>JPKZ01002147.1:637880-680691 GCA_000803305.1 Toxocara canis
GGGGAGAGAGAGGGGAGAGGGATTAAGCGGCATGGAAATTTCGCTTACTGCAATCCTGCGCAAAATCTTCCAGAAGCAGATGCGAGGGAGGTAGAGGAGGGGAAAGTAGGTTGCTTACAGATGATTTATATATAAGCTAAGTATGGATGGATATTGAGGTGCCCGAATTGTTTGGCGGAAATAACGTTCAAGACGGATCTCGAGAACTGCGATTATCAACAAGAGCATGGTGCTACTCGCCTTTTCGAGGCCTTCAAGCTTTACCAGCAGGAAGAAAAGGCGAAGGAAACACAGGAAGAAGAGGACAAAAAGGATCCTATGAAAATGCTCGAGAAAAGGACTAAAATGAGTCGTGCCGAAATGGAAGCTATGGGTTAGTTGCGCTTTTTTCTGATGGCAAATTTAATGATAGTTTTAGTCGGAGTTCTTGAGATCAGATGACAGTATCGTGTTTGTCGTTAGACTCTTTGCTGAAGGAGCACTCCGTTACTCCCAGTCCTTTCTTTCTCAATCAGTGGAATTTGATAATGCGTTGGGCAAGGTCGTCGATTGGAGGAAAGAGAGGCACATGAGGTCACGATACACTACACTGAAAAGCCACTAAAGTGGATGATGTACATTTAGAAGTGAAACACCTTAAACATTTTCGTGTCACATTTGTATTCTCTCTTCCTCGATCCTTCTTACTATCAGTGGTAAAAGTAATATGTTGCATAGGTGTAGTCGCAATCGGCTCGGCGGAAAACTAATCGCAAAAGAGAGGAATAGAAAGGGGGGAAACGTGGAAGAATTGAAGGCAATCGAATTGCGAAATTGAGAAGTGGTCGCCCGATAGGAGCAGTTAATGAAGCACAGCTACCCATCAGATGACTCTCAAAAGTATAACGGTCGCCTGAATCGATGGGCGGCGGTTTTCAGTAGTCCTAATCAAAAAGTGATTGTCTTGAATAATTCGAAAACAAAATCCGACCCATTATTATACAAAACGCGAACTAACAAATGAATTTTTTTAAAATCATCTGAAACACCTTCATGTGTGTTCTATCACGGCCCAAATGTCATTTATATTTCATTTAGCGTAACTGGCGTTGGTTGGAAAAACGGTTGCTGTAGGTAAAGAAAGCTTGCAGTTGATTTTGAGTGCGATGGATGAAAATTATCAGTGCTTGTCAACTTACAAAAATTATCAGTGCTTATCAGCTTACAAAAATTATCAGCGCTTATCAACTCACAAAAATTATCAGTGCTTAACAAAATAATTATCAACCTCTTAAACAAAGGTTTTAATTTTAGGAAAGCTTGAAGAGCTGCAGGAAATTAATCGACGACATGAGGCGTTCGATCCGGATAAATATTTGGAAAACCAGCGAATGTTACAGGCAGAAGTAAGTTGTTTGTGCTCATTGTAATGATTAGTAATTTCCTATTTCTTAATGTCTGTGATAATTTTGCATTCTTTATAATACAAAAGCGTCTTCGAAAGCTTGTGGAAGAATCATGTGAGTGGTTTCGTCGCGATGGTTATGGGAGTTTGCTGAGTAGCTCGAAATTGTGTTTTCTTTAGCTTATACTCGGGAGTTTTAGGATTACGATAAATCGCAGACCTTTGAGGACACTTTGGAGAACAAGGTTTATGCGAGGAGGGGTTCATGTTGAAGGAAGGGGCCGTGTTCGAGCCAACATTCCGCGTTGAATATGATTACACATGTGGTCAGGATTCAGCGGTGACGGAGAGTGAAACGTCTGCATCACTTTGAAGATGAATTATGATGTAATTGAGCGTTTCAGAGTGGTCTGTTTTTAAGGTTGATCATATTTAATATTGAAGGAACAAGGGAAAACTTGGTGGGCGGTCAAAAAAAAGCATAACAGAAGGCAAGGGTAGAGGGTCGTTGGAAGGCGGGAGGGAGAGTGAGAGTGAAGGACGGTCGCCGCATCCAGCGGTGCGTACGGTTGTGCATTTATTTGTCGTAAGTGTTAGGAAGTGATCGCGAGTTCTCCAGACATATGTTCTTGAAGAAATGGAATGGGATGTTACATTCATTTGCAGGAGCTACGATTACAAGAGGAGAAGGATGAGGAGTTTATTCGATCGTTGTATGGGCGTACTACAGATGGTAAAGTTATAAAGCGTATTCTGGATGATAGCGATGAAGAACATCCGCTTACAGCGACAACAATTCCACCGATTCATGTGAAGCAAGAAAAACCAGAGGATGATGATGGTGAAAAGCCGTGTTGCTCAACATCAGCGACAAAAGAGCCATTCAAGGAACCGAGTAAGCCGTCAACCCAATCGCTGACTAACAAAAGGCCAATCGAATCGAGTCAGAAGCAAATTTTATCGAAGGCTGTGATTGTTAAAAAGAAAAAGCCAGCTAAGGAGGAAGATGCGGACAACGTAATAAAGCGTGAAGTGATTGTTAGGGGAGGGAGAGTGAGAGTGAAGGACGGTCGCCGCATCCAGCGGTGCGTACGGTTGTGCATTTATTTGTCGTAAGTGTTAGGAAGTGATCGCGAGTTCTTCAGACATATGTTCTTGAAGAAATGGAATGGGATGTTACATTCATTTGCAGGAGCTACGATTACAAGAGGAGAAGGATGAGGAGTTTATTCGATCGTTGTATGGGCGTACTACAGATGGTAAAGTTATAAAGCGTATTCTGGATGATAGCGATGAAGAACATCCGCTTACAGCGACAACAATTCCACCGATTCATGTGAAGCAAGAAAAACCAGAGGATGATGATGGTGAAAAGCCGTGTTGCTCAACATCAGCGACAAAAGAGCCATTCAAGGAACCGAGTAAGCCGTCAACCCAATCGCTGACTAACAAAAGGCCAATCGAATCGAGTCAGAAGCAAATTTTATCGAAGGCTGTGATTGTTAAAAAGAAAAAGCCAGCTAAGGAGGAAGATGCGGACAACGTAATAAAGCGTGAAGTGATTGTTAGGATTAAAGAGGAGCAACCAGAATCAAGTAATGCGGATGAAAGTGTTGACAGTACAGTAACATCAGAAGATAGCAAAGCAACATTGCAAGGACCATCACTGCCGTCAAATGCGCTTCTCGGTCTAGCAGACTATGGTAGTGACTCTAGTTCTGATTGATTTATTTATCAATTTATGAGTATATGTTTTTGGTTTATTTATTAAGCGAGAGTTGTTGAGAGTGGGAAATATCGGGCTGAAAAAAAACAATTTTTACAAAGAGTGCAGAAGTTTTATTTATAGAGGGAGGGATAACTTGGAAATGTTTGGCACTAAATTTTTTACGCGTAAAGATATGTTGAGAATTTGGGAACATTTTCATTGTTAGCGGAAAACAAAAAAATCTTTTGTCCATATCGAAGCACACTAATTTCGCAAAATTTTTGATAATTTGCAAATTAAAATTCAAAGTTCAAAATTTATGCGATAGCTGTGAGGAGGAGGAGATAGGCGAACATATTTGAAATATTAAACGAATGGATATGTCGATTCTGGTTGTTAGTTTCAGTTCTGAGTTCTAAATATGAATGTTTTACTTTGTTGTATAATGGGCTTTTGCATTTGCGCAATGTGATTGTATTCTTCTCGTCTTTTCAGTTTTGTACATATATCTTGTCACTGTATACTGCAAACGAGTATTACTCATTTGTGTGAATAAAGAAAGCATTGAGTTTCATTAGGTCCATTGAAAGCGCATGTTGTGACATATGATCGAGAATATTTAAAAATTTTTCTCGAGCACTTTTCCGTCCTTCGAAATCACTAGTTCAATCACTAGAAATCACTAGAATACGTTTAATTGTCTTTACTTGAATTCATCAGAATTGAATTGATAATAATAATGGTTTTGATCGTACCCGTAGCTTATCGATCAGCAACATTGTCATTCGGTCAGTTACAACACCTGCAGCATCTCGCTAAACTTTTATCTATCCGTCACAAGTTCCGAGCTTAGATTTTTTGACTGTTCATGGCACTGCCATAGACTGAAAGTGAGTTGGTTGGTTACTGTTGTGTCGACAACTCACTGCATTAATTAACGATTCCATGTGGTCTCAGTTTAGACTCGAGAAACTTTGTGGAAGCTGAAATAAAGAACACAAGAGGTTGTTTTGATTAAGTGCTTTAAACGTAAAGCGTGATAGGCATACTGCATCGAAAAGCTGCATTGTATGTACTCGCTTAATTCTTCTTAAATCGATATAACGGATGGTATAAAATGATCGCCAGAAATTTAGAGCGAAATACCGTTTTTTTCATTTACAGCATAAATCTCACGTATATATCTCGAGATCGTTAAGATAGATAATTTCTTCCAATGGATCGCTTATCTGGAAACCGTATAGGAAGAAAGTGAACCAAGAGGTATGGAAGACTCGGGTTCGCCTTCCGGCTACTCCGTTATACTTTCCGCTGCCAGTGCTCACAAATGCGTATCAATAATAATGCGAACCGCACCCAATCAATGTAAGACACCATCACAGTAATTGTTATCTAAAAAGGACGACTGGATGGCTGTGGTGTATATCGGTTGTGATGGTCGATTAAGCATGGGAAATGAGTGCTGATCACCGCAGATCGTCACTTTTTGTACGCTATAGTCAGTTGCCGCATTTCAGACGAGTTTTCATTTGCAGTGGATATAAGTCTATTTAGGTTTCATGTCTTACTAACTATTGGCTACGCTTACTTGCCTATGAGATTTGAGATAAGCTAAAAAGCGCTTAATTTAAGAGGGGGGGGGGGGGGGGGGGGGGGGACTGTTTAGGCTATGAGTAGTACACGTGCATGTGTGCGTGTGTATGTGTGTGTGTGTGTATAAGTGTGTGAAGCGTTGCGATGTGATGCACACTGAGTGCTGCGGTCGCAAAAATTGATCGACAATTTTTTAGTGCAGTTGCGTGGCAAACGGAGCGACATTGAAAAGAGCCGAAATGGGACGCTTTGATGGGAAAATTGCTATCATAACAGGTAAATTTTTCATAAAAATTTTTTTTCAACAAAATTTTCAAGTTTTTGGATTATTGTTTTTCATATTTGGGCTAATAGTTTTGAATTTTTTCGTGAAAAATTGCTTGAAAAATTGATTCTTCTTTGTTTTCGACAAAATAAATTGATAACGTTTTTTGGGTTCTCTGTTTGGATTTATGATCTTCATTGGGCTTATAGGCTAAAATCAATGTGATTTTATCTTCAGAAAATACCGATTTAACCAAGTGCGAAATTTTTATAGGATGAAGCAGTCAATCTCTTAATTTGCTTAAGAAATTATGCAGAGAAGCTTTGGAGGCAGAAATTAAATTCAGATTGTAAGATAATATTCCAATGTTTGAATTGTGAGGAGGAATGCTTGCGTCTCTCTCATTCTGTTTGCCCTTCCCCTTCCTTCTCCCCCCCGCCCACTAAAAAAAAACAAGATTTAGTTCATCGAACAAATTCGCTAAGCGGGAATCGCTTTTTGGAGCACTCGTTCGGTACTGTCCGGAAAATGGTTGCATTTGCGCTTTTATTAATGCATCCCATTCGTACTATTTGCTGCTTTATTTGCTAAAATCGGGCATTAACTATTGATAAGCGAACGGTATTTACAGATTAAGAATGTAAAATGTTTTTTTAAAAAAAGCTGAAGTTAAAGAAAACTGGTAGTAAAGTACATAATTTTGAAGCGACAATGCTCCTCAACAACAAACCCAATGCTTAATTTATTTTATTATGTATCGTACCAAACGGTGTACCACTTCTCATAAATGTTTTTGAATCTCAGCGAGATTAAATGATATGCGAAAATATGGATTCCGTTGTCTAAAAGTATTCGTTCAAGATACGTTCATTCACAAATCCGTCCGAAAAATCGTCTAGACTTTCTTGTTCTCCATCGGTTTGTATTGAACTCTTATCGTTTTGATGAAATCACTTTAAAGATAACCATACAAAATAAACTGAAAGATCAAACTAATTAACTGTATACGTGCAGGAGCTAGTGGTGGAATTGGTCAGGCGACTGCCGTATTGTTCGCAAAGGAGGGCGCATTGCTAACGATAACAGGCAGAAATGCTCGAAATCTTGCTGTAAGTGAATTGAATTCCACGTTATTCTTTTTCGCTTGATTATTTCCGTTTTAAGCAACTCAGATATCACTCATAAGTTAACGTTTTGCTGCAAACGATTCAATCCGGATACTGATCATATAAAATTAGCAGCTTAGTTTTTTTTTTTTACAATTTCGGTTCATCCATATGTCAACGAGTAACTACCGCCATAGTATGGTTCAAATAATGTTAGTGATGAAGAAATATGCGAGTGAAAATTTGAATTTGATGAATTGAAAAAAATTTCCACTCGTTTAGCTATTCAAATACTCTCTGTTGTTTTATCATTGTCGTTTTTAAGTTGTGTTTAGAGTTTAGAAAACGAAAACAGAGTGCATGAAAATGGGTGCAAGAGATCGAGACGTATTTGAATTGCTCGGTGATATTACGCTTGAAAGCGTGCAGGATGAGCTGATCGAAGAGACCGTACAGAAATTTGGCAGACTCGATATTCTCGTAAGAGCTTTTTTTTTCTTCGTTTCCAGTTATCGCTGAACATATACGAGCGATCCTCCTTCTCATCCCCATGTATGGGCTCAGCTTGTGAAGTAAAGGGAGAAGGGAGAATGGTCTTAGGGGTGGAAGGTGTTATATTCTTAAAGATTTTTGAACATCCAAGAAAGTGTTGTTTGGGAAGGGATTTTTTCGGCAGGAGTAGAAACTGTCAAGAGCGGTTTGGCCAATATGGAGTAGGGAAGTGATAACAGGGGAACAACGAGGAAGTGCGGCGATTCAGGCGGAAAAGTCTCCATCTGGAAACGGAATCTCCGCAAATCACTCGTCTGAAATATATTCATCTAGATGACAGGTGTAATAGGTGATTGAAGTCAAATAACAAAAAAAGCGATCAAATCTTGCCATCTGAGCCTCTAATTATCTTGTTCCTTTCACGATACTCAAGTTTGTTGCAAGAGTTGCTGAGAAATTACCGCTGGCATAATTTGTTGAGAAACAGTGTCAAGTGCTTTTTTAAGTACTTTTCAACTTTAGCCAAATATCAACAGCCCCCTTAGAACTGTCTGCTTATGACTGTTATTGAAAACATGAAAACATTCAGGAGTCCATAAATGGACACCATCGCTGTTGCTGGAAAGGTTTTATTTACTGTGCTATTTTATAAGAATGCCAATAATTTGCAATGTGAATTTTTTAGTGCTCTGATTAACCGTCCGATCAAGCCCGTTTTTATGCGTTTTGGCGAATTTGCGATTCACAAATCGCATTATGGCAAAGTAGTGTCCGTGCGAATGTTTTTGTTTGTGTTTGTGTGCGTGTGTGTATGTGTGTATCTATCTATCTGTCACTTTCTATCTATATGGTGGTCGTTTCAACTCAGTAACCGCTAAAGCTTGAGTTATGAATTTTAATAATTATAATCTTGTCATTTCAAAGCAGCTCACCAACTGTAGAGAGAGTTTTGCCTCCTTAAAAGGATAAAAAATTTACTGCGTTTTGAGACTAGTTGGGCTATGCATTGACTGGTCAGTTTGCAGGAAAAATTTGTTAGTTGAAGATTTATGTGTGCAGTCGAGTCGAATAAAATTAAAAGTTTCACCATTTGCAATCGGTTTTTATGAAACCGTTTGGTTTGATAGATAAGTCCCTAAAATAGATGTTATGGCAGCACCCTGACATTCATTCCCAGTTGTTTGCTTTTTTTAAAAGAATGTTTTGAGGTTAACAATCATGGTGGTGGTGAGTTTGAGCGAGATGAGGATGGCAATCTAAGACTGTCCGTATACGACTCCATTATGAATACCAATTTTAAGAGGTAACGTTTCGGGTTTTACCGCATTCGTTTTTAAACAGTTCACTTGTTTTCCCGTTTTTATTTAATGCGATTCAACGAGCACACTGAAAAAAATATTTTGTAAAAAGTTCGTAGAAATGTTTTGAAAAAAATTTGTCTACTGAACTGTATGAAAGTTGCGGAATATACAGAGTTTTATAAATGATGGAAAAGAATTCGACCTGGTGTGACAAAGTCCATTCTAAAGAAAATGGCTACCCGAAGTGAGATAAAAAGAGAAGATTTATAGCAACGCTCTATCACATTCTCTGCTGTTCGAACAACAAATTTTCTGGTCTTGGTTCTTTGTTTTAGTAATCTCTTCTAACAATTCGATGTTACTCTTTATGGCATAAATTACCATTCTCATTAAATTTAGGTTTATGATTTTTATTTGTTGGACATAATTTTGTTCCTTTATTTGCTTATTTTTGAAATAATTATTTTCAATCATCAAAATAGTTTACCCACAGAAAGTTTATTTAATAAACGCCATCAAATTGGCAATACGTAGCGATTGTTCAAAGTCATTGGTGGTGACAATGGGATCTTTTTTAGTAAATATATGTTGGCGTTGAAGGCGATTCCATTCCTAAAAGAATCCCACGGTGATATCGTTAACGTGAGCAGTATTTCGTCACGAATCGCTGTTCGTTTTCTTTTTTATTATTTGCAGAAAATTTTGAATCTAAACTACCTTGCTGTGTTGAAAAAAAACGTTTAAATAATGTTCAACAATTCGCAATTGAAAATGGAGATGCATTCAATTTTGTTTTTTAAATTCTCTTTTATTTTTTATGAATTTCTATGAATTACTTCTTTCATTAGGATAATTCAAAATATCTTCTTTATTCTCTCATTTGCAGCTTTAGATTTCATTCATGAATTTTCACGTTTTATTTTTTATTTCCACCAAATTTACTTAAATAGAACTTTAATAGTTGTAGAATAATTTCCACGGAACTTTACTATGGTCTTCTGATACGATCATCATTTTTCTGGATATTATCACTCAGTAATTTACGTATTACTCTTTCTTGCTTCCTATAATAGATAATTTTTCTGTTGATGATAATGATATGATATAACTCGCCATTAAATTAGTTCAAACGGGGAAGGAAGAGAGGACTGTGGTCAAGAAACTTTTATTTTCGATCTTCTACATCGTAATATGCTGTACGAGTGAGTGGAACAGTTGAAAGTTTCCATAATGTGTAACCAATCTCGGAATTGCTTATTGGCGAGTTGTTGCACAATGCGATCGTTCTTCGTTTTATTAGTTTGCTTCATACTTTGATAGTCATTGTACTCTGCCTCTTTCAGGACCCTCAATTACCGTTCTATTCATTGGCGAGTACGTGCGTCGACCACGCAACCAAGCTGCTTGCATTCGAGCATGCTCCTTATGGCGTCAGAGTCAATACTGTTAAGTTAGTATTTTTCTCAAACTCACTTTTATAGAGTTCAAAAAATATCTTAAAAATTATTTGTCTTTTTGCAGTTTGCAAAAAAATGCAGTTTCTGAAACAGACTTTCTGTATTCTTTTGTAGTATTGCTGTTACATAAGGGTTTTCTAAGTTAAAGAACTCATTTACAACACAGTCTTGGCCATTATTCGCTGCGACTTCTTCATTAACCTTGCCGAGGAAGAAAAAAAATCGTTTTTTTTCCACGGTGATGGGCATAGTTTTTTCTCGACTATTAAGATATTTTTGGCGGTGAAAAATCCCGAAATATGGCATAGGAATTTAGCGTTCGCAGACTCCATCAAATGCTTATTTTCGTATAAGAGTTCCTCCCTCAGTGTTTGACTTTGCTTCTCCGATGAAATATTTTAGTTGATTTTTCCCTAATTATCCATTTTTCTTAAAACGATTAATTTTAGTCCGAGCGTTGTGGATACTCCTGCTTACGAGAAATTTGGTCTTGCAAAGCAGCAAGCTGCTAAGGTTAGTGTTTAGAAACGTTTTCATTGAACTGAATTTTTCAATAATGGTCTCTTGTATGTGATCGGATGTGCAATAATATATCAAATTATCTGCCTATGGATTTCTACTTCAAGCTTTTTGTTTTAGGTCTTAGGATTCATTAGAGATAATTGAAACATTGATTTTAAAAGTAAATCTTTTTAAAGCACGCTGAAAATCCACTAGCTGTACGATCGGATCAATAGAAGAGGCAAGCTCAAGTGATTTGATTGAAAGAAAAAAGTTTAAGTGTGAGTGAACGAGATCATTTTATTGGTTGTTTAAGATGTTTTCTTAAGAAAGTATCATTTTCGCCTTCTTGAACTCTTTTCGCCTTTTATTGCGGAATTTAGACTTGACTCTTCACTTCAATCCGGTTGGTGTTGAAACCATGAATGCTGGCGAGTTCTAAAAAGGTGAGCTTTGGGGAACGTTCGGTTTGAGGTGCTCCGGGGACTTATAATCCGAATCATCACTGGGTAGCTTCAGAATAGCTTGGTAGCTGTTAGTCAGTTCTTGGTAGCTGTCAGTAGCTGTTAGTCAGCTTGGTAACAGTCAATATTAAGTTTGCCTGTTCAGTACTGAACAATACTGCTGGATGTCCCAGTGTTTTCTTATCTACTTTCTTTTTATCCAATTTCACTGGCGTTTAATTTTTTACTATATATGACACATCAGTGGTAAGATGGACAAAGGTTTTTTTAATATTTACAATTACTCAACCAAAAATTTCGCTTTGTTGCAACAGTTGTTGTCAAATTATCCCCTTGGAATAGTTTACCTATGAGTTCGGAAACATTGTTGCGATGAACAACTTAATGATTGTTTTTTTTTTAAATTTAAGCTGAAACAGCATATAGCGAAGACGTCGATTCCGTTAGGCGAGGTGGCAAAACCGGAGAATATCGCAGAGATAATTGCGTTTCTGGCCGATCGACGTGCTTCCAAATGCATCACGGGACAGTCAATCGCTGCTGACGGTGGCGCAATGCTGAAAGTTGCAATAGCCGATTACGATAGTGGTGATGTGCTTAGGGCACTCAGCTCATAGATCTCACAATCTAGGCTGGGCTTCCATTTGAATTTTGTACCAAATTTTGTGTGCGGAAGAAGAGAATGACAATTTTGGCAGTTATTGACAAATTACGGCAAGTTATTAACAAATTATGACAAGTTATTGACAGCAAGAGTGAACGGTTGAAATACGTTCCATGCAGTCGAAGCATATAGGGCGTTTCCAACACATTAAAGCCTGCCGGAGAGCGGGGGGAAGGGGGGGGGGACGTAGAAGCGTGACAAACATAATCCATCATATTTTATGCGAACCGTGGTAGACGGGATGAAGATGTGGACTCACTTCTCCAAAAAGAGCTGCAATTTTCGAATTGTTGGCTTACGCTTTAGCTCTTAACATCACCACATGAAGGAGTTAGGAAAGATGTTACTTTTAGCGAGAAACACATGTATTACTTTAACTCATATATATTCGTTTTTAAGCTAGTTTATTATCTATAAAGTACAACGAAAGTATTCCCAGAGCATACACTCTCACAAATGAGAGTTTTGGTTTCTTTGCAACCCGAAAAGGAATTTATTTCTGTTCAAATAGATGAATAGATTACACAGTGCTCTTTCTATAAAGATAATACATGACTATCGATATGATAAAAATATGATAGATGATATGATAAATATAATATGATAAATGAAGAGTAGAAATTTCAGTAATTGTTCCCTAGGTGAGATGAAAATAACTAAACAGTTTGTATGAGTGTTTCATTATATTTCTTTAAATTTCGTTTGTCTAATTTGCGTGCAGTTTGATCCGTATTAGAAATACTGAAATGCTGGGATTCAAAGACTTAATTTTTTATTTAGATCTCTTATAGTTCTGTATGTGAAATTTGTTCGCATCAAACTGTTGTTGCGTTTTGCAGAATTTTTTCTTTTCCGTTTTTTTTTCTCATGTAAATCTCATTGGGCAAAATTTTCGCTTTAATCAAGTTGATTTTGTTCGTTAATAAAAGATAGAGAAAATGCAATCGGTTGCAATATATATATATATCTTTTTTTTCATTGTTCTGTACTTCTTTATAATTCATGTAATTTTTACTTGTTTGGTTGTTCTGAACAGAAATCAGAGGCGCATCATCAAAGTCTGTAAACTTTAACATTCATACAGTAGGCTGCCAAATGTATCGCGAAGACAGTTGATGGGGGGGGGACGTAGAAGCGTGACAAACATAATCCATCATATTTTATGCGAACCGTGGTAGACGGGATGAAGATGTGGACTCACTTCTCCAAAAAGAGCTGCAATTTTCGAATTGTTGGCTTACGCTTTAGCTCTTAACATCACCACATGAAGGAGTTAGGAAAGATGTTACTTTTAGCGAGAAACACATGTATTACTTTAACTCATATATATTCGTTTTTAAGCTAGTTTATTATCTATAAAGTACAACGAAAGTATTCCCAGAGCATACACTCTCACAAATGAGAGTTTTGGTTTCTTTGCAACCCGAAAAGGAATTTATTTCTGTTCAAATAGATGAATAGATTACACAGTGCTCTTTCTATAAAGATAATACATGACTATCGATATGATAAAAAATATGATAGATGATATGATAAATATAATATGATAAATGAAGAGTAGAAATTTCAGTAATTGTTCCCTAGGTGAGATGAAAATAACTAAACAGTTTGTATGAGTGTTTCATTATATTTCTTTAAATTTCGTTTGTCTAATTTGCGTGCAGTTTGATCCGTATTAGAAATACTGAAATGCTGGGATTCAAAGACTTAATTTTTTATTTAGATCTCTTATAGTTCTGTATGTGAAATTTGTTCGCATCAAACTGTTGTTGCGTTTTGCAGAATTTTTCCTTTTCCGTTTTTTTTTTCTGATGTAAATCTCATTGGGCAAAATTTTCGCTTTAATCAAGTTGATTTTGTTCGTTAATAAAAGATAGAGAAAATGCAATCGGTTGCAATATATATATATATCTTTTTTTTCATTGTTCTGTTCTTTTCCGTTTTTTTTTCTCATGTAAATCTCATTGGGCAAAATTTTCGCTTTAATCAAGTTGATTTTGTTCGTTAATAAAAGATAGAGAAAATGCAATCGGTTGCAACGTCTTTATAATTCATGTAATTTTTACTTGTTTGGTTGTTCTGAACAGAAATCAGAGGCGCATCATCAAAGTCTGTAAACTTTAACATTCATACAGTAGGCTGCCAAATATATATATATATCTTTTTTTTCATTGTTCTGTACTTCTTTATAATTCATGTAATTTTTACTTGTTTGGTTGTTCTGAACAGAAATCAGAGGCGCATCATCAAAGTCTGTAAACTTTAACATTCATACAGTAGGCTGCCAAATGTATCGCGAAGACAGTTGATGATGTTAGCGAAAGCATTCGCCTCAGCAACAATGATCGTTTACAATTTCCGCAGCAAATGATGAATCCTAAAGAGACTTTGACTTAGCTCTCGTTCTCTTTTATAGTTATTGTTTTTTTTTTTGTTTTGTGTGTTTCACGATCTTTATGGCCACTTTTGGTTCAGTCTGTCTTTCTTGGTGACAGTTTCAATGAATGATGCTGAATATGCGGTCGAATCGAAGCGTAATTCTCATTTGAATGCTCGTAAACGTTGTTTTTTTTTCAATACGCATCCCATTATTAAACACTACTAGTTATACATTGGCATGATTATTTACTTTTTTAGTTTTACATATTCTTTCTCTTTGTAAACAATCTTTTTAATTCGTATGCTTGGTTCAACTCGTTCGTAAACAATAACAAATAATGCAATTCGCTATCGTCCTTTAGGGGGAGGAAGAGGGAGGGGGGTATATAAGGAAACGGCACATGATTCGTCTGACCCATTTTATACCGTAGGTCATTGGATGGTTCATAGAGTAAATTAGATCAAAAAGATCATCCACCGCTCTCCTTGGATCCCCGACTAGAACTGCTTTCGCCCAGTTAGGTGTTCATATTTAAAGCATGCATCTTTTTGACAGCGTTGACCTAATGAAACACGAAAAATTGGTTTTTCTATGCAGCAACATTGTGCGATAGTTTGAGTTTACGAGGGTGATGGCTTTGGCGTACTCTGATAAACCTTTATCGATAACAGTGATAACGTTCAACTTGGCACGGTATATAAGCCTTTGAATTGCTCATAAACTCAACTTTCATGCAGAAGGATGACCTACTTTTTAGTTTCGGCTTTCTTATGACGCGTTTTTATACATCCGTTTATAGACAAAAAGACCTAATGCTAAAAAGTTTCCGGTGAATTTATGAAGACGGAAGATGTGGGCATTATATCTTTCAAATAAATCACAGTATGCCATCAACTAAAGTAATTGAAACGCATAGGAGAGACTGGCTGCTTATGTGCTTTTGGCAATCCTGAATAGTCAAATTCGTTCTAGAAATGCCCAAAAATGAATACCCGAATTCTTAACTGTGCCAATGCACTTTGTGAATTGACGGTCGCTCGATTTGCCCGGAAAAGACCTTAGGGGAGAATAACATTTGGAAATACTAAATTCGCGGCGCTTATGGCACTTTTAGTTTGCCGATAATACATGAAGGTTGTACGTAGTTGGTCATCGCCACAGACAATTGTAGAGGGGAGAGCTGTTGCTTCGCCCTCAGCAATGGTTTTGCAATGCATGTAAGTTATCAGAAACAATTTCACATTGGTAACTTAACCTTAAAAACAATCGATACTTGGCCAAAGTTTAAAACTGGTGAAAACGGCTGTATTCAACAAACGTAATCGCTTTTACTGGTCAGAACGAAGAAGTTGGCACAAACCGGCAATGAAAAGTCGCCTCATACCTATTGACTCTCTTTCACTGGGGCGAGACGACTGTGCAAAACTAGCAAAAAGAATTCTGCCTATGCGTAAGTTAACCAACTCTGTTTCGAAGGTCGTTAAGGGTATCAGCGATACTTTACAACCTTCACGCACAATCATACTTCAGCCATGCTTGGAAGAGTAGCTTTAATACCGACAAAGGCGAGCTCTAGACTTATTTCTCACGTATTCCAATTTTGTCTTACTATTGGGTTGTTGCTTTTTTAAAATGATGGGTGCTATTGTTTAAGGTGATCTATACCGTTTCCCACTTGGAATTTTTGCATTCAATCGAATTTCCTGCAGAATACGAAAATATCATCCAACGAAACTCGGTTCAGAATCGTCGAATTTTTATTAAAAGTCAGATAGGGTGTTTGTCGTCCTCCCCTCCCCCAATCCAACAAGCGGAATGAAGGCTTTACTGCTACTACTACTACAAAAATGAGCAGTTGCATCAGTAGCGTTTCGTAGTCCCCTCGTCTTTTCCCCTTCCTCGCTCCTCAACTCCGTCTCTCCTTCCTTCAATGTCAACCATTTAAAGCTGTGATAGGTATTAGGCATTATAATAGCTCTTTGAAAGGTAAAAACCGATTTTTTCAAAAATTAAATCCCAGGTATCGGCACAAATAGATGAGTGTTTCGAAAGTTGTAATTTTAAGCGGAAATTGCCGACATCAACAGTAATGTTTTCTAGCATCGACACTCGTATTGCCAACATTACTCGATATCTCCATTACTTTTATTCGATCATAAAGTACGTTATAAGCTCGTTTAAGTAAAACTTTAGGAAAGCTATTAGTCAGGAACAAGAACTCCCAAATATTGATTTGTACAAGACGTAAGGATACAAAGGCAGCTGTAATCGCACCTATTGCTTATTAATTTACAAGGTGGTAAAGTGTCCTGCAATTTATTTTTTTTCAAACGTACCTCATATGTGTTAAGCCAGCTTAATTACTCGGAGTAAGATGCATTAATCGCAACATCATTCTCTATTTCCCATTTGCTTCTCATAGTTTA
Source organism: Toxocara canis (assembly GCA_000803305.1). NCBI lineage: Eukaryota > Metazoa > Nematoda > Chromadorea > Rhabditida > Toxocaridae > Toxocara > Toxocara canis. The sequence goes on from JPKZ01002147.1 coordinate 653,622, forward strand.
AGTAACTCTGTTCTTCGTTCTTACCGCTCGGGTTTTCAGTGCGATGTCTCGACGTTACTGAGGCAGTCGCACGCCGACCAACAGCCATCCCATTGGCTGTTATAGCTAGTTGTTAATACCACCCGCTAGCTCGGCTGTCAGTGGTATGGTGGGAAGTAGCCGGGAATCGAACCCAGGTCCGCCCGCCTGCGAGGCGGGGGCTCTACTACTGAGCTACAGCTGTCCTGTTCAAGTAACTATCATTCTTAATTTCCTAAATCCGTTTCAGCGATTCGACTGAGAACGCGATTCGTGAACGGATATTATTTTGTTAGGTGCCTGGCGTTTGCGAGCACACGAACAATCCTAATGTACATATTCCACATCCATAATGTTGTAAATTTTAATTAAGTGATTTCGCTTCAAAATATGCTATGATCCATCCAAACATATGACATCCGTGTTCCACATTCTCTCCTCTCTTCCCCCACCGATAGGCTATTGCTTTGAATACTAATAATACCTATATGATCCCAGCTAAATCTTTTACCAAGCTTTCTTCCACTCTCCTGGTTTCTAATACCCTCAACGCTTAGGCTATTGAAGTTGACAAGATGCTAGCTAAATTCATTTCGTATTTATTTCGCCTTCATAACGCTTCAAGCTAATTTCAGCTTGAAATAAGCTAATACAAGCTAATATATAAGTATTCACTTTGTAACTAATGACTTGCAACTATTTCGGAAGACGTTCAGCCTCAATACTAGAAAAGAAAAAACATTCAATTTTACCTGGCATGGGATCATGAGAACATCAATAGCTACTTTCTTTGATCATTGAAAATATTTAGTAGTTTTTCCTCTAGCGTTGAAAACCTCTGCATCGTTTGCAAGTGGCATAATGTGCGATTGGGATAGATATCCTTTATTCGGCTGCAACGGATAACGACTTTCTTGTTACGATTGTTCCCATGCTAAATAATAATATTTATAACAACCGTAATGAATAGAAACATTCTTTTGTAAAAAAAATCCTTGAAATGTGGGGAAACATTTTTCTTCTGTGTTATAACTGCTTTACTATGAGGTTACCACTAACGCACTTAAAGGCTAAGCATTTCGGTATGGGAATTTTAAATTCAGCTTTCAAATCTGGAAACTGATGTAGGAACATTTTAATGCAGGAACATAGGAACATTTTAATTGGCTTTCGGTTAGTATTGAAAAAAAGAGATTGTCAGATCGCATAGCAACAGTGATGAAAGTTTTCAAACTGAATGACGCATTCATGTGGAGCTAGCGCATCTCTATAAAAGAGTGCTTTCATTCTAAACGTTTATAGCATTCACATTTCATCGGTATACGCAAATAGATGCTCACCTCGGCTGCGCTTGCTGTAGTAGAGTTCACTCTTTTTTTGCCTGGCGTGCTCTGAAATGAGCAATTAGAAGAAAGGGGTGGGAAGAGCAGTGGAATATGGGCACAGCGCCGTTAGCCTTAATATAAATAACAGATTGCTAGGGATCGACGTGTGCCTTTAAGTTCAATTAGCATTGCCCCTTAAAATTCTATTAGCATTGCCTCAAATCCTTTTACTACCGCACATTAGCAAGTGGAAGCACACCTCCTGTCCACACCTCGCTCACTTCTACTGCATTGTTGGCAAAAATTAGAGCTCATTGAATTCCCAGAGACAAAATTATGCGTGTGAAAAAACACAAGGAAAACGACCGATGATCGTTTGGGGACCGTTCGTTTTTTCAAGTTCCGACGGACTTTTGGCAACTTAAGTTCCGACAGATTTTTGGGAACTTAAGTTCCGACAGATGTTTCGTATGGCATAAGAATTTGCAATCACTCTTCGGTTTCCGTATACGGGATACCCTCAACCTGGTTTACCACTTTTTGTCGGTTAAACCTTTTCGTTCACTTCCAAAGAAAACCGATTGTATTTGATAGTGTGATTTATTCATTGATTTTTAGTATATGACAATAAGTTTTGATTGCATGTTGCGCAGCCGTTCTAATAAGGTTAGAAATGTAAAAATAGTGCTGTTACGTTTGCATTAATCGCAAGCATGGCTGTATTTTTGTAGAATCTCTTCCTATTTTATTTCACCTTTTTCCGTTTCCCTTTTGCTGTTTTCTTTTCACTTCGTTTCTCCTCATCATTTACATCATTTTATTTTCGTTTACTTTCTGAGTCATTCATAAGCATTAGTGCAGAAAGTAAAAGAAATAAACTTGCTAAATCTTTAGGGAAAGGCAGCAGAGACATCAAACATGATTTTTTCGAAGCATTTGGATAACATTTTGCAAAGTGACTTTTTTTAAAAGTTTCAACGATGCGCTTCGAACGTTTGTGTCGATGATTTCACCTCTTTTGAACGTTATTTTTTTTACTGCGACAATTGCGTGCAATCAACTCTTTGTACGGCTCCATTGGTATATTTTTATTGTATTGGGAGACAATAAAACGGGAATGTGTACCCAAACGGTTTGCAGGATATTCGCTGTGATGAATGCATCCGTTTGACGATCCCCATTTCGTGAAGTGTCAGCAAAAAAACATATTTTTCATTATTTCCGCCTTGGCAATTACGTTAAACATACAGAAAATACTTTACATCATCGGCCCTCTAAGGAGATCCGTGAGAAGTTGGGAATTTGGTCGCATCTTGGGTAAGCGGACTCTGTTGGCCTCGATCACCAATGATTCATTCATCCGTTAGAGAGAGAGAAATTTTTCGTTCGATAGCGAGAGGTGGTAAAAGGCGGGGGTGGTGGGGGAGCGTTATCAGATAAGCTAAGCACACGTGGTATATTATCAATGAGATTGAACTATGCATGCGACGGAAGAGCGATAATTCGTTGCAAAGCGTGACCTGCTCAGCGATTTTCTGCTCTATGGAACTTGTTCTGTGTCAAATTTGTGTCTTACACATAATGCACCTCAGTGTTACCATTTTGTGTCACCAAACAACTCTGCTTCTATCGTTGTTTACTTTAAAGTTGCGCTGCTCACTGTCGTTTCCCACAATGATCGTTCACCATACGCCGCTTATGAGTGCGGTCGTCGTACTCGCTTTTCATCTCTTAGCGCTTTGTTGTGTTTCTTTCAGCGTTGTTTCATATACGAACGTATCAGAGTGCTAACCTCTTATTGTGAGAAAACAAGCCGGCACCGTTTCTTATCGCCTTATGCAATTTAATCGATAAATTTCCGTTGTAGAAAATGAAATATTCTCTAGTGGCAAGCGAAATTTGTGTGGATGAATGCATCCGTTTGACGATCCCCATTTCGTGAAGTGTCAGCAAAAAAACATATTTTTCATTATTTCCGCCTTGGCAATTACGTTAAACATACAGAAAATACTTTACATCATCGGCCCTCTAAGGAGATCCGTGAGAAGTTGGGAATTTGGTCGCATCTTGGGTAAGCGGACTCTGTTGGCCTCGATCACCAATGATTCATTCATCCGTTAGAGAGAGAGAAATTTTTCGTTCGATAGCGAGAGGTGGTAAAAGGCGGGGGTGGTGGGGGAGCGTTATCAGATAAGCTAAGCACACGTGGTATATTATCAATGAGATTGAACTATGCATGCGACGGAAGAGCGATAATTCGTTGCAAAGCGTGACCTGCTCAGCGATTTTCTGCTCTATGGAACTTGTTCTGTGTCAAATTTGTGTCTTACACATAATGCACCTCAGTGTTACCATTTTGTGTCACCAAACAACTCTGCTTCTATCGTTGTTTACTTTAAAGTTGCGCTGCTCACTGTCGTTTCCCACAATGATCGTTCACCATACGCCGCTTATGAGTGCGGTCGTCGTACTCGCTTTTCATCTCTTAGCGCTTTGTTGTGTTTCTTTCAGCGTTGTTTCATATACGAACGTATCAGAGTGCTAACCTCTTATTGTGAGAAAACAAGCCGGCACCGTTTCTTATCGCCTTATGCAATTTAATCGATAAATTTCCGTTGTAGAAAATGAAATATTCTCTAGTGGCAAGCGAAATTTGTGTGTTGAATTGCACAAAAGCGCATGAAACATCTCTTGCTTGTAATAGTTATATTTTGAGCCTACTCAGTTTCCATTGTTCGTGTGTTTCATTTGAATGAATTCACTGAATACTTCGGATTCCTTTTTCATATCAATTTCAAATCATTATTTATGTACGTCGTCAAACATCTCAAGATCACAATTTTTTAAAATGTCTTAATTCGAAATTGGCTCCTTTTCATGAGTCTTTCTTATCACCATCTACATTCCGATTCTGCTTGTTTATTTTTATTGTATATAAAAGAGTACCACCTTGCCAATCAGCAAAAAATAAAGATTTTCTTCGAAAATCCTAATTTAACCTTCAAATTTCGTTCAGCTTTTAAACAGAACAAAATACCCGATAAGAGGAGCATCATTTTGTGGCACTACCGTAACTGCAAGCAAGCAAACGGCGCTGTTGGGTAAAAACGTTTATGCTCATAGTTGTATGCTAAAATTGTTCACTTACCTTGATAATTTGTTCCTACCGAGAGTGACTTCAAATGAGATAAACTAAAATAACGATTCAAATAAAATCAAATGGTATCATAAAATAAACTTAAATAAAGTTTCAAAGAATCAAAAAGTAACACATATTTTGTAAGCAATTCGCCAAACAACTTGATTTCGATTCGCAGAAATTAAACACAGATGAAGTAGCACTCAACCTCTTTTTTCCTCTCGGCTACATCGATCAGACGAACAGTTGCCACTTAACGACACAAAAACGTAGCATTGTGAAATTTCCAGTTTTCTTTCATGCTATTCGCTTGCTGCGTTTTAAGTGAATTGCACATTTGCAATGCATACTGTTTAGAGGCATCTTTTTTTTCTTTACTGTTAGGATTTTTCTAAAACTTAAGACATCTCTTTACTGTTTTATTCATTGCCTGCATAGTTAGTTTTGTCACATAGGCGAACGTTTCCCAATCGTCGACAAATTACCCATTTCGGTTAGCTGGTAATCTTTGCTGAGATGTTAAGTAATTTGTTCGGGGAACTGGGGTCAAACATTCACTCTGACGTTTTTAATATCATACGGAATGATGAGGTAAGTAGAGAGAGTATAAAATGCCGTAAAACACTAAAAAAAATAAAGTAACACTGGTTCGCGCAAACAGGCTTCACAAAGACTCTCAGTCCATTGCATTCTGCTTGGCAACGCATTGCATCACACTCTTTTGATAGTCGTCGTCAGTATTTGTTGAAATTCATGCGTCTATGGGTTTTGGTCTATGCAAACCTTGCAAGACTTCGCACTCACTCTATCATGAGCGCTTCTATATTTGTAAATATACTTATATATACTTATATATGCTTATATTTGTATATATATACTTCTATATACTCATATTTGAGGCTCTTGTTCTCAGAAAATCTTACGAGTTTTTAGGTTTCTGTAAATGTCATGAGTTTTTGACTGTCAGTGAATCGTGCAACTCGTTCACAATTAAAAAACTGAAAACTGTTTTATATCAAATTTTTTCGTGATCATTAAAGTCTACTGCATTAACGGTTCGCGTTCGCATACAATTGTAGGATGTATAGAGCTCCAATTGACGTTGCACTATTTCTAACAACGGAACTTGAATCCGAATTTTTTAAAATTGTGGACCCCTCCATTCTTATCGAATCGAGCCTTTTATTTAGTCGATAGGCAAGGACTATCTTCACGACAATACAAAGGAAATACGAAGACAGTACAAAAGAAGATTATTTAATTCACGATTTGCACATCATTTAGTCAAAATGATCGTTCACTTAAGTGTACATTTTTCGTACGCACGACATCTTTACGTCACAACTTATCATTACTCATTTCAAAGGCAACTGTGCGCTGATGAAAGCAGTGAAATACGAAGACAGTACGAAAGAAGATTATTTAATTCACGATTTGCACATCATTTAGTAAAATGATCGTTCACTTAAGTGTACATCTTTCGTACGCACGACATCTTTACGTCACAACTTATCATTACTCATTTCAAAGGCAACTGTGCGCTGATGAAAGCAGTCGCTCAGAATCTCATCGTTTTCTGTCCGTAATTTGTCCGCAATGTTTCACAGGTGTACACTTCGCACATCATTCGGTCATGGGTTGTTTCTGTCAGCATATTGTTCAACTTTTCACTAAGTCGGCCGTTTCCCATCTTATTGGCCACTACTTTAAATTCCGCGCTGCTCAGTATTGAAATATCGCTCTAGCTGTATTGACCTTCGTGTTCCCCAAAGCGTTCGAATTTTTAAAGGTTGTGAATAACTCTGACTGCGTGGTTTGCAACTCGTTGGAGTACCACTGAAAGGTCTCTTTTTGTTGCAATCATGGTGATCGGCAGGAATAATCTGATTTTGCGGATCACATAGGCGTTTATTAGCATGTTATGCATTTCGTATTTGTGTGTTGCCTTTTTGGCTTCCTATGGCAGAGAAGCTTTGAACACGAACGGTACACGTTGTCAAAGTGGGCTGGCAAGGTTAGGCTACCGTCTAGATGTAGGCCTAGGTCCCGAGTGTTATTCTTGACAGTTATCTGTTCTCCGCACATCTTCAGGATGGCCCCACTAGCTAGGCGCTTTTTAGTTCGAGGTCTTCCAAATCTGGTGATGGCGTTTTTGACTCATTTATTTTCATCTCGAGCACTGTTGCCGGATATTTCATGATTTCTTTCATATCTCCTTCTGTCGGACTCGCCACATGCAGCTCTTTGCTTTCTTCGCACGTGTACAGAGATTGCATGCCATCTGCGAAGAGTGTTTTCCCGTGCATCTCAGCTTCACTTATGCCCGAAAATAAGGAGGCAAAAGGACAATTAGAAGTATGTCTCCCTGCGAGATGCTTGTTTGAAATCCTGTCCTCAGCCAGTGTTCTTATTCTCTTTTTTAAGCAGATGGCCTTAGACTGTCATCCGGATTTACTCTGTGGATGATTTTCTGCAGGAGTATAAATGGGTTCACAATATCGTGCGCTTTCTGTATATCTAACCGTAAAATGTAGGTTAGGTTTTCGTTCTCCATGTTCAGGAGGATTTTTCACATATCTCCGCGAGCGCTGTGAATATCTCCCACGAAATGCATGCTGGCAATAGGGAAGGAAAGGCTCATACGCTTGTTAGATCTGTAGGTGTATGCATCGCCCAAAGAGTGGCTGATAGATCGATAGTTGCTGATTCTTGCTCACTGCCTGTATTCTTAAATACTACCCTGATTTTCGCCCTCTTTCCACTCCTCAATAAATTCCCCATTCTGAATTATTGTATTGAACAATGGTCCTATATTATATGAATATCCGACGTAAGAGTGTTGCAAGCTTTCCTTAGGTCATAATAAGCCAATAATTAAATATTAGCAGCCTGCCACGCTTTCATGTCACCGACTTGCCATGCGAATAGATTTCGATTGTCCGTAGAAAATATTTCATTTTGAGCAATCGAAATTCATGTAATATTTTCACAGTGTGGCATAAAACCAGGGTTGCTTACCTATGTGGCAGTAATTCATTTCTCGTATGTTTTTTATCGTAGTAAGCCAATAAAAGGCCTCCTCACCTACAATGTTAGCACAACGCGAAGAAAAAGGATGAACGAAAAGCGAATTATGATCGACGAAAGTATCTAAAGAATATCTTAAGGATGAATCGATGCAGATAGCTCAGGAACTTTGCATACGCGCCATGCAGAGAGTACAAACACATTGACGAGCTGTAAAGGTGTAAGACTCCTCTTCCCTCTTCACTCATTCTCCTCCTCCCCACCAAGCTGCCTCCCTCCCATTCAGCATTTTTTGCGGTGGGAATTTTATAAAATATTGTGTCTGGTACGTTCATGAACAATTTGCAAAATACGCCAGCGAGCTGGCACGAAGTGCAGTTACTGCAATCTTACTTAAAACATGGTTCAATGAATGTCCATCCGAAAACCAAACGAAGAATGCTTAGAGCTCTACGCACAAGCATTTCTGCTCATCTGCCGATCAAACATTTGCTGCTGGCGAGCACTGTGAAATGATTGAGGTGGGACGGCGATTTGTTGCTGAGATCAGAACTGTTGGCGCCGATTTTATCAGGATTTTCGAGCTCATTTCCCAAAGATTATGAATTGGTCGGCCAAAAATGCATACTGAAAACTGCCGTTGGTGTAAGCTGTAATTTGCAATGTTTGGCATCGTACGCACTCATATTCGATGTCTTGAATCGAATCCAAGGGCACTCACTCGTCTAACTCGCCTTTCTTGCCTTATTATTTTTCACACACCGTAAATCATTCACAAATCTAGTAGTTGTCCCCAAGTTTTGCTGGGAAGTCTTCACAATATCAGAGATTATCAATGTCAAGCTTCGTTGCAAAAGCTTTTCTGACTCATCAGTTGCGACTATCTTATCAGTATCGAGCTTTTTTGCAACAAAGCTTGATTATCAGTATCAAGCTTTGTTGTAAAAGCTTTTCTGACCCATCAATTGCGACTATCTAGCAGACTGTTAGACAAGCACCAACAAAATGTGATCATATGCACAAATATGACCGAATAACACTGCGTTTTCGCAGCTGGTGAAAAGCACATAAAAAGAACTTTCACTGATCAGAACGTAGATTTATGTTTTGCGCATTCGCACACTTCTTTCATGAACTTTATTCTGCTTTAACTCGTTCGCACAAGAGAGCTGCGATCGTTGCGACGAACGGCGTTGATTCTCGCTTCTCAAAATTCGATTCGATATTTCGAAGAATTTATCATAATTCTCATAATTTTTAATTACAACATTACGTTAAAAATCTTCTTTATACTTCTTAATGGCATGTAGATATGTTTCATTCAATAAACGAAAAAACCCCCTAAAAAGCCTTTTATCACTTATCACGATATCAATTCTCTTTGGTCTACTATGCTGTCTCTGTTAAAGACAAATATTTGTTATATTTTCGTTTAAAAATTATCGCCTAATCTTGCTTTGCTTGTCATTTAACTTCTGACTTGAAAGGATTTTAAAATCATTGCGAATAGATACGATTAATCGTTCCTTATCGATGTGAACTCTCTTTGATGAATTCATTTTCTTAAGATATTATTACTTGTTATCGAGAAGAATTACTGCTAGTGTAAGCAAATTGTGTCGGCAATTGTATATGAGTGGTATGAAGGTGATCGTGTGTAGTCGACGAAGGAAAAAAAAGAAGAAATTACTTTTCAAGAAATTACTTCTAAAGAAATTACTTTTCTCAAAGTCTAAGATTAGATTAACTTTTTGAATAAATACCACTCAATCTCTCAGGCGACCTACAGTCATGAAATATTTCAATTTTATCAAAGTTCACTTTTCATCTCTCATATCGATATTTCTTGTATAAAGCATTTTTTTTTTGTTTCATCACTGTACATCTTCTATCGTCCATCCTTTTTCGCTTAGTGTTGGTAGAGTGTGACATTTGCTTGACTGTTGCACATAATCGGCTTTTTAATGAACTTCTCTAGGTTAAATTTTAGCCACTTGAAGCAAACGATGAAAGGAGTATAGACACAAATATGGCAGTAACATTTCTATATCAAACACAGTAATTTATGATTTAAACAAACCGAAATTAACACTAAGCCTTGATGATATGTATTGGGAATGTTTTACAGCTGTACCAGCAAAAATAGATCAACTGGGCACACATGCTCTTTATATTAGCTTTTAAGCAACTATAAAATTCGTTTTATAACTAAAATATGTGGTTTCCATATTGAATGGCCTATGTTGATGTGAAAATATTCATGAATCGATTCATACAGGTTTTTTTTTTCTTCTTGAACGATCGAATCGAATCTTTTATACAGTTGATAGTCAAGGACAACCTTTATGATAAAAGTGTAAAAATACTACAGACATTACAAAGTTAATACAAAGAAAATTATTCACTTCATGATATGCATATCATTTAATCATTTAATCATTTAATCATTTAATCATTTAATCATTTAATCATTTAATCATTTAATCATTTAATCATTTAATCATTTAATCATTTAATCATTTAATCATTTAATCATTTAATCATTTAATCATCGATCCACGAAAACTTTTAATCAAAGATATTCAAGAGCGATTCGATTTAAAATTCATGGCAAAGTTCCACTGAACGTTTTGCTATGCGTAGTCTCTTGAAACAAGTTCGTACGTTGATCATTTTACTTCGCCGACTATTGGGCTTTTTTTTTTTTCTGCGAAAGCATAAACGACTTTGAAAATTGTAATTAATTGGCTTTTGAATTTTTCATTATGAATATTTGAAAGACTTTTTTGTTATATTGACGAATTGGCTTTGCAACTTTAACGATAGCAACCGTATCCCGAGCAACACAAACGCTTAATTGTTCGCATTTACTCATAAGAAATTTTCGCATTATCTTTACAGGACAACAACGAATATGGGTCGATTTGATGGCAAAGTTGCTATTGTTACAGGTATGTTGTACTATTTTGTATCGTTATTTTGATAGTCGGTTTGTGTGTTATAAAGTGAAAGCAACGCTTATAAGTACGCTCACCGACATAGTTTTTAGTTTGCATAACACAAATGGTTATTACAAAGTCAGAATCACCATTGAACGAGGATCTATTGTATAAACATTAACTCTGTTTGCTAGTCAAAATTTTAGGATTTAAGATTTTACTCATTCTGTTTGAAAAAAAAAAAACGAAATGCTAGCACGGTCATGGAACTCAAATGCGTTTAAATGTGCAGTCATGAAATCTCTCGTAGCTCACACAGCGAACGAGAAAGTATGCATGTGAATGAGAGAAAGTGAGAGAGGGTTCGAGTTATGGTTTAGTTAATTATGTTAATTTTAGCCTAAATAAGATTAACTGTCAGCATCAGCTTTATTAAGCAGCCCGTTCTTTAACACACCTGAACTGTAATGAATTTAAGATGACATGATGATAAAAATTTGTTGTACTACTAATGAGAAGAAATGTCAACTTCGCGAGAGGTTTAAAAATTTAGTGACCAATTTTTGTAGCACTGAGGGGTTGTTTTGATTGTTGTAAAACTGAGGCGGTTATGGGCTAGCGGAGCATGGCTACAGACAGATCAATAGAAGCATAATGGTACTGATACGAATTACAGGCTGCTAGAAGTCGAGAAATATTGATATTATACCTGTATGAATCAGAATAAATCTTATAGCAAAATCAACGCTATTCGACCTCGTAAACAGTCTGAATTTGACAAAATTCCAAAATGCTACAAATATTTTCTCGCCAACTCGAAATAACTGTTTACCTCGTTTGCTATAGGATCAACGAGTGGTATCGGTCGTGCGACGGCCATTTTATTAGCCAAGGAAGGTGCTAAAGTAACGATAACCGGTCTCCCCCATGAGACTGCTAATGCAGCGGTTTGTTTATTTATTTTTGAATATTGTTATGTTCTGTTGTGGAAAATCGTGGCACATTGCAAAAATAATTGTCATATTTTTCACATTTGTAAATTACATACAAAGGATCCTCGAAAGTGTTGTTAACAATTAATTAACGTTGCTTTCAACTTGAAATTCTTCCCAAAATAATATGATTGATTGAGCTAGTCAGCACAGTGTTACAGCAGAAAACCGTATACGATTAGACTTTCGAATAAGGTGGAATTAAGGGATGATGAGATACGAGACAGTAAGCTTCCTCTACTTCCTAATAGGCAATGAGATTTTAATTTGTATATTAAATCGATTTTTAATGTGCTATGATAAATGTGCAATTTGCATAATGACAGTACCTCGTCTTATGAGCATTCATTTGTGTGTGCGTTTCCGTTTGATAGTCTCAGCCGGGAAAACATTGATAAGCTATGAAATTTGATAAATATTATGTACATATCAGTCCATCTCAAGTAGTCAATCCGAGATCTGTTTATCAGTATCGCGAAAAACTCTTTGTTCCTCACTTTTAAGCGGGAAATGCAGAAGTAGGGATCTTTACCTAAAGATTTGTACGAGCAGTTGGGCTAGATAAAATTTGAGCAATCATCAGCTGTAAGTGTTTAGAGAAGTGGTTGATTCAATAGATAATCGCCAAGTCTCATATCAAGCCACCATCCCCTCACTCGAAATATATATACAATCAGTTGTTCTTGTCTAGTGAATTAAACGTTCTTTATGTTAAGGTTTGGTTCCCTTACATGGGTTTTGTTTTTATCGTTAACTTTTAACTCTTATCAGATAAGTTTCATGGCAAAGTAAGTTTGCGATTCGCCAAAATAAGTATTATTTTGTCAGAGGTCAAAAAAAAATTCGGTATACATAATAAATGATAGACATATTAAAGGAAGTGAAAGCCGAATGTGCGAAACATGGCGTTCCAGAATCTAATCTCATTGACGTTCTCGGCGATATTAAGGACACTGCTATCCAAGACAAAGTTATCGAAGATACTATCGCGGCGTTTGGAAAACTCGATATTTTGGTTTGTTTTTTAAAAGAAATTTCTGGCCAACTCGATTTAGCTGACTTGAAATGTGTTTTGAAGAAGATGTTTGATCTTACGAATTTTAAACAACAGTTGTGATAGTCAATTCTGAGATCTACCCAATGAAACTTTCCACTTTTTTTAACTCAGCTCAAATAGTCATAATGTTGAAAGGTATTTAAATCGTAGGGAACTTTAAATTTTTATTTATTAAATTTCTATCAATACTAAACGAAAATAAATCGATTTTTCAATGAATTTCGAATGAGCAACTTCTAGGTGAATAATCACGGTGGAGGCGGACGTCAAAAAAACGAAGATGGTAGTTGGATTATGGAAAATTTTGATGCTATTATGAATCTCAACTGTACAAGGTTTGTTTAGATCGTTTTCTTAGACGGCTGCAAATGAACGCAAATCGTAGCGTTGCGACTTTAACGTTTTTTTTTTTTCATTTAAGTTTTCCCAAATGCTGCTAGAGCTTAATAAAATTTTTCTCGACATTAATGAATAACAAAGAAACAGATTCATTCTCTGCTCCTATTTAAAAAAAAAAAAACTTTATCTGTGGTTAATATTTCGGGATATAGCTCACGATAGTTGGGCTTCGATCCGGTGATAACCAGTTGCGCGCCTAGCGAATGAAAATGAATAAGAGAAACATATATGCGGGAAACGATACTCGAATCGGTGGCAATCCCTGAATGCGGGCGACCAATCCAAATACCGTGTAAGCAAATGGCAAGATGCAATATACTTTCGAAGGAAAACATGAGAAAAACTACTACTGTACGTCGCTAAATCAAAAGTATATTGTAAAAAAAGTAGTAGCATAAAAATTCCGACCTTGTATGCAAACAGTTATGTTCGACTCAATATCCTTTCCATAAGATCATGCAAAACAATTGTTGCTAAACAAAGAATATCTCTTCGAATTTCCTTTCAAACATTATCATTACCAAAACAATTGTCATTCGGATAATTAATTCAAATGAGCACATGCGTATTCGTTCCACTAATCCATTTATATTTCCTTCATTTATATTTTCTTATCATTTTCACTTAAGCTTACTATTAAACGACTAAATGAAACTTAATTAATTATTAATTCAATTCTTTTCGTGTAATTCATTGAGTGATGAACGCATGCTTTCAAACGCTGTCAAACAGAGTGGCGAACTTCAATAATTTTTTCATTAAAAATTGGAATTTTTATGAGTTTTATTTTTTTTCATTTACGAAATGATTAAATACTTTTAGTATTATGTCACTATGCACAAAAGCAATTCCTCATTTGAAAGAAACGCACGGCGACATTATCAATGTTAGCAGTGTCTCTGCGGTAACTGCGGTAAGCGAAGCGAGATCCATTCTTTTTTTCTTATTTTTTAATAATTGTACCGTCACTTCGTTCTGTATGAGAAAATTGGAGTTAGCCTAATGCAGGGAAATCATTTTAATGGTTGTCTTCATTTATACACTTATTTCGAATTTAATCGGCTTGCTAATTGAGCTATAGCACGGATAAAGGTAAAGCAGAACTCCAAAGTTGCCTGATAACCTTTTATGAGCAATGGTTAAAAACAAACCAAATGCAGAAACGGTATGGTTTTCTTGTATTATTTATTGGCATTGCTTAGCCATTCTCTGGAATAATCGGATCGTTAGGTAGGCAGATGTAAACTAATAATACTTTCCCTAAGTATTGTAATTTGTTGATTCAGTGCGATAGTTACGAACAAAATTAACCGTAACAGATCACCCGTTGTTGTTGTGGTTGTTTGTAAGCAATGGTTTTCAGTCGAAAAACGTACCATTCTACTCGATCTCGAAGGGCGCTCTCGATCATGTAACCAGGCTTCTTGCCTTTGATCTTGCACCGCATGGAGTACGCGTCAACAGCATTAAGTATGCGTTTTCGTATTTTTTTAATTTCACCACCATAATAGCAATATACCTATGTTTCTCGTAAGCGATACTAAATTTGAACCAAATTTCAGCCCTGGAGCAGTGGATACGCATGTGCTTCAAAGAGCTGGACTTTCGAGTGAACAAGAAGCGCAGGTAAAATCTCGAAATTCTCTCTTCCAACATAGCTTTCGCATGAGCACCACAAGAACGTCTGATTTTCCACTTCAATACCGCTTTGACAGGACCGAGTACTTTCAATACTATGGATACGCAAGAAACCGGGCGGTCCTCAACGACTCTCAACGTTTACATTTCCAGTTTGCTTTCGGAGCCTACCTATGATTTTAGCGATGTTCAGCTTCCGTAGATTGTTCTTCTCAATCCGTAGTACCTAACGATCGTCCATCATGAAAAACTATCCGAGAATACATCCATGAAAACAATTGCAGGCAGAACATTTGGAAGGAGACGGTTGTTGAATATGTCGGCGTCAATCACTTTCAGGATTACCAACTTCCTGATTCTACCAAAAAGAAAACCATTCCTTATAATTTGGTTGTCAAGAATTCTACTCCATTATTTCTTGCGCACAACATAATATCATCTCGGCTTACTTCCTCCGTTAACTCTTATCCAGCGCGTTCAGGTTTCCGTATATGTCACCGGATAACAAGTACCATTCCAATGGTGCTTGGAAGCCCTAAACCCCTATTTGGGAAATTTAATGCGCAATAAATCTGTCCGCTATGCGACCGCATTAAAGTAAACGTTTTGCAGATACTCGAATATACAGCCAAAACATCGATCCCAATGGGTCGTCCGGCAACACCAGAGGAAATCGCACAACCGATTCTGTTCATGGCCGATCGCAAAATGTCGGGCTACATCACCGGCCAAAACCTTGTAGTCGACGGTGGGGCCACACTTCAGGTTGCGATGGCATCGTTCGACGTTAACGATATGCTCAAGAAATAAGCAACAGTGGCATTTTTGCTTGGAAGAAATGGAAGAAATAAGCGCTTGGAAAAATCGATTATTGACTTGTGGCTCATGAACAGATCATTAATGAGCACTATTGTCTGATCGTTTAATTTGTCTAAACGAATATTTTTTCATATAGTGAAATTGCCGAGTACACGCGCAACAAACAACAAATGAGCTTCGAGCTTCTTCAATAATACTTCTATCAGAATTTTAATTTTGTTCTTTTTCCATGGAGATAAAAAATACTTAAGCGATAAAATTTCATGGAAACTCCCGAGAAATATTGAAACCACATTTTAATCCCATTATATATATATATGTATATATATATATGGGATTAAAATATGGCTTATTAAAAGTACTTAATCATATCAAAATAATGATATTAACTGATTACTCCAGCTGGTCGCTATTATTCTTTAATACTGTTATCATTATATGTTTTAACATAGCATAAATATTACTCATTATTTTAATTTGGAACATTTATTACTAAAAATAGAAAGGCTACAATATCATTACTGTTACTGCCATCACCAGTAATGTTACAATATAGGAATGTTATTCCCGTCTGAGAATAAAAATTTACGACAAAATATAGAAAATCACATTTACACATAGAGTCCCCACTTTCAAGCTCTTATCATCACATAACTCAAATATGTGGGCCATTAAATTTCAACAGTCGATGT
Organism: Toxocara canis; assembly: GCA_000803305.1. Taxonomy (NCBI): domain Eukaryota; kingdom Metazoa; phylum Nematoda; class Chromadorea; order Rhabditida; family Toxocaridae; genus Toxocara; species Toxocara canis. Next base: position 669,667 of record JPKZ01002147.1, read on the forward strand.
AGCTTTACCTACATAATGTGAAAATAAACACGTCTGGAAAAAAAACAAAACTTAGAGATCGCATGAGTAAAACTGAAAAAATTGACGACAAAATGTCAATAGTAAAAATGAGCAAAACTGATAAAGTTCAAACGTACAAAAAAAGAGGTGGATAAATAAAGATAAAATATTCCTAATGCACATTGTGAAACTCTCATTTCAAGAGAACCAGAAATGCTGAAATATAATCAAAGTATTTCACGTGCTCATAACTCCTCCTCACCTTCCATTCATTACATAGTGCTAGGCATCATAAGCACAAAAATACGTCCATCAAAAGTCGATGAAAGGCATTGACGCTTAAAATTCTCGACAGTCTCAAAACATTAGATGATTATGAGACAGAACGTAGACTGTTTTAACGGCAACAGCTTGCGTGACAAAACAATACAATGATTACAGATGACAGAGACAACGATAACTGAGGTTTTAAAAAAAATGTCCCCCACTTCCCTCCCCATAAAATGAACAGATAAAGCTGTTGAGAAACCGTGGGCTGTTGAGGACCAAATGACATATCGACCGAACGGTAAGTTAGCTGGGCCTAAACCATGACATGAAATTTCGATAAATTTTGATTCTCGAGGTTTCAGACGAGAAATAGATAGAGCACAGTTTTGATGAACGATAAAACGTAAGACACTGCCATCATATGCTGGGTCGAATAAAGGTTCAGCGGTTGCTTAAGTTGCTGTTCAGCCTTCATGCTGAGTTGCTCTCACGTTATGGAAACGGATGTAACGCCTAAACGTTGGGATTGAAATCTACTCGAAACATTTCCTACTTATCCGTTTTAATCACCGACTAGTAACCCTCAGAATCTTCGTCCGACGATATCGCCATCTCTGCTTCTCCTTCATTCGACGTTCGATATACGAGTGAACTACTGCAAGTGAAATAAGTTTAATGGGTAGGTATCAAAGAACAAATACCCTTATTGCATCGTAAGGGTTCTTTTCATCTGGTACTTATTCTTAAAGACTCTACTTTTCATCAGTTCTTGAGGAGGGGGTTTTATTAGAAGGAAAGGTTGTTTTCTTTCCGTTGATGAAAAAGGATCATCCGTCAGAAAGAGGCAAGGGTTCTTTTCATCTGGTACTTATTCTTAAAGACTACTTTTCATCAGTTCTTGAGGAGGGGGTTTTATTAGAAGGAAAGGTTGTTTTCTTTCCGTTGATGAAAAAGGATCATCCGTCAGAAAGAGGAAGAAGTGGGGGAGAGAGGAGGGGACTCCACTTTTTGGCAAAATGTCGACAAAGACGCCCCTTTCAAAGAGAGGGATAGCCTTCTAAATGTGATTCAGAAGATGTACCCATTCTTAATCCCAATGCGAGTCACCGTCATTCCGAAGATTCAAACGTCGGAAGCGGTCAAATGGCAAAAAAGTTTATGCCGCTCTTGGTATAAAACTCCTGCAGTGCTTTTCCTGTAAACAACACAGCAAAGCAACGCCACCTAAAGTTGATTTCCTCTCTTTATCATATCTTATCACACTCGCCTTATGTAAAGTGTAACGTTAATGAAATCTTTCAAACAAGCTTTATTCAAAACTATCGGTTTCATTGTTTAGAATAATCAGCAACTTTATCAAAATGAAACTCGCAAGACTGCCCGACAACTCATAATTTCCTTTCATACACATTCTTGAGAAATTGGTCTTAATGCTTACTCAGAAATCTAAAGCCTTGCCAAACGAAGTTGTCAGCAAACAGATTTCAAAAACTGGATAAGCACCACATTACCTCGTAAGTACCCTCACCTCCCGTTTTTTAAAATTTCGGGAAACAATGCGCTTACCTCTCGATATTAATAAAATAAAAGCGATATAGCATAGCATCAGTTTCAACAACCAACTGTTGGAAAAAAAATGGACCAAAACTATTTCCGAACTTATCACCAAGTTTTTTATCCAAATAAAACCACTCGAGAGATCACACAATGATTACTACTCATAATATAGACGCCTAGAAAAGAAGATATATTGTCTTCTATTCTTCTAAACAAGAAGTAAATGAATTCGTACCTGACGTTTAATTGCGGCAAAATCGGAGTAATAGGTGTTGCGTCAGTAGTCTGCATACCATAGTCATTGCCTTGATCCGCGGGTGTTGATGTCACTATTGGGCCCGCTTGTTCGGTCGTTAAGTGGCTGTGCGCCTGATTGATTTGGCGCAAAACACTTCGGCCTTCCTCTTTTGACTGCAAATTGAAATCGAGAACTACAAGTGCTGTTGAAAAAAAAAAAACGCTTTTCATAGATGGAATTAGATGATAAGAGCAAAGTAGTTGCCAAAACTGTCATCAGTATCACACTCTTTGAGATCGACACTTGGAAAAATGATTGCTCAGTTGCTCGCAGTAACCGCTTTAGTAACGGGCAGTTAATGAAAGAGTCAAAAAGCACAAAACTGTTTTGTAGTACCAAGCATACACCGAGTTCGTTCCGCTCAACGAAATTTTTAATGTTTTAGATGCAGCAATGAGGGCGGCAAACTCAGAAGCAAATTGTGCTTCGGGTTTCACCACCTATCTATTTAAAGCTTCCTCGATCAGTTTTGGTCGTTACTTTATTATCGAGCGGTCGTCAACGTGATGGAAGCAACAATGAGTTCTTTGATGATACCAACTACCCAATGCGCTTTCAATGTGATTTCTACTTTTCGTAAGAGCAACACAGGGCAGCATTGTGACCTAATGTTTATTTGCTTTGACTTAGGGGAGCACTGGCAAAAAAAGAAATCTCTGGCTGTGTAAATCCAGTTTCAGGCCGATAACTCACATCTATTACGATACTTCACTTCAACGCTCCACATATGAAGCAAATGATAAGTACCAAGGCTATTCAAACGTCAAAATATGGTTAGACTCGCATCGGAAAATAGCAGATAGCGGTTTTCCAAACTGCAGTGCAACCAAAAACCAACGCTCATCCACAAACCAGACCATAAAATGTCTGGCAAATGTCAGAATGGACTTTTTAAAATCTCCTATGGAAAGGAGAAATTTTGTGATGAAAAAAAAAAGCTAAATCATTCAACTAACAGAAGATTATTTGCCAGCTGGATTCGGATAATTCAGCTTTTATAATCTACTCTTCAGACTACTGGACCCAAATACTCAATCAATATCAACGACTTTGTAAAGAACAATAACTCAAAGTGGTACGATCAACGATAATTTTTCACCACCACAACAAGCAAACTGCAGCTATACCAAACAACCATAAATCTGCAGCATATCAGAATTTAAACAAAAAAAAAACGAAAACATAATAGCGAGAAACTGACCGACTCATATTGAAGGCAACGCTGCGCAAAAGATCCAGCAGCGCTGAAATCCCCTTTCGACAAATGGTATTTGGCAAGGAAGCAACAACAATGTGCCGTATTGTCCAAATCGTTCATCTAAAACTATAAGACATTGGCTCTTTAGCTCAGCCATCAAAGCCAGGTGTGTAGCAAGAAGATGGAAGGCGCCATGACGGACGCATCTGTTTTACATCGAATTTTTTAGATTTTAACGCGTCGTATAAATCTGATCTCTAATTCTGATAAGCCTTATCAAACTGACGCCCGACCCGACCCCTGCGATCAAGTCACGCTCCAACGAACGGCTGCCAAAACCCAATGGTTGATATGATCGCATCGGAGTATAGTTTCTCGGTATCCGACTGATGAACGCTCGAACTGATATTATGGATTCCGATTCAGATCAACAGATACGGAAGAGGAGGATCTAGAACGATGAAACTGTAACAGATTTTGGGCTGTTAAATTGGACGATCAGACCGGCAAAGCAAAACGCAACGAAGAAGAAAAATAACATATTCGAAATAAATAAGATTCGCAATCTCCGAAGATCGATTCGAATTACAAGGCAATGAAACGTGCCATGCATTTAGAATGGTGCCATATTTCGCACTATCAGCGCAGCGCAGATGCAAAAAAAAGACGAAAAAAAGAAAGCAGTTTTTCACATCACTAGGTATTCCTAAAGATTAAATGAAAAGAATAAGAGAAGAAATAAGAACGAGAGAAAATAAGAGAATGAAATGAGAAAAATACATAAAAGAAAACAAGAAAATAAGAATAAAAATACAGCAAAGTAAACCTGAAATGAACAAAAACACGTTTATCCGTTTACAACTAGTTCGACTCAGCGCAAATTCGAAATTCGAATGGACTTGAAAAAACCACTAAGAAAATTACATACGATTCGAAAAGGCAAAACGCTAGCACAAGGGAAAGCAGAACGACGAGAGAGGTACGTTGGAGGAATGAAACGGTTTCGAAACTTGCAAATGTTCTCTTGTCTCACGCCCTTCTATCCAACAATCAAGAAACAAGAATCCACTAACCAAATCATCGCAATAGGTCTCCAAATATTTTTCGTAAACCGCTGCAGCTTGACCATCTTCCTTTCCTTTCTCAAAAAGCCTACAAAGTGCATGCCATTCATGTAGTGGACGCAATAAGTGAAAAAAAAAAACACCGCTGATGGGAGAATAACCGCCCTTCCCGAAGAAATGGCAAGAACATTTCTTCCCCTCCCCCTCCCCCACCTCTCCGGGCACATTTTCTCAGTATTACCAGTGAATACTAAAAACTTCCCATACAAAAGTATCACCCAGCTGAGACTAGTAAATAAACTCGCCTTCGAATAAACGTTACCTTTCCATTCCATCTCCCCTCTCTCCCACCCCGCTCCTTCTCAGAAATGTGTGAACCTTACGGCTGAAGAGTTTATTAGAAGTAACACGGTAGACTGATATGACTATGGCCCGCATCCTGAATTTGAACTTTAACAAAGTGTGTTGACCAATTTCGCTGCTCAACTTTGAAACAAGTGAAGAGCAAACATACTTTCCCAAAAGCATAAGCGCGGTGCCCTCAACGTCACCAACTTTGAATGCCTTCAGAAGACATTTTTGAGCATCACTCACGCGATTTAGTCGTGTATACACTTCGCCAAGCGCAACCAACATACGAGAGTCATCCGATCTGCATCATTTTAATTACTCCTAAAACTGCCACATCAGCTGGCCTATCAACGGAATCGCTCAACAACATCCCCTCTCCAAACGTTCGCCAATTGTTTGTCTCGACAGCACAGTTGCTTAGCTCGACAGGAAAACTAAAGAGATGAAAAAATATTCAAAACGAATGGAAAAATGAAGTAAGCGATGCTATCTTATTTTAGCTCATAAAATTTGGCACTAAACACTTAGCTTACAATAGGAAATTCTCTACCAGTGCAAAAGGCTCTTTAGCCGGAAAGCGTGACCACATTAATCGTTGCACATTCTCATAAAGTTATAAATGAGTTACACGATAGCTAACCTCCATATGTTATACCAGCATTCGAGCTTATGACCCTATATTCATATTTTGATTATGGAGTTTGTACCTCAAAACTACTTCCAGTGACGAACAAGGAGCATTTTGAACAGCAATAAATAATATCTGCTTAATATGATGCAGAAACAACCAGTATGGAGGGTATTAAAGGTGATTTCGGATTGGTAGAAGTGTGAAACAAGGGAAGAAAGATTTCAAACTTAGACAGGTTTCAAAATTAAAAAGAAAAACTGCACTGTCACTCTTTAAGATTTGCCCAAGAAAGATGTAGGTATCGATGATACAACCACTAGTCAACTTACTTGCATTTATGCGCTTGTTGATAGTAGTAGAGAGAATAGGAAGGCATCTTTAAAATATCATATAGCTGACCAAGTCCATACCAACCACGATAATCGTTTGGATCCGATTCTGTAAAATTTCCACTCTGTTTCAATTCAGAAATAAAATCAAATCAGCTGCAGCTAAAAAAGTCAACGTCATTAAAATCCTAATGCACCGTACAAACATCTGGCTTAGTTGATCAGCACTATTGATTGATCCAAAGATGCTGACAGTCCGACAAACTGGATTTCACATTTCAAAAAAGCGAAAACAAATTTGATGATGAGTTATCGAAGGCAACGTAAAATTAATAATTTTCCTATTATCCATTCTAACCAACTGGCACTCCAGCTTAACACAAGCATTGTAGACAAACAAATACTGCAGCTGATCCAAGAGAATGCTGTCCACGCTTGAAGAGAACCTCCTTTTGAATTAAAGGCTACTCCCTCAAAAGCTGGCAACAAAAAAGAGAACGAAATTCCCTCTTCAGTAGGAGGTCATTCATTATAAAATTTCAAAAGCCTCATTACATCATTCACTAAAAACGCTTCTTAATTTTCAAAAAATGAAAAAATAAAATGGACGTTTTGCTGAAAAAAAAAACAAACAAGAAAGACATCAACAACACAAATTATCACTACTGAAAGCAAAGCGATAAAAATTTAGTTACCGCATTTCCATAAACACCTCAACAAGAAATAAAATCAAATCAGCTGCAGCTAAAAAAGTCAACGTCATTAAAATCCTAATGCACTGTACAAACATCTGGCTTACACAATCGGTTGATCAGCACTATTGATTGATCCAAAGATGCTGACAGTCCGACAAACTGGATTTCACATTTCAAAAAAGCGAAAACAAATTTGATGATGAGTTATCGAAGGCAACGTAAAATTAATAATTTTCCTATTATCCAATCTAACCAACTGGCACTCCAGCTTAACACAAGCATTGTAGGCAAACAAATACTGCAGCTGATCCAAGAGAATGCTGTCCACGCTTGAAGAGAACCTCCTTTTGAATTAAAGGCTACTCCCTCAAAAGCTGGCAACAAAAAAGAGAACGAAATTCCCTCTTCAGTAGGAGGTCATTCATTATAAAATTTCAAAAGCCTCATTACATCATTCACTAAAAACGCTTCTTAATTTTCAAAAAATGAAAAAATAAAATGGACGTTTTGCTGAAAAAAAAAACAAACAAGAAAGACATCAACAACACAAATTATCACTACTGAAAGCAAAGCGATAAAAATTTAGTTACCGCATTTCCATAAACACCTCAACACTTACGAACTGCTTTCCTGTAGGCGAGACAAGCGGCCGAATTATTTTTTTGTTCCATAAACTCGTGCCCAATCAAAGTCCATACCGACGAATTGTTCGGATTGAGTTTGAGTGAACGTTGCAGAAAGACCACCGACTTCTCATGATCACCACGAAGGCTGTAGTAATTCGCTGCAAAAGCAAAAAAAACAAAACATGAAATGCTCTAATTCAACTATCCATTTCACTAGCAAGCAATCAGCATAGCGAAATACCGGAAAGTATTCAAAGAAAAGCGATGACACTCCATTTACTCATACATTTCAAGCACGAATGGAAGTGAATGCGCAACGTGACACAACGCTCCTCATCGTCCTCTTCCAAAAAACAAAAACGGTGATAGAAGAGAATGCGTAAAATGAAAAGCAGCCATTCGTCCATTTCAATGCACTACTTCATAAACCGCCACCTAGATCATCACAAACACATAAACAGCCTAACAACCACAACAGCTTACACATCGCAAATGACCGACCTTACCTCTTTCAATTGGATGGCATGGAGTGATGTGGGGAGGGGGGGGGAGGGGGAGGAGGAGGAGGAGGAAAATGGACGTTTTGCTGAAAAAAAAAAACAAACAAAAAAGACAACAACAACACAAATTATCACTACTGAAAGCAAAGCGATAAAAATTTAGTTACCGCATTTCCATAAACACCTCAACACTTACGAACTGCCTTCCTGTAGGCGAGACAAGCGGCCGAATTATTTTTTTGTTCCATAAACTCGTGCCCAATCAAAGTCCATACCGACGAATTGTTCGGATTGAGTTTGAGTGAACGTTGCAGAAAGACCACCGACTTCTCATGATCACCACGAAGGCTGTAGTAATTCGCTGCAAAAGCAAAAAAAACAAAACATGAAATGCTCTAATTCAACTATCCATTTCACTAGCAAGCAATCAGCATAGCGAAATACCGGAAAGTATTCAAAGAAAAGCGATGACACTCCATTTACTCATACATTTCAAGCACGAATGGAAGTGAATGCGCAACGTGACACAACAGAGTGAGAGGACGTCAAAAAACAAAAACGCTGATAGAAGAGAATGCGTAAAATGAAAAGCAGCCATTCGTCCATTTCAATGCACTACTTCACAAACCGCCACCTAGATCATCACAAACACATAAACAGCCTAACAACCACAACAGCTTACACATCGCAAATGACCGACCTTACCTCTTTCAATTGGATGGCATGGAGTGATGTGGGGAGGGGGGGGGAGGGGGAGGAGGAGGAGGAGGAGGAGAAACTGCATTCCAAAAAGAAGAGGAATGGGGAGGGGATGGGAGGGGGGAGATGGAAGAGGACGATGAGGAGCGGTGGACGCTAAGGTCACCTATAAGATGTACTATCATTCCTAAATACCCTTACCCGTGAAGATAAAAAGATGCACAATTTGCTAGTAAGTAATATATATATATAATATAAATGAAGATGATTACTTACCAACAGCACAACACACCTCCCAGGAGAATTTGTGCGTCTTATAGAACGAATGCGTTAGAGTGGCAAGCTCAGAGCGCAGTCCCTGAAAACACCTTTTTCCATGCGAATTTATTGAGAAAAACCTAGCACGGAAGACGGCTCCTTTGATATAGCTGTTACAAAGGTACCAAATCCCAAATATTTAGGAATGACTAGAATTAGCAATCATACTGCAAACAGCGCGAAAAACCGATCAACCATCCGATTTTTCAAATAAAGCAATATAATTAAAAATATAATTAGGCAATTTTTTATTCTATCCACAGTTCACTGCGCCTCTTCGTATTTTCAACTGCCAACATTAGACAGGCGCAACTAGCCAGAAAAAAAAGAATTGAGTCTTGCTACTAAAATTACTGTTAGCAACAGTTCAATCAGCCAGACTATCAAATAATATGAAACATGAAGTGAGCAGTATAGAGTAAGGAGTTGGATGAAACTTTGCTAATATACAAATAAGGACAAAAAGGACACTCCATTTACTCATACATTTCAAGCACGAATGGAAGTGAATGCGCAACGTGACACAACGCTCCTCATCGTCCTCTTCCAAAAAACAAAAACGGTGATAGAAGAGAATGCGTAAAATGAAAAGCAGCCATTCGTCCATTTCAATGCACTACTTCATAAACCGCCACCTAGATCATCACAAACACATAAACAGCCTAACAACCACAACAGCTTACACATCGCAAATGACCGACCTTACCTCTTTCAATTGGATGGCATGGAGTGATGTGGGGAGGGGGGGGGAGGGGGAGGAGGAGGAGGAGGAGGAGAAACTGCATTCCAAAAAGAAGAGGGATGGGGAGGGGATGGGAGGGGGAAGATGGAAGAGGACGATGAGGAGCGGTGGACGCTAAGGTCACCTATAAGATGTACTATCATTCCCAAATACCCTTACCCGTGAAGATAAAAAGATGCACAATTTGCTAGTAAGTAATATATATAATATAAAAGAAGATGATTACTTACCAACAGCACAACACACCTCCCAGGAGAATTTGTGCGTCTTATAGAACGAATGCGTTAGAGTGGCAAGCTCAGAGCGCAGTCCCTGAAAACACCTTTTTCCATGCGAATTTATTGAGAAAAACCTAGCACGGAAGACGGCTCCTTTGATATAGCTGTTACAAAGGTACCAAGTCCCAAATATTTAGGAATGACTAGAATTAGCAATCATACTGCAAACAGCGCGAAAAACCGATCAACCATCCGATTTTTCAAATAAAGCAATATAATTAAAAATATAATTAGGCAATTTTTTATTCTATCCACAGTTCACTGCGCCTCTTCGTATTTTCAACTGCCAACATTAGACAGGCGCAACTAGCCAGAAAAAAAAAAGAATTGAGTCTTGCTACTAAAATTACTGTTAGCAACAGTTCAATCAGCCAGACTATCAAATAATATGAAACATGAAGTGAGCAGTATAGAGTAAGGAGTTGGATGAAACTTTGCTAATATACAAATAAGGACAAAAAGGCAGCTGTAATTTCACCGTTTTCCGTCACCGATTCAGCTGACAACCATGCTTAGGACTGAGGGCCATTGTCTCTTCCCTTCCATGATTGTTGTGACCAATTTTGACCGCCTGGTGGTCAGCCTCATTCAGACTCTTTGCTGATACACAGTTTCGAAATATAGTTTAATTTTTCTTTCCACTGCAAATATACTCGCCACTTTGCGAATATCTTTAAACTACCAACTTTACAGCGCGCCTCTTGAGAGATGGAAATGCTCGCGAAAGTTTACTCTGAAATTGATGACAGCAATTTGCGATTCAAGAAACTGGAAGTAGGAAACGATTTTGCCTTCAAAGAAATAGCATTATTTTGAAAATTGGTTTCTTGCTCGAAATTGAAAGAATAAATTGTTTGGCTAAAAATTTAAAGAAAGTTTACCCTCACAAAGAGCGAATCTGAATGAAGATGCAATTGCTCTATACGATAAGGATCCTGTTTACGCGCCTTATCGAACATCTCCAACGCCAAATCGTGCTCTATAAAATTCGTAAAAGTTTATTCTACTAAATAAAACATTACTTTACTTGTTCATTATACCTAAATGCTGTCAAATAGCTGACATACGCTCACAGTCAACAATCGAGAAAAGATCGTAGTCAGAATGTGCTTTTAAAGAACTTCACATTTCCCAACACCGAGAAATCAACATGCTTGAACAATGTCTCCTGACTCTTTATGAACAGCGCAAGTCAATGAATATTTTGCTTGAAAAGATAAAAGGATGCTGTTCAGCCGATACAATCCATGAAATGCTGTTGCTCAAATACAGCAAAGGAAAGACGATAGCGAAGAAAGAACGGCTCAAAGGAAACGAATTGCTTCGAGGCAAAATGATAATTTAAAAAAGCCAGGCCCCTCTTGTTGACTGTTTTAGTTTCACGGAACCGATTTTATCCTCCCCCCTCCTTCACTTGAAATTCAGCATCTTTCAAAGGTAGCAGTAGGCATTAAGTTCCCTCCCCTCCC
>JPKZ01002147.1:680962-699806 GCA_000803305.1 Toxocara canis
GTCAATCCGATCTTCACGGTGCTAGTCTTTTAACGACTCATGACTTATACCTTGCATATAGTTGAGAGCTGCAGCCGCTTGATTGATCAGATGAGGCATGTCACCGAATCCAGACTCGCCTATCTTTTCGTATTCCTCCAAAGCCGTCTTGTGCAGATGGAAACGGAAAAGAACATCCGCTTTGAAAAACCTATACATCCAATGCTCAGGGTCCGCATATTCCTCCGCATCCGCCTAAACAAAGATCTGACTAAATTTAAATAATATGCAAATAAAAGGAGAACTGCAAAATTTTCCCGATTAGCTCTAACTTTTAACAAAATTTTATTCCTAACCCCAATCGTCACAGCGAATGGACCAACCCGATGGCGTAATTCTTTGTCATTTTCTCAACCCTTCCCTTGTCAAATATTGCGCTATTGGGTAACCAAAAAAACGCATTACAATGTTAAGAAGCGCCCTTGACAGCCCTATCTTTCGCAGCCTCTCGAGACTGGCCTCTATTTTTCATGAACACCTGCAGAAGGAGGGGGGAGGGAGGAGGGGTCGGAGGGAGTAGTAGAAAAACGATACAATGGTGGAGCCGAAAACATATTTTAGAAGCGAGCAGGAGAAAAGTCAAAGTATTACTTCTTTTACATAGCGACTGTGTATTCAGTTGGTGCACCTTTATTTACAATTATTTTCATACGTCTAATTCACACAGATCTTTTTCTTGTTTTCACTCCGCGTTTCTTCAATTTTTTTTGGCCTTCTTATCGTTTCTGAAACCAGCGCCTTCATCAAATACCATACAGCCTCGCCGCCCTTGCCCATGTCAATCTCATTCATATATCCACGTCATAGCGAATTGAACGAGAACAGTTTCCAGAGCTTATGCAAAATTCGCAAACTAAATTATTGCGTTATTGAATTATTGCAAGTTTTGCGCAAATCGCAAAACAAAGTATAGAAGATTACCTTGTCTGGATTTGCGACAAGATGTACAAGCTCTTGCCATGAAGGCCAAAATGCTCGGTTTGCAAGCACGGATGCCACGAACGCTTCTTCTGCTTTGTTGATCAATCTGAGGCTTAGCCTAACTTTACCCAACCTAAACACAATAAAGTAAGTCGCAGATATATGTGACGGCTCAAATTTGTAAATAATTTCTTTTTTTTAATGTTAATAATGACAGCGGAAAGTTTAGGGAAAACCCGCGGGTTGGGACCGGGCCTCTCACAAACCAGGCATCGGCTCTATCCTACTGAATTACTGCTGTACACTACTCACCCTTCAATTACAACTTTACTCAATTTCTTTCTCCCTTAGTTTGTCTTTCAAGATTTATGAATTCTATTCACAATTCCAGTGCGGATAACCCCAACTTAATTCGATCCCCACAAGGAATAGCTGAATACGTAGCAGAGTTTCACCGAAAATCGAAGTGACGAGAAAAAAGAAATCGAATGGAAATTAAAAACTTAAAAAACAAAACAAAGAGAAAATAAAGAGATAAGGTAAAGTATTGCTTACACATAGAAGAGGAAGGTGTCAAAACATTTTGGCTCTCGTGTACCCAACGCACACAATTCGGCATGCAATGCGTCCATCTCACTGTTGTCATACTCGTTACGTCGATCTATCGCTTCTGCTTCGTTCTCTAATCGATTCTTCTCATACGCCTTTAAAAAATTACCCGTTTTCCAATATTTTCATAACAGATAAGCGGGATATGGTAGTAAACAAAATCAGTTCCAACTTAACGTCGTACACATTCCGTAATCATATCTGAGTATCTGAACCAACCATAATTATGAACTCCTTCGTTGCAGTCTGATCAGTCAAACTATGCATCTTTGGATTCAGACATCAGTTTACTCTCTCTCGATTTCAGGACACGACTGCACAAATGTAACCTTATTTTCCTCGGCTGTTTTCATCTTTCTCTGTTCAACTCTTACCACATTATTTTTTCCACCTTTCTCAGCCTGCTACACCCCGCTCCGGAATCGGGCTGCGATTTACACGCTGCAAAGTTTACTGTCCAATCTCGACCACATAAAAACACAGCTAAACATATGAAGAATATTTTAAAACTTACCAAATATCTAGCCCAGTAGAACATAAAACGATCGTACGGCGATTCATCTTTGATCCTTTCCAGAAAGAACGCCGCACGATAGAACTCTCCATTTATCATCAACGAACGACCTAAATAATTTTCACATTTATTTTTCATAAAAATTATTTCTCCCAAAGAGATACTGATATTTATCACAAATTGCACGTAAACGGACTTCCTCTCCTTGTATCTGTAAATTCTTTTGTCCCAAAAATGACCAAACTATCGACCGAATGTGACCAACACTTTTGTTTAAGAAAATGCATACAGTCCAGTTCTTCTTAAAAAATTGTATATAACCACACCTTCAGAAATATCTGCAGTAACGTCTCCACGTCTTAAAGCCTAATTTACTTCTAGCAAGGAATAATACTCTGTTCATCCGTTTTCAAACGTGTACTCGTTTTTTTCTTTTTCCGCCGACTTCTGTATCATCATCTGCTCTGTGTCCAATTCCGATTGAAGATGATGAACGAAAGGAGAATTCATTAGTTTTGTCATTAGAAAGAAGTCATTAGGAAGGAGAATACATATTTTGCAATAATTAATTTTCGAAATGCGTATGTGATAGACAAGCTTTGAAAACAAGTGATAATTTTTAATGAAGGAGAGTACTTATAATTTACTTCTAGCAAGGAATAATACTCTGTTCATCCGTTTTCAAACGTGTACTCGTTTTTTTTCTTTTTCCGCCGACTTCTGTATCACCATCTGCTCTGTGTGCCAATTCCGATTGAAGATGATGAACGAAAGGAGAATTCATTAGTTTTGTCATTAGAAAGAAGTCATTAGGAAGGAGAATACATATTTTGCAATAATTAATTTTCGAAATGCGTATGTGATAGACAAGCTTTGAAAACAAGTGATAATTTTTAATGAAGGAGAGTACTTACTAGCCGCTACTTTCAATAGAAGCTCGCAACTGATATTTTCTTTTATATATCTGGCTTGTTGAACAACTATATTGTACCATCGCCCATATAATGCACAAATATTCATAAAAAAAACTTAGGCATTGCAAAACAAACAACAAGTTTGGGCAGAGAAAAGTTCAAGCAGATTAATAAGTTGCGTTCTAAATAGTCGATAGCAACGCTTTCCTCCAAACAGTTTATAAAACAAAGAAAATTGAAAAGATTTTAAACATAAAAAAGTTTCAATGAACAGTCAAAATGCTAAGGCGCGTGAAAATTTTCATTTCACAAAATGTACACTGAGTCAAGTGGCCACTCAAAAAAAAAACCCAACGAGCACTCCCATAGAAGCTGTTTCAAATTCACTTTATGCTTCGAATCATGCTCCCGGTTTCTGTGAAAAACGAAATTCTACAACTACCAAAGACTTAATTTGAGGACTTTACCGAAGTTCGCACGATTGATAACATCCGTTGTTCGAGTGGAGGAATCCATTGCATTGCTGGTGTCTTCTTTAAGCATATATGCGTTGTGCCACTCTTCTGGTGCATAGAAAATGAACTCACTAGCCCTGCAAAATCATCCGTTATCACCAAGTGATCATCATTCTTTTCAGCGAATGCTTTAAAAAAACATTTTGCTTATTTCGTCTTTTTGCGCATAATCCATTATATTATGATAAAATTTAGATAACTATTTTTGGAAAATAATCTCAAGCAATCAGGCAGTTTTTCATTGGTGATAAGGTCGTGATAGCAAAGGCGAAGCTCGCTCAGTGTGGAAATATTATCAACGAGCGAAATGATGCATACGCTCACAACAGAACGAAAATAAAGAAGAAACAAATGAAAACAACGAAAATTGACATCGCAGTAGGCGATTTCTCTCTAATTAATTACCTTAGATAATACTTAGTTGAAAAAGTGCTAAACAGCGATTACATTTCTGGATATCGTCATGGCCACTTTTACAAGTCATCAACTTTGCACTCCTCTGGATGCATTTTCGGAGTTGTCGATTCCATACTTTTGAGCAGCACAAAATTTCGATCCCTTCCCTATCAAATTTTTCGAATTTTTATAAGTAGTTTATATCTTTAGCTAATAACTTTGGAACGTTCACAAAACGCTTCTTTTTAGACACACACCCTACGCAAATTTTTAAACAATGAACCATACTGTCATGTCCGAAGGATCCCCATGGCAATTTTTCAAATAAATGCAGTTTTGAGGTTAGCCAGTCTTATAACTTACTACAACACAATGTTAGGCAGTGATCTTACGATCACTAGCGGCCTCTACTTGAAGCGGTCAAAAACGATACGCATTGCGCTCAAACGTCACACACTTCGTCCTCTTTACCCCGCCGCGATGAACTGTTAGGATTAAAAAAACGACCTCAAAAAAGTTGTACTCTTCAGTTATGACTCTCAAAATAAATGACTTTAACCAACCATTTGACTGCGCTGAAAATACATCGACGCTCACATTCAGCGAGAAGCCAGTGAAGATCACGCAATATGCTTACACCGGAAAACGACATATG
This sequence comes from Toxocara canis, assembly GCA_000803305.1. Lineage (NCBI taxonomy): Eukaryota > Metazoa > Nematoda > Chromadorea > Rhabditida > Toxocaridae > Toxocara > Toxocara canis. Next base: position 685,526 of record JPKZ01002147.1, read on the forward strand.
GACAGCTGAGTCTAAAAAGTGTGTGTATTTCGTGAAGGTAAACACCAGTCAAACATCATACGTGCAAAAGGGATCTTCAAAACGACGACTCGTAACCGTTTCAGATTTAGAACTTAATACTAAATCTAACTTGGTACAACTCTATTAGCAATTATCCTAGTAAGGTCAGAGACGTGTTGGCAGAAGTTGTTATAAATGATGTAGTCCACGAAATGTTTTGGTTGCCAACGCAGCTAAACGAAAGGTTGTTCCATCCAATGTCTGCATAATTAATGACCACCCACTATAACCGTTTCATCGTTTCGACAAATGACTGAATCGAAATAGTCGAGTAATTCGCTACCCTGTATCGTACCAAAGGGAGACCGTGAGATGCATATGAGTGAAATTTTTTGAATTTCGGAAGATGCTAAAAAGACAATCCGATCTTGAGTGTTGCTGGAGAACGAGCTTATGAGAGATGAATGAATGACCTTAATGACCAGGACGGCTATACCATAGCGATCACCACCAACACGCACAGGAGATTTGACTCAGTGGATACAGTGCTGTTAGAGACGAAACGCGTGGTTTTGAAAAGTTTCAAAATATTGATTCTTGCAGCAGTATTCTTGAGGCTTTATCTCTGCGTTGATGCGCACGGGACGTAGATCAAACTGTTGTTATACCATTAATAGCTTCCGGCGTCGAGGTGGTATCTTTTGGAGCTGAAGACGAAATCAAAAGGGTGAAGTTTTCGAAATGTTCTTTCATTTGTTCAAGTGCGCCGGAGTCGATAGGGAGCCGTTTAATTTTCAGTAGTCGGCGTTTCGCTTGTTTGGCTGCTATCATCATGCATCTTCTTGTTCGGCAATGTCGCTCAAATACTTGATTTTTGTGTCATTTGTACCATCTGTTAGTGTTTTTTACTGCCTTCAAAATGCAAGCGGCTAGCCTATATTTTTTTCGCCCTTATCACACCTTCAAGGGGTCATTTCCGAGAGGAAGATAATTGGAATGGGGAAGATGCGGGGCAAGACACTTTGGAAATCAGACGTTCTTTAGGGGTTGCAAGAAATTTAAAGAAGGACTGGAAACTGCTAAAGTAGTTTGATAAGGAGCAAGCATCAAAATGGGTTGCAACAGTGGGAAAGCCTAGCAGCACAGTTTGCAGTATGGAGCGGAGAGAGGTGGAAGGGATGGTGGAGTGGATTGGGCAATGAAACAGAGTGCGGGGACGTGCCATGCAAGTAGGATAAGCTGACAAGCGCATATATTAGCTGGAGATAAGAAAAGCAGATCGCTTCGTCAATAGATTGCTATATCCCGTTTGTTCTTATGCCCGCGCTTTCGTAACGTTAACTTTCCGGGCCGTTCTAATACGCTAGGGTGTGCAGGATTCTTTTCAGGCCAAAAGGCAGCGTTGCGAATCGCAAGGCGTTTTTTACAGTCAACTTTGAGAGGATTGGGGAGGGGAGGGGGAGGGGACGGGGCAGGAAGAGTTGGGTATTCTGGCGTTGAGCTAAGCTGTTTATGTCCCAGTTTTCAGGCAGTATATCGGTCCGGACACTTTTATTTAATAGTGACAATTAATTGGAATCTCTCCCTCTCAAAGGATGCGCTGTAGGCAGTACCGAGCAAACGAGAAGTATGCGCATGGAGTAATAGACCTATCGCCCAGCTGTATGTCAGTGAAGTAGCGTAGCTAACAGAGAAAACGTGACTATATAAAGGCATCATTTTCTCTTGTATTTTATATGTAACATTGTGTTAGAACTATTCGTTGCAAGTTTGCGAGGGCTGATGTACAACGGAATTAGTATCAGCCATTTTGGGCGTACACGACCATTAACTGCACCCTTCTGTCACCCATTTCCGAATTTGGGCGAATGAGTTGAGTCGCATAGAAAAGAACGATTGGGGAGACTGCTGTGAAATCTCAGCACCAATAGAGGGGAAATAGCAACTTTCCTGGTATGATTTTTGTTGAGAAAGTTACAAAAGTATACCCCTCTCAAATTTTTCTCAATCATTCACCAATAGTTTATGGTATTCTGGCTGTGTTGAAATAAGTGGTTCTGTTGGAAAACATTTACACTTAGAAATACTCGTCGCTTATATGCGTTGATTTTATCTCTGTTCACTTTCGAACTACCATAGAATTCGAAGAGAAACGTAATTTCAAGAAAGGCACATCACATGATCACTATTTCTTAGTTATATTAGCGGATCTCACTCCTAACTGAGTCTATAGTTTTCAGTGGCCGCAGTTTTGGTCAACGCTGCAGAATCGGGAAGTAAGCGTTGATCGATCGATTGGGATTAATCGATTTTTTGGTGTTTCGATGACGTATTTTACGAATTGGGAGGAATTCAGTAAGGCGGTCGAAAGGTTGTATGCAAGTAATCCAACAAGATGCAGGTCTGTTCTCTTCAGTTTTTCGTTAGTTTGCCATTGTAAGGAGAGTTCTTCTAATGAGTTGTAAAACTATCGAAGTAGATGATTTTTGGCAATAAAAGAAGTTAACGTTATTATTTTTCTCAAGGAAAACCAAATCATCAGCTAACAGCTATTGTTAACGCTTCGTTTATTCTTTCCTTCACATCACCACTTTTTAGTTCTGAAAGGCATAAGTTTTCTGTGAACGATTTTTATCACTCATTCTGATTTACTTGAATTTTAGATTACCATGCCTACCAGCTGAATCAAACACAAATCCTCATCCTTCCTCACATTAGTTACTTTGCTTGCTTTTGTGCATGTCCATACCCGTGCCGTACTGCATCACCTGTGAACGGAGTTCAAAGCGAAATCGTGCTGGTGTGGGGTCGACGAAACCATATACTAAGCAGTTTTATTGGGTGGGGGAGGGGTGGTGAGGGTCGAAGTATGCAAACCTTTTCGCAATGAAAGCAAAAATAGAAAGGTTAAAGCATTCAGCCTGATTCTATAGAATGGAAATCCACGAATGCTTCGGTTAAATATAGCAGACGGCTCAAAACAAATTGCACTAGTTAAGCGAAACAGTGATCGTGGAACACATGGAGAGTACTGTTAGTCATTGTACAGTGAAAAGCGTGATGCGGACTTCATGCAGTTAGCAGCTAGATTGCAGCGATTAAGAAAACTTCCATACGGAGCACCTGCACCCCACGTTTATGTACTTCTTGTAACCGGCAAGTGATTTGTTGTTGTGAATTTTGTTATATCTAGTATGGCCTACTAAGCCTCATTTATCCATATAACCTGATCTCATGAAAAACTAGTAACGCAGTTTTTCCCTGGCTAGATGTAACCTTGCATTGTTCTCGATTGTTCTGCTTGTGGCTTACGTTTAGCTTGCAGAAACATGATGTGGCGAAAGTCGAACGTTATGTATACATAAGAACATCATTTAAGATTTTTTTAAAACCATTTAAGCAGGCAGTTAAAACATTTAAGAAGATTTGGACATTTAAGTTCCGTACCCAAAAACGATCGACCAGCTGAGCTTTCCCTTTCATCTAAAATCATTGTTACTAATTTCAGATTCGTAGTGAAATATGAGCACAAAAAAGGCAAAATGGTACTTAAAATGACCGATGATGTGGTTTGCGTTCAATATGGAACCGATCAATTGCAAGATGTGAAAAGGTTGGAGAAACTCACTGCAACACTTATGAGAAATATTGTTGCAAAGTGATCATCGTTATGCTCAATGTGAAGAATGTTAATTTATTTGTTTTATTGCTTGTATTTTGATGGTTTTAAAAAAAAACATTAATCAGGAATATAAATCAAGTATGCCATTTCGTTTCGTTACACAAATTGTACAGTATAGATGATGATAAATGGACAGAAATCTTGGAGCAAGCTTGTGGTCGTTGTCGTTAGCCTCTGACAGTTTATTTTTTATAATCACTAAAATTTATCACTGAATCGATAATAAAGCAGTTGGTTGAGTGGTGAATTTTTATACAATTCAGAAGCAGTTTGGCAACAATGGTTGCCATTAAGAGGGCGAGGGGGGGGGGGTGGTATAGATTAGTAAATAATTGCTATATGAGGGATTTTGGGGTGAGATTGATCTATAACCTAAAAAGTTCAAATTTTACGCAATAGTAATTCGACTGATAACGGTTTTAGATTTCCGTATGCGATTTTTTGTAAGCAATTTTTCATGAACAATTTTTTCGAGTCTTTCTTGGAATTGCATTGTTCTTTGATGTTAATGTCGATGTGCGTTGTTAAGTTACGAAATTTCACCGTTGTTTCTTTTTTTGGGAGTAAAGTTTTTTCTCGATAGAATTTTTGAACCAAATGGGCTGTTGTATTTCGTATCAGCGTCGATCTAAGATGGCCTTCATTCCATAGGTGTGCCATTTTTTTCGCCTTTTTAAAGATATACAGAAAAAATAAAATAGACCAGGATGTATCACGCACTCGAAGTAGATATGATCCAGCGTTTTTCGGAAACGACAAATCACTTCAACTAGAGAACGTGCTCATGATACGGCGTTTCATGTGGCACTGGTGTGCGTGCTAGGCTGATCATTGGGCTTTTTTTCCACGCGGCGTTTCCACTAGGGAAAAACGAACAGTGCGCGTAGGTGTTGCATTCTACATCAATTATTTTTGCGTAATTTATTAAAGATGGCATTCAACAGTTGTGTCGTACTGTTTACCTACTCTGTAAGTAAGTTTAAGCGGTGAGAAGGAATATACAGTATTGCTGGCATGTCCGCTGCTTTATTACCCGCAGTTTCAGTTATCTGCAGATGACTGAAATTGCGGCAAGGGAACGAACGTGGAAAGTGAATGGCTGTCCAGCAATTGCGCGACGTGCTAACGTTAGAGCTTGATAGCGGAAGAACTTACAATAGGACTAGAAATCGAATTGGTTTTGTCCAATAGGTCCTGAAGTTTATTATTGTTTAGAAAGCTAGTAGCATCGAACGGATTAGGTAAGACCTTTCCACCCGAGCACTGGAAGATATAAGTGGGGGGGAAGTTTTTCTATCTTTCAGGGTAAGTTGTTTCGATTCAGTTGGTTTTGAATACTAAGAAAATGCATTGGTTTTTTTCGATATTACCAAGATTGCGAGTATTATAGTTAGCATTCGAACTATTTACGGCCCAGAGATGTTACTTTTCTGATTTTAAGAAGCATTTGTATATCCAACAAAGCAATCGATATTTTTGCGAGCAAAAGCGTTTGTGTCTACGCTACTTTTTGGCAGATTTTAAGCATTGAGTGAGTTTCTTTTAGCACTAGACTGAATTCCGTATTGTTTAAAGCGAGCTGTAACTCGATACATACTTTTGCGGACGTATACTTCACTTCAAAACGATGAATCTCACTTTCTCTTCTATCGTTTCATGTTTTGCTTTTGCTCTCTCGCAGGTGTTATGGATGTGACCGATTCCAATATAATAGATGCTTTATTTGTGCGGAAACGAAACTTGGAAATGGTGGAGATGAGGGGGCGGGGGGGGGGGGCTAGACGTAGGAGGAAAACTGGCTGAAAGGACTACTAGAGAGAATAAGAAGATAAGACATTCATCTAGCCGGGTGTGAAAATGTTCGATCAGATGCGTTATCATAACGCCATCGATGACTCAAGAGGACGGGGTTTTCTTCATATGGCCGTGATGACTTGTTGTCTGAACATAGCAAGCGTTTTCGGTTGATGATTTTGCTAGACTCCTTGGATGATTTTTTTTTTCTCAAGGACGATCGAATATTCACTTTCTGCGTTCAAGGTCTTGCAACGAGATATTAAACACAAAATGATCCGTAGTACACTGTTGCTTCGAAGCGTGATTTTTGTATTGGATGAAATTAGAGGTGATCAGGCACTGAACTGAATGGCTGAAAGAACAACCAGAGAGTCCTGCATCTGCTTATTACTTTTCAACTTTGAAATAAACCTGACGAGTTGGTTTATTTCAAAGTTGAATCTACGAGTTGGTTCTGAACTATCTCGCACATTGCAATTGTTCAAGAATATTATACAGCCCTAAATTATTCAATATTTGGGCATTTATATTTATCGAATCGGTTCCAGTTATTTCGAGTCACCTGAGTATAAAAATACCTCTTAGAAGCAATAGTATGCTGCACATTTTTTTTTTCCTACTGCAAACGGAATGACTGAACAAACAGCTCTTACTTTCTTACGCCTTCCAAATGTGTAGGTCAGCTGTCATGCATACGTGGAATACTGTACCTTTATCAATCCATACTGTACTACGTACTCTGTGTTCTACAGATAGTGCACATAACTGAAGCGATGATTGAGGAAGTCAATAAGCGAAATTGTTCCGAAATTCAACCGAATCAACTTGTTAGATCGTTAGCGATTGCCTTGGCGATTCACATAACCGCAAGCATGTAAAAAGTGGAATGAGCAGCAGTAGATCTATGTGATCGTGTTATCCTGAGGTTGGATTGTAAAATCTTGCGAAATGCATCATTTTTAAGCGTTGGTGGCAGCGGAAAACTTAGAAAAGAAAATGAGAATTGCTGACACAACCGGATTCGAAGCCGTTGTTGAGAAACCGATGCGAAAAAAAAATTTTTTTCAAAATTGCAACGCCGACATACAAGACATCAATTGTAAGCTCTAGCCGCTATCGAAAGATGCCCACTTTACGATGAACAGTCAAGAACAAATTATAGGATGGTTTCTGTGTTCTTGTGACACTGGTAGAGAGTAATATATGTGGATGCTAGAGAGTAACATTTCTATGGGAATAATAGTTCCCCAGGGAAAGGGAGGGGAAAGCGGGAAGAGAACGGGAGCGGGACAGCATAAGACCATTTGTGGGAATCACTGTAATTCACAAATTGAAAACGTTGCTAGGATTCGGAAATCTTGCTGTTGTAAAGAATGCCTTAAATTGATTACCGCTATGGGACTCCACAACTAGAGAACAGTTTGACTAACGAATCGTTTTCATTATTGTGATTACGTTTCCGTTGTTTTCCGTTGTATTGTTTCGATAGCTCTATTTCGTAATACCTAGCCATAAATGATGTTTCATCTTATTTAGTTGCTATACAACGACAAAAGATATCCGAAATTTCTTGTTAATTTTCTTGCTATTCATATAGAGGGCATCAAAAATTCGATTACTTCTTACTTCAATTTTATTTACGGTAACGAACACTTGAAGTATTTTGGTTATTCTGTTTGTGATTACGAAATAGGTAGACAAATGCTGTAACGGAAGTAGGCTTCACTGGAATAAGCTGAACCTTGATAATCGGCAGATGAAAAGTCGAGATGGTACTATGGATAGAGAAGGTTTGGTAATTTTGAGTGAAACTAGAGAATTTTTCAATTTCGTAATTTCGAATGAAATTGGAGAATTTTTCAAGAAATTTTCAATTTCATAATTTTTAATGAAATTGGAGAAAGTTTTCGAAAAGTACAAATCAAATTTTAGGCGAAAAATTTATGCGAATAATGGTTTGTTTCCTTCATTTTCTATTTTTAAAAAAAACAACAAATTTCGGCCAAAACATAAAGAATGCTCTCCGCTGATCAAGCATGGACCTCTTCTTATTAGACATTAGTTTTGAGGCTTTCAATAAACTTCAGAATTTCGACTTCATGAAGAGCTTGTTGGTTCAACAAACAACACTCTCATGCAACTCGGTTTTCTTTTGTTTTTTGTTTTTTTTTTCGTATGGTAGCATTCTTTCATTGTAATATTTGTGTGTGTGTGTGTGTGTGTGCAACGTTTGAAGCATATTCGGTAGATAAATGTATAAAGTCAGCGTTTTTCGCGATATTTATAAAATTTTTCTACATGCACGATTTTTAAAATTTTTTCTAATAAGTGAGAAAATTCTCACAATTGACACTCTTCGTATAAACAATACGCTCTCATATACCACACTCATGCACATGTTGGCAACAATAAAAGCTAGTGACATATAGATGACGGTCTTCAATATTGTCGAAACTTGTCGAGTGACCGATTAAGGGAATATTGTTTTAGATTGTTGTCAACAGTTCTGAAAAACTATATTCCATCTTAATGACACAAACGAAAATTTAATGGAAACGTTGATAAAAATCACTTTACCTCGGTCTATATGGAAATGTTGTTTATTTTTGTACTGGTGAGAAAATTTAAAGTATAAATAATGAAATGACGAATAGTAGTAGTCCAGCAAATAAAATACATATTTATTCTGCACTTAAATGGCAAATTTAGGCGACATTTATCAGCACATTTAGCGTTGCGTTTTTTTATAAATTCTTTTTTAAAAACTAATTAAAAAATTGTGTCGATGCCGAGCAATTACGTAAATGGACCATGAAAATCAGGCAGCTAATATTTAAAAACTTTCCTGCAAAGGAAATGCCGACCATACAGATAAAGCTGTTTTGCTTGACGCTTATCTTGGTATTCGTTTACGATTTTGCGAAATCGGTTTGTGTTGTGAGCACTAGCATATGTTTGAACTTACCGTCGTCGGCGACTTTTATGTGCGGATTAAACTCGGTGCTTAGCATTCCGAGTATATCACTGCATGTTATCGGTACAAGATTAAGCTTATCGTAGGATGCTCTTCTTACACTTTTTCCTGTTGGATAGAAACGGAGGTAAACAAAGAGGCATGGAGAGAGAGCCGAAGAGTATAAATGAGAGAGAGAGGAAAATTAGAGAGTTTAAGAGTGGGCTGGATAGTTGTTTCAATGTCAGAAGGAAGCGGCATGTTTAAATTAATTGTCTTGAAGCAGCTTGTAGTGAGCGGACTACGAAACGCTTAGAAGATGTGAGTGACATCGTGCTGCATACAAAGAAAGCGCTATTATGCTGAGCATTCTGGTCGTTGTATATAAGTTAGAGTGCCTCTCTAGGCAACACTTGATTTTTTTTCTCGTCGGATTTCGTCACTGTACCTCTTATGTTCCATTGCGTTGAAAAAATATTCTTCTGAATGGAGTTCCAAATTTTTTCGTTTCTAATATTTCAAATTTATTCATTTCTAATGTTTGAAACTTATTCATTTCTAATGTTTCAAATTTTTTCATTTCTAACATTTCAATTATTTTCCGCTGGAATTAAATGAATAAACACAGCGATTAAAGATAGCAATCATACATTGCATTTTTATTTGAATATTTCTTCTACCTTATATCGCATTTGTTCGTGATTGCCCGTTTTCTTGTTCCGTATCAAAAATCTAATCATTCTTTGTTTTCGTCACAATAGCCGTACACAGAAATGCGAAACGATTATATGCGTATTTGTTTGGATTTTAATTGATGATTACTAGCGATAATCTCGATGTTCATTCCATGTCAATTCGGACCATTAGTAGCGTTGACGATCGCACCGATAATGAGCACTGAACGAAGGAGTCTGTCTCCAGCGTGCACGATGTGCGTGCTTGGCAAGTTTGTGTGTTTGTGTGTCTATGTGTATGTGGATTGAGGAGGTGCAGGTGGTAGTGCTGTAGTGAAATGGCAAACTGTGAGCCTATGAGCTGTTGCCGCTGCTTCCTTCTCTACGAAACGTCACTCCACCTCGATCCCGTTCGTGTTCGTTCAGGAGCAATCCCTCGCTTGCTGTAGCAGTGCAGCTGGATTTTGGTCGATTGCACTATCATCAACACCAGTTAGTTACAGCATCAGCCTACAGCCCGACTCGGCAGCTCATATTGCTGCCTGCACATCCGCAGCTTGTGCCGCTCCCTCAACTCTATCCTTAGTCCCAGCTCGAGCTCCTGTTTCAACGCGAACACTCGTTTAGAGCATCAATTTAAGCTGGACGGCAACAAGCTCAAAAGATGGCTTCATCATCCGCCCAAGTTTCCCGAGATCGTGCCTCGCCGCAGAACAACGTTGCCTCACTGGATCATATAAGGCAGATGCTACTTACACCACCTGCCAGCCGTCCACCTGAGTTTGAAAACCCTCTAGAGAAGATCGAACAGTTACTAACATGCCCGATTTGTCTCGATAGATATAAGTGAGTTAGAATTTCTTCCATTCGTTTCATTAACTTGTTTCTTTTCGATTATTTATGTCGACGGTATATGTAGATTCAACTCTAATGATCAACAAATGAGGGGTTGTTTCTCGTCAATCATTACGTACAATTATTTCAACAGTTTCTTTGTATGCAAACATACATTTTAGATGAAGCTAGCCAAATACTGAAACGAATAAAGATTTATTGGAATCCGCCTAAGGCAGACGTCCAATCGAGACGCGAATTAAAGTCTCAGACATATTCCTCTTGTCATTTGGATTGCGTTGAGAATTTCCGTCAAATTACGATTTTCAAATCTTTTCTAGATAAAAGTTCAGGCTTAAAAACATTTTCCTCATCAGTCAATAACTAAAGCATTCGTTGAACGCATAAGTTATAAGCTTATCAGTAGAAATTTCTCCATCCAGTCTCACTTTCACAAATGCAAAATTTGTGTCTTTCATTTATTTCTTTTCCATTTTTTTGAAAGTGCTTTTACTTCGTCTTCTGTCTTCTGATTTTTTTTCCATTTTTTCAATGTTTTTCGAGCTTATTCAAATGAAAGCTTTTTTTTCACAAGTATACAAAGAATTAAATGAGAATTGTTTAAGAAGATTAAAAATGTGTTGGAAACTGAAAAATACTAATCGTTTTTTTCAAAAAATGGCAGTTAGAAAATGCCATTCTCATACATTCTTATCAACTGAGATAATATTTGTTCATGTTATCGTTAAAGATAAAACGAACGAAAATATCTTTCCCCTTGAAAATAGACTAGAAATCGAATTTATTTTATTGTGCTTTGATGTTCACACCCTTTCTAGCAATGCAATAATACATTTTCTATAGACTCTAATTGCTAGCAAAAATAGAATTCTGTTATCGTATAGTTTAAGCTATTTCGATTTAGCATAAGCAATCTGAACGAGAAATCAGTGTAGAGGAAGGTTGAGTCTTAAAACGAACAAAAATAATGTTGTTTTTTTTTTTTGGAGAGGGGACGGTAGTGGCAATTTAAGAAGATTGGTTGTACATACTGAAGTAATCTTTTTTACAATATCTTTCCCCTTGAAAATAGACTAGAAGTCGAATTTATTTTATTGTGCTTTGATGTTCACACCCGTTCTAACAATGCAGCAATATATTTTCTATATAGACTCTAATTGCTAGCAAAAATAGAATTCTGTTATCGTATAGTTTAAGCTATTTCGATTTAGCATAAGCAATCTGAACGTGAAATCAGTGTAGAAGAAGGTTGAGTCTTAAAACGAACAAAAATAATGTTGTTTTTTTTTTTTGGAGAGGGGACGGTAGTGGCAATTTAAGAAGATTGGTTGTACATACTGAAGTAATCTTTTTTATTAGGCAGCCGAAATTATTGCCATGCCACCACACATTCTGCTTGCCGTGTCTGGATAATTGTGCGGACGTTGTACATCGCACGTTGAAATGCCCCGAATGCCGAGCGGAACATCCGCTCCCTTACGACGGTGTCAAGAGCTTTCAAACCAATTACACATTGACGGGTTTCCTCGACATTCACCTTCAAGCCACGGACGATAATGCCGCTCAGCTGGAGGCATACATCCAGAGGTGAGACTTCAAATAATCCCCTAAAACTTTTATCCTGTATACGCCTTTAAAAAAAACGAGGATGCAAAACACTCAATATTGTACTTCCTTCAATTCTTCTACCCTCCTCAGCCTCCCTACCCACCTTCCTCTCCCCCTCATTATTTTTGTGTATGTGTGAGATGACATAGGCCGTAGCCGTCGGAATGAGTCTCCCCCACCAGTTTAGTCTCGCCTCCTCCAAATATCTCCGAAATTAGTTCCACTTAAATCCGCTGTTCTTATCAAAACAAGTTCCGCTCTAACGAGATGAAATACTACGATTTGACTTCGACGATTACCTTTGTTGATTTCTTATGATTCCATGCTAGGTGAGCTTGTAATTCGTCTGCATCGAGTGACTAAATTATTTTTTATGGACATTAAAAATGAAACTTTGAAATAAATTGTGCTTTATGCATCTTTGATAATCGTAAATTTCCATCGAACCTACAACGTTCTTGAAATTCCTCCGTTACTGTTTTATAAAACTAAGAAATTATATAAGACGAAAGGTATTTAGTTTCAAAATCATTATGGACTTCTCCAATGGAGATATTTACCACCTTTCTTGGTCACTACAATAGCATATATTAAGGAATTTTCTTAAACGAAAACCTAATAGCGTCATTTAAACTCTAATTTTACAATTGCTTCAAATAGTGCCAATTATAGCTTACCGAGAAATTGCTTATCGCTTTCCATATTAAGCTTAATTCATCATGTTTTTCCCTCTGATTTTTCTGAGCCAAAAAGATGTTCGATCAACTTTAAGTTTTTATCTTCCGTTGAACATGTTTGCGATTTCGTTGGCTGCGTCATCGTTGCGATAACAATTGCGTACACTGTCTTCTACAAGCTCGAAAATCAAGATTAGATACAAACGTTTGTTGACATAAAAGCGAAAACTTTCGAAGAGTAACAAATCGTCTATCTACATTCTCGAAATCGTTGCCTCGATTGCCACATGCTTCATTGCCTTCTTCATTTACATCATATGGCCTCAATGATCACAACTAAACGGAAACATCTGTTTAGCATATTTTGCATACGTCAAAAGCGTTGTGCTTCTCTTGTTGTTATTTCCGTTTTCTTATCTTCTCTATCGTAGAAACGAATATGATAAGCACATAAACGATCGAATGCGCAATGCTACGAGTAAGAGGAACGTAAGCTTCACATAGAATTGTACCATGATCAATCAATATTATCGACGATTATGCAATTTCATTGAGATCAAACTCGATTTTTTATCGATAAAATGCTAATATATTTTTCTTATCAAAAATTCTGATAAGAAATATTTTTCTTATCAAGAAAGTTTTTTCTTATCAAAATTATGTTGAGAGCTTTTCTTGAAAGTTTTATGCAAGTTTATCGCTTTGGAGTAGCTGTTTTTAGCAAAAAAAAATCGACGAATAATTATTATCGCTTAAATTTGTTATTTTAATTTTCCGCATGCGTAGCATTGACAAAATTCGACACCATCGCTAAATAAATGCTCACTTTAGTGACTGAAAACATGAAAATGCTTAGAAAGTAGTGTCTTAAACAACGGAAAGATGGAGTTTACACACTTTTTCTTTTTGGAATCGAAAGACATGCAGAAAAAGAGAGAAGAAAATAAGAGAGGGTTAACCATTTAGTTTCAATACTGTAGTAATTTAACAGTCTAATAAAACGATCTCCTCATTCCTTGATTTGACATTCTTTTGTTGCTAAGATCATTTAGCTTGCAGAAGAAGCTAAAAATCAGGATCGCAGCTAATCGGACCGTGAATGTGTTGTGACGTCTGGCGACTCAACCTAAAACCGTTGTTCACATTTTTAAGCTTGCTCCCCTAATTGAGACTATTTATAGTTAGTGCTTTTGGATAGTTGAACTTGTCTCGTCTTTGTTGGTGATGATTAGGAAACGTTTCTTAAAGTGAATTGATAAAAGCATTTAAAGAGAATTTCTCATCGTTGATCGAGTAGTAATTTTTCTCGACTTTTATAATTTGACTTTTTTTGTCATATAATACTCCTAGAGTGATTTCCATGCGTTAGGAAGCGACACATCGAGAAGCTAGAACTATGTCGAGAAAGTATTCACATGTATTCCGCTTCAAGAGTGATCCTGTAAAGTACTTTCGAATCAGTCTCGAGTGATAACAATTCATCTCGAGATGCGAGCTATTAAAGTTATCATATTTCCCTACAAATGTTATTCGCCGAAAACTACTCAAGTAATCTAACAATGAATCAATAGTGGCTGTTATGTTTAATGAATCCAAGCGATTCTTTCCTAATTCAGAATCTTTCGGAGACTTGCAGCCGAATTTTGTCCACTTTCTAAATAATGAAAAATTATGAGAAAAAAAAAACAGCTACACAAAAATTCTCGAAGATGTTGATCGGAGCAGACAGACGAGAAGCTTTCTCTCTTCTAATTATGCTAAAAATACTTATGAACTTTTTCGCTGCAAGCAAGTTCTCAATTTGTAGAGATTGATGCATCAAAAAAAAAGAAGCCACCGTCTGGTCAAACAGTTTATCAACGTTATGCAAGATGATGGTGATGATATGCACGTATTGACAAGAGTGATGCACGTTTCTTCATTAGAGTCCATTGGAATCATATAGACCTTAACATAACTTAGTGTCATGTCAAATTGCAGCATATAATGATGCTATAAATTTCAAGCTAGTTCAGTATGATAATTAGAAGAGTGT
>JPKZ01002147.1:700069-712723 GCA_000803305.1 Toxocara canis
GAGGGGGGGATGGGAGGCGGACGGCGTAGATTTTACCCATTGTTAGGAGTTGTAAAGGGTGGTTTTAGCTTAACCGATTAGCCGAACCAAGCGCAAATTTTATCAGCTTTCCATAATGTTTTATTGTGAAATATTGGTGGCGACCATTAACATCTAGAGTTTCACTCCGCTGAAAAGATTTCAGTCTCTTCGGTCCTCCATTACGTATAATCTCAGCTGAAAGTCAAGAGAGCTCCATAATAAATCCATATGATTCAAACATTCCAAAAATCAATATCTTTTATGATAATTTCACATATATCTTTGTGTTTTCATTCGTCGATTCATCACTATCCATTTGTTTAGACGGTAGCCATTTCGAAGTTCGATCATAGTCTATTTAGTCGATAGGATGCGTTAAGGAATTGAAATTGTCGAGTGTTGCGATTTATATTCCATACAGAGTTCGGATTTATATTTCATAGACAGTTGGGATTTATATTGCAAACTTGAAGGTATAATTTGGAACGATGTAAAATATGCGATGAGAAGGCAAATCTGGAGGTGTGCGCTCATTGCGAAAGGCGCGCATGTGCCGATTGTAGAAGCACACACATGGAAATGCTGAAACGCGATCTCAATCGAATGCTCAATCAGGTAATTTGTTAAGCTTATCAGATATTAGCTCTTTTCTTAAGCTGCCACCGCGTTCTTAAGACGTTAGTAGATATTAGTTGTAAACATATTGCCATCCTTTGATAAGGTGTAATATAAGCAACGTGACGACCATGAGGCGCTATTTGACAATTTTATAAAACCCTACAATAAAAAATTATTCGTACGCTGATGGAAATATTATCGATGTCGGATGAAACCTTTGTTTGATCGTTTTCAACAATAAAGTCATCATTACAATTTCAAGGGCAAATGAGAGCAAATTTCTAAAATACATGGAAGGCCAATAATAATTCACTATTTTTAGTAAGTACTGCGAACGTTTTAGGAATTCCTAAAATTATTAAGAATTAAAAAGTATGCTTGAATTTAGTTGACGTGTTAGGTGCAAAATGTGAGTCACGACTGAGAATTGTTAAAGTATAGCGTTTAGAGGCGATACGTTCTTACCATGCAATAGCAGCTGCTCTTCATTTTTACGTAGTTGGCGCACAGCTGACTTTGATTGATGCCTCGCTGATCTGGCGAATGATTGTTCACTTATCGAGTACTTTTATTAGCGAAGAAAACGATGAACTGATTTGAGAACAGAAATGTTGGATTTTTTGTTGGATTAAATTCTATCTTTAATTTTTTTTAAGATTAAGAAAACATGGATTTAAGAAAACATGGATTAAATTCTATCTTTCAATTTAGATGGTATTTTTTTTATTGAACTGTGCAAGTCAAAGTCCTCTGAAGTGGTCAACTGGGAAAGGGGATTCAGATGCCTTTCGTCATTCTCAAACTGCCTTTGGAACCTCTTTTGGAAGAAAGGAGAATAACCCCTTCGGCAGCCTTCTGAAAGATGTTTTCTGAAAGGTTTTTCTGAAAAACGTTTCGCAATAAATGTGCACACCTTCATTATCTTTTCTTAATTTCGAAGAACACATGCTGAATTTATGTTGAGGGTTGGGATGTGGTCCTTGACGATCACGAGAACAGAAAACACAGACAGATTAATGTTGCGAAAAAAATGCGCTCATTACAGCTCTACATCGTAAATTTTTTATAACATATTTTTACAACGTTTTCCCTTTGAAGTTTTACAACCATACAGCTGGAGTTTGTTTCGACTGAAAGAAGTAAATGACAATAAAAGTCAGTTAATGTTAGGTGACTTGTGTTGCTCGTTATTGCTAGACACTTATCATTTGCAAAACTAAACGAGAAAAAATGCTAAAAAGGAACACATTGAGAACGGTACACATTTCATGCAATCCATGCCAAAGGTTACATTACAAGAGACATGCACCAAATAACTGTTCTTGCCTACTTTTCTGTTCTCGAATTTTCGCAGATTCGTATTTCTGTCTTCATAGGGGAATTGCAGCACACCACAAAGTACGGACTGCACAGCGCTATTGAAATGTGAATTCTCAAAATTCGTTGTTATTAGCTTGTTAGGAATTTTTGTAAGGTTTAAAACTGCTGAAGAAAATATTAAAGAGTTTCGAGAGCCATTTTTTTGTTCATATTACCATGACAAGCGGCTAACTTTTTGTTTAATTTTTTTTGTTTTTCAGGTGAAGCGGCTATCAAGTCGTATAACGGAGGCATCTGATGGCTTGAGTAAAGGAGCCGAACTTCTGACTCTCAACTGTGAAACAACCAAAGATGAGGTACTTAGCCTACATATAGCAAGCGGTTTTAAAATTTATCCTGTTGTGAATATCGCATAGCAATAATGACAACAATAGCATATAAGGAAATTAAGGAGCAGTCGATATAGTGAGACTGTTGTTATGATCAAGGAGTTAATTTTTATTATGATTTTTTAATGACAAGAATTATTAAGGAATTTTTGTTTTTCTTACTAAGGAGTTAGTTGTTGTTTTGTTATGATTTTTCACACAGGCGAAAAATTTCGTTTGGAGTTAAAATGGAAAGGTTTTATATCAGAATAATTTGGTGATCAATATGAAGGCCCGTAAGGAATTTAACAAAGGATCCAGTGAAGAACAATGAAGACAGCGTTCGTTTCAAACTCTCATATCTAACTGGAGAGAGTGTGAGGGGATGCTAAGGGGTGGGGGTGGGGGGAGGGGATGAATAGAGCTTATAGGATTTTTTTGATTAAAGTATTCGAGAAAAAAAAGAAACGTTGTTTCATAAACTCTCACAATAGAAAGAGTACAAAGCTCGAATACTATACTGTTTAGTTCGTCTTTTTAGAGAGCTCTCGAAATATGCACTTTAAGAGTTATTGCCGATACCATTTTTCAACTACTCAAATATTCAGTCATTTTCTTTTCCCCAAAGCTTCCATAAATTCGATGATCTTAAGAAGCGTGGTCTCGTTTACGAATTTTACGTTGCACGAGCGTTCTTAACAAACAAAAGAGGCCAATTATAGGTGAAGGAATATTTCCGGCGATACTATCGGGAGCTTAAAAAAAAGGAAGAGATGTTCATCCAAGAGATCGAAACATTTCATTCCACCGAAACTCGACTTATGCGAAATCTGAGGGATGTACTTGAAATTGAAAGTTCGAACATGAGCGAAGGTTAGCATAAACATTTTATCGGTGTTTCCTTCAACAACACATCACTTCCATACACTACAGTTCGGCTGAATCCTTTATGCCTAGGAGTAACGATGTTGAAAAAATTAAAAAAAAAACACAAATAAATTCAGCAAACTCATTTACATAATCATCATAGCATAAACAGCTATTGCCATTTTATGGTTTCTGATTCACTCAGGCTATTTAGAGTGGAAAAAATTTTTGGAAAAGCTTGCGTATTCCTTAAAAAAATTATCTGAAAATTTGGTCTCACTAGTCAATATTTTTTCAAAAAAATTCTCGTTATTTTACAACATCATTTTCAATTTCCGATATCACCGCTCTTTACGTTGTACAATTGATAACTTTTCTATATTGTTAATCTGCAAAAGAATTTCTCTTTCGCTACACTGCAAAATTGCTCTGGGTATGGCGCGCTCATAAGAATGAAACCCTTGGAACACTTCTATCGAAATGTGATAAATTAATTTTAATGACATTAATTAGGATGGCGTACCACAAAATTCTATTACGTTATACACACCTATCGAATATTGACTATTCTCAAAATCAAATTGGCGACTTTCTGGTTTCACTAGGAGTGTGGTGTATTAAAGCGAGCGCGATAGTCGAATGTTTCTTTGAATGAAATAGTCAGGTATTCCTTTCAAGAGTCACAACTCTGAATACGTTGATGAAATTAAAACCATATATTTTTGGTGGAATTTTTTTCATCACCTTTTACATTTATATTCAGAAAAGTAGTAAGCATTAGTTGAAAACATGATTTTCAAAACGTTAATGCTATCACTTTTGACTTTCGAGTTTTGTTGTAAATTTAAATTTTTATTGCCTAATTGAATCTTGCTATCGATTCTTCACCGTTTGATCACTTTAAGATGTAACAGCCTAACTTGTATGATCAGAAATGTTACTATTATTTGCGAATATGTAGCCGATTACAGGATGTGCATATCTTGAAGCAGCGCTGAAAGGCGAACGAGAGGTCGAAGACGCCGAACTTGCCAAGTTCAAAAGTATCTTCTCTGAAGGTCTCGAATATTTGCGCAATTTTCAGGTGGATCATTTTTTACGCCTTTGCGTGTAAAATTAATTTCATCGAAAAATAATCTAGCACTGACTGCCAAATAAGAGACTTGACGCCATAGCAAACAAAAAATATAAGATGCGCATCTTATAGTTGTAAAGGGGGTTATACATCTTACGCCAGCAGTGTTTCGTGCGAACGATATGCATAAGATATGCGGCGTAAGCATAAACATACGTCGTGCGTACTACGCCATCGACTTAGTACGACCTATATCTGAAATGGGCAGAAGTTCGTTTCGTCGATAGCGGTACGCGTCAATCAAGCTATAGTGCTTTCGTTCCCTTTTGAGTGCCTTCTTTGTAAACTCAGCTCGATCATCTAAAACGCTCAAGATGCGTTTCTAAAACGCTCATAAAGATAGCGTCCCTAAATCGTACGGGCGTTTTGGCAGTTGAACGAGATAAACTTCCAAGTTACCAGCAGATTTTCAGAGTTTTGGTTGTACTCTGATTCGCCATATGTGTGTGCACATCAAGAGTCGTCACCGGCACTTGAACTTGTAGAACTTTGTGCTCAACAGTATGTATTATGCAACGTCATGGTGTAAAAGGAATTTCGAAAAAAGTGAACGCGAAAATTTTGTAAATAACATTTTTAAATGAAAATTTTTCCATTGAGGCATGATTCCTAGAAAAGTCGAAATGTGTTACAATAACACATTTGTGAGATAATTTTTAGGCAATTGTTAATGGCCCTGATTTTTCATTAACGTCAAGAAAAATCACCTTACTCAAATCCTACGAAAATTATTTCCATTAACTTTCGAAAAGTGAACGCGAACGATGTTCTGCGTTCTTTTCGCTCTTACTTTAAGCGGAGGTCATCTTCAGAAGTCGTATGCTTCTAATGCACTAAATTGTTATACTAATGCTATATAAGAGGTAAACTGCTTTCGGTTTGCAGTGTTATTTCCTCAAAGCGAAAAAAAAGAGGATAAAACAACAAATACTCTACATATTTTAGTTATATATTTATGAGAGTGAAGTTAATTGTGACTTGTGTCTGGTTTTCAATCTAACACATCGCCATTTATATCAGTACCCCTCCCCTAGACCCCCTCTCCCAGACCCTCCCCTCTCTCCTTTATCGGTGCCTTTGGTTCAGACTGATCAACACAAAGACGATCTCTGTGACGAAATGTTTGCATAAGCTCCTTAGTACTGTGCACTTGACTTTCATTAGGGAATTGTTGAGTGAACGAGACAAAAAGTCTCTCTCCTAACCGTCAATCTTCCACTAGTTTTTATGACTCATTCGTTCCGCGTACTGCTTCATTCATAATTCTATCATCTTTAACTGCACTTCACTTCTAGCACTGCACTACGTGAAGCATTTAGCAAGTGCAAATCTGTTTTATGTATACGCACGAGGAAGGGGGAAAGGGGGAGGGGGGATGGGAGGAAGAGGTGGGAGATTAAAGGTGTTATTCGAAAGAAGTTTTTGCCTACTTTTATTATCCCACTCTGAAAAATACTTTAATTTGTATCAATATTCATTACTGTGTCTAACAATTATCCTAATCTCATGAACGATCAAAAACAAAAATGAAATTGACGCCAAACTTGACAGTGCATAATTTACTCTCATTAGCAAAAACGCTTGAGATGTAACTCAAACAGACAAGGCTGTTAGTTTTTCTAGTTGTAGCGGTCCTTCTTGCGAGAAAAGAAATCCGGTAATATAACCGAGTGATGAGTGCGTGCATGCTGACATGTTTATCAGTCGTTTGTTCATCAGTGAATTAGCCCAATTTAAGCTGTTATGGCTTTTTGGTATTTTTTTGCGACAAAATTTTATTTTACAAAAATATTGTACGAATTTCAAACTATACTGCTGCACTAGAGCAGTAATTGCAAAAAAAATTGACTATCATTGTCTTAAAAAATGCTTCATTCGCATAAGTACTTTGATTTTTTTAATATTTTACATACCTTGGTTTAAAAAATACCTTGGTTTTTGCAAGTATTTTGTGTTTTTTTATTTTTTTGGAATGCAACATTTTAGTATTCTATAAACAATTACTTCATACGAACTTATAGTATTCAATTCAATGGTGATATTTTTTGCGAAAATTAAACAAATTTGGTCACTTTAAAATTCGCCAAAATTTGCATAAAGGACATAATGTGCAAATGAAGTTCAATGTTAATCACATTGCTGAGAAGAGTTCGTATGTTGTAATTACTGAAACTATTTGGAATGATTGGCAATTTTATTTATTTATTTTTTGCTACATATTACTTTCAATAAATGATACACAATGACCGTATATACTTTCAGCCAGATGCTGAGGAGCTCTTCTCGAAGAAACTAAGATTCTCACCCGGTGACGATGCATCTAAGTTGCCAACAGCGATTGCAAACTTTGGTGAACTTACCGTCTCATTACCACAATTCGCCGGTCGCTATTTGCCTCTTGAGCAGTCATATTTACCGAGACCAAT
Source organism: Toxocara canis (assembly GCA_000803305.1). NCBI lineage: Eukaryota > Metazoa > Nematoda > Chromadorea > Rhabditida > Toxocaridae > Toxocara > Toxocara canis. Next base: position 706,825 of record JPKZ01002147.1, read on the forward strand.
ACGAATCGGCTACGAATCGGACAACTATAAATATTCCACTCGTCGAAACGAAACGGACGATGGTCGTACTCAAAATTCACGTTATTCATCACGTAATGATGACGATATAATGTCAATTCGTTATCGTCGTCGACAACAAATGGAAGAAGAAGCATGGAATCGTTTAAGAGCAAATGCCGATGTGGGCCAGTTGTCACCAGCCCATAACCATACACCTGGCAATAGCCCATGGAGTCGTGCGGTCGTAACTAGCGGGCCAATGACACCCGTTGAAAATAGCAACACAGTTGATACAACGAACAACTTGACAGCTGCGGCCGCTAAGGTGGCTGAATACTTGCAACCTCCTACTCAAAATTCACATATAAGGAGCGCTGATAGCCCAAATACAGCCGGTGCCACTGCCACTCCTCCAGCACAGTCGTCGTCAACCAATAGCCAGCAGCCGACCACAGCAGCTGCTACTAAGATGGCAATCCCACATGAAGTAGTAAATGAAGCGGAGACAACTACTGAAGCTCCTAGGAGTATACTAGCACGGAATAGTCCATCGACCGTGCCTGGTACAGCCGGGCCTTTGGCACAACCATCCGCTGCACCAACGGCAGCAGTGCAGCCCACAAGGATTAACTCCCAAATTGCTGCGGCTGCCACAACGCCTGCTAATGCGCTAGCAGGAGTAGAAGCAGCGATGGTAAAGTCCAATGTCGAGACGGGTAGAACGGCAACGAGGAGGGTCCCTCCAATACGGCAAACGTCGAGCGATGATGCAAGTCTAAACGAGAAAGTCGAGAACATCCGCGTGGCGCATGAGAAGCGTCGCCAGCGGAATAAAACCATAGCCGAGGCGTCTATCGAGCGACGGACGAACACATCGACCACCACTACCCAGTCGAGTGAGGAGAGTGAAAGCGATACCGATGCAGCACCAGTACTTTCCCATTCGACAGGTAACAGATTTCGTATAATCTGTCGTTCAGCGAGTGGCGCCGAAGTGCCAAAAGTGATCCATGCGGCCAGCATCCACCAGACGTCCGACAACGCGGCGGCGATGCAGACGATCGCCGAAGCACAATCACCCGACGCGGCACCGCTTCCGATCCCAATAGTTCATTACCCAGGTGAGGTACCCGCATGGATATTGAGACGTCGACAACGTTTTCAGCGCTCCAAAACCAATCCTGATCTGTTGATTGCTCTTTCGGCAGCCAATGCACTCGATTTGTCGAGCGCCGGCGGCACCTCCTCCACCAGCAGTAGTCGTGTGCAACAACTTTTGCTTGAACGCGCCAACCGTTTAGATTCGACGACGCAACGCTTTGTGCCACCGCCACCACCGCGTCAGGAGAGTATCGACACCTCGTACAACACCGACACAGATACCGCCGCACAACAGACGAGCACGTCGACGACAATACCGTACGCAGTGCCTGATCGCCGCGCCCGATTCAGGCGCCGTGCTTCGGCGATGGCCGCCGAGCGAGAAGCCTCGAACGAAGCACGCTTAAACAAGATGCTTCCATCGAAGTTCCTCTGCACGGTCGACTACCAGTCGAAGAGTAAACCACGGCTCGTGTTCGGAAAGAAAGGTTCTAAAGAGGGCGACCTGAACTGGCCGCGCGGCGTGACGGCAATCTGCGGTAACGAGTTTGCCGTTTGCGACAGCAGCAACCACCGCATCTGTGTATTCAACACACAAGGACGCTTGTTGCGCACATTCGGCAGATACGGTACTGGTGAAGGTCAACTCGATTCGGCAGCAGGCATCTGCTCGAATCGTTTCAGGCAGCTGATTGTCTCGGATCGCTATAATCATCGTATTGTGATTTTCGATCAATTAGGCCAGTTCATCAGAGCGTTTGGCGGTCATGGCCCTTCCAACGGACGTTTTAACAATCCATGGGGAGTATGCGTGGACGAAGCTGGCATGATATACGCCGTCGACAAGGTGAGAGCTAATTTCTTTGGTGATAGGAGTTTTCGACAGACAAGTATAGATAATTTTAGCGACATATATAAACAATAGTTCAAAACGTTAGCTTAATTCTTCAGCTATTTTATGCTGAAGTTTTCACAAATCGGAATGCACACTGGAGGAACAAAATAAAAGGCATTTAATATAACTTTTAGGGTAATACAGCATAATTTTAATGGTTCGGTTAACATTATCAAATTTGTATTCGGCTTTAGAAACAAGCCTTGAACAATCTAGGAAATTTTGGTATGTCTAAGAGAGTAAATAACTTGACAGTACGTCTGTTCATTATGAATGATTGTTGCAATCTCGATCGAAAAAAAAATACTTTAAAGTTTCGTAAATAATTGAAGAGAAAATATTTTAAGCTTTTTTTAAAATTTGTGATCATTTTTTGATCAACTTTGATTTCTTGTAAGATATTATTTATGTATAATTGAATTTCTCTTAAGTCCTGCTACCAAAAAAAACATGCATATTACAATTTTACGAATCGAACCCTTCCCTATAGAAGTAACATACGATCGCGATGCTGCTTTCTGAAAACAACTTAAACAGTTGATGAACACACACAAGTAAGTGCTCAAATTTTCACTCAAATGTCAGCCAACTGAATGCTAAACACATTTCGGAAGAGATTTTCGGGAATTCTTCCCGCTGTTTTTCAACTATGCAGATAGAACCCTTTCAAAAAATGGGTAAGTTGGTGATCTTACGCTTTGTATAACACCTTAGACCTATGATATAACCAGTTCAAAAGAAAAAAACAATGCTTACATCTTGTTCAATTTTACTCATTCAATAACTTCGAATTAAACTTTCGCTATTAACTTATCTGTTTTTTTTTCTGTTTTTTAGAACTAGAAAAATCTCGATAATACACTAATAGTTTCCTCGTTTCTGGACTGCATGCTGAAATAATATTATATATTTTTCATTAATTAAAGCTGTAGAAATTTTTAGATTATAAACGACGTTAAGCATCGTAGCAATGTTTTGTTTCAAAACGTTCACTTCATTTTTTTTCGATTCCAAGTAAGGCAATAAGAATTTAATTCCATCGATAAAATTTTAACTTATTTGTTGATAAATTTTTAGCAATGAAAGACGCGAATCAATGCTCTAATATTCATTTTCAATGAAAAATTTATACGTTTCGGGGGATGATGGCGATAAGGTTTACTTTCGTAACGCTATCGATCATATTAAAAAAAAGCAGATGATATTTTTACGCTGACAATGGGTATTATAGCTACTGATAATGGCTACTGATAATGGATTTTCGGATTTCGTTGATAAGAATTTTTATTCGAAAAAATTAGTTAAATTTTAACGATGGATTAAATTTCACTGCAATTATTAAACTGAAACAATTTGCTATTAACTAATACAAAACTTTCCCCTCAAGTAACTTCTTTTCATTACGTATGCATTTAACATCGCTTTTTCGTTTATGAGTTCTCTATGCGTCCTTTATACTGGCATATACTTATAGCACATTCAAGATATATTCTACGTGATACAACAAATATGAGCACAGTGAGGCGATCAAATAAGTACAGATCAAATTTGAGAGCGCATTGAATGTTTGATATAGCTAGACGGCTGAAATTGTCGGTGTACTGCCGAAAATATTTGTGCTTAATGAATTCCTCCTCATAATTCTCGTTCAAATTCAATTTGCGTTTTTCCAAAACGCCTAAATTTTTTTCTTCAGTATTTCAGTATTTATTGAACGATCCCTTTATTTCAAATGCACGTGCGCAATGATTCGTCAGAAATGAGAAAGTCCTTCGGTTCATATATAATTGAAATTTTAAGATGCGCATAGTTGTCTGCTCATGTATATGGCGCATATCTTGCTTTTTTTTATTCACTATAGCGATCAATTCACTTCAAGCATCCTATTCTGATTTTTTCATGTTGCTTGTTGATTGTAATGGTTTTGAACGTATCAATGTCCTTATGTGGGAACTAAGTGGTTAGCTTTCGTTGAAGGAAAACTCGTTCTCGATATTTGTGATTATTTGGGCAGTATCCACGAAGTTTGGGATATCACAACTGATCCTTGAGGAGGATGAACAACAGCAGTAACAGAAAGCGAGAAAGAAAGAGTTGCAAAAATGTTTCAGGATAATCATCGAGTGCAAGTGTTCGATCCGAAGGGACAATTCATGAGTAAGTTCGGATCGATGGGTCCAGGTCCTGGTCAACTGCACAACCCACAGTTCATTGCCTATGCCAAACATACTCAGCATCTCTATGTCACTGATAGCTCCAATCATCGCGTTTGCGTTTTTGATCATAACGGCAATCCGGTTTTTCAATTTGGTCAAGAAGGTTTCCACAATGGACAACTTAAATTCCCGCGTGGTATCGCCGTTGATGATCAGGTTCGACTTTGTCTTTTACGACGATGATATAGTAGTCAAATGCAAATGTTGTTTAGAAAAAGCTCATCTTTTTTGGTGAGGATAGAATGAGGTAAATTTGGAATTTTGAACTTGTGAAAATTTTTCACATTCCGCATGAAAACTGCTACCGATTTTAATCGTCTTTTCAGTTGCACATTTGTGCATTCGTTGTTTGTGCGCACTATTTTTAAGGATACCATGGACGCTATGCGCAAAATTCTTACAAGAAAATATTTATGCCTAATAATTTTATTTTGTACCTCCCCTTGCATAACTCTCCTCCCTTGTTATGTCTTTGAATATGATGGAAAATATGAAATGCCGGTACGAAATTTTTCCAAAATTTTCCACAATTGAACTCAAAAATGAATATCGAATCGTTTGAAATACATTTTCACACTAGATCACTATTAGAGAGAATTTGATTAGAGCTATTTAAAAAGTTTAGATTTTGGAAAATCTCACTGATACACCTTTTGGTGGAGATCAGCATTAAAATTTTATGTCTTAGTGCTTCCACTGAAAGAGAGAACGGCGAAAACAAATTCAACTTCTTCCCTTGAATTTTTGCTTCTTTGTCGCTTTTTCCAAATAGTGGCATGGCACTAAAAGAAGAAAACTGTCTCATCATATTTCCTTCTTCAGGAGAAGGAAGTAGCCGCCGTTCAATCTTATCACAACCGGGTTAACATGTGGTGAAAAGAAACTGTTCCCGTATTCTGCAAATTCTACGTAGGAGAAACTTCCTCTCAACAAATCTGCCTGTAGGGTTTTCGTCGAAGAGAAAAAAAAGATGCTTTTAAAGGATAAAAGAGATTTTGAAGGGTTTTTCCAACACTGTTTACGACATAACACAAAAATTGCTTAAGGAGTGTGAGTACTTTCAGGGATTTATTATCGTTGCCGATAGTGGCAACAACCGAGTGCAGATCTTCTATCCAGATGGACGTTTCATGCACAGTTTTGGTACATGGGGTACCGGAGCCGGTCAGCTGAAAGGCCTTGAGGATGTTGCGCTTATCGAGAACACGATTATCGTTTCTGACCGCGAAAATCATCGAATCCAACTCTTCTAAACGTTGTATGTCGTAGCGTTGTCTGATGTTGGTTTTCATAGCGCATGACTGTACCAAATAAACATCAAGAGAGGGGAGTGGAGGAGGGGGGGGGGAGAAAATATGTTATGGAATGGGCATTTGTGGGGGACAACAGCTTTTGTTGAAGAGTCGAAGAATGGTTGTCTGCCTTGTGTTGGCATAAAGTTATGAGCCATGTATGTGCTTGTTCATTTTTGGCGCCGTTCTTCAATAAAATCTATTCATAACTGCAATTCTGCATCGTATCTCGAAAGAAATGTCATATTTTGAATATCGCTCAATTTTGAATATTGCTCAGTTTCACGTATGCTAAGCCATTCTCACCACAGAATTTATGGTTGAATTTCTTGTCTTTCTAAGGTTTGAATGGGATTGCCTCTAATCCCCTCTCATCTTCCTCCCCATTCCCCTTC
>JPKZ01002147.1:716434-733138 GCA_000803305.1 Toxocara canis
GTAGCACTGTTTGACCAAGCATTCGATATTTCAGGTGATATGAGGTTGGTTGTGTTGGTGCTAATTTCGAAATGTCTAGTCGATGCTGTGCCACAGTTTGATACAACGGCAATTATTTCGATACAGAATGATTTGAACAAACATTCATCCGAAATCGAAGTCTTACTTCAGGTTTATTTTGCTGTGTACACTTAATACTTATGATGTTCCATCGAGGATTCGATTAGGCAGTACTGCTCTTAAATTGATATTCCAGAATCTGAGCTGTATCTGTGAAACTTAGTTTACAGTAATACTCGCTTAAAGAGTTTAAATTCGTCTAAAAATTTTTTTACTTCACTTTCTGTAGCAGGTCAAAAGTTTATCTTCATGTCGGATCATTATCAGTGTTCCGCAGTCAGCTTTATATGGACTCAGAAGAGGTTCATATTTTGACGTTTTCTGCAAACGAGTTCTCCTCGGTCTTTTTGCTTCTGAGGATGATTGGAGTTTTCATTTCTATTAGTATCTTGAATTTTGGCAAGTTAAAATAGGATGAAATCATCCAAGCATCCTTCTAAGAGTTGCCCTATCAATGGCATGCTATGCAGTATTAAGAATCTTCAATGAATTTCAAGGCTGTATTTATGGTGATAACTCCATGTTGAATGGTATTGTTGCAGCACATTAAAAATTTGCATGCGCGCATTAATGAGCTTGGCAGGGCCGGTCCTCCTGGTGTCGATGGGGCTCCTGGTTTCCCAGGACATAAAGGAGAACGAGGTAACTCAGTGTGCATTTTTATTTCATATCGTTCAACTTATCATATTTTAACGATAATCAGCATTTATGGCAAAAGCAAATAAATACCCATAGACATGTCTATTTAAACATGTATACCTACGTTAATTTTTATGCACAACAATATCATTTCGGTTGCAGATTTCCGAACGAGTTCTTCTTACAGCTTAACAGCTATTGATTACATCGAATTTTCTTTACTCGTTTTCCCAATTTTCATTTCATCATTCTAGAAGAAGCAGTTAATTAATCGAAATTTACATTTACTCTATCATGATATAAGTCGCCATCAGGAGCACATTGCCATGCGTTGCCATATGATTCAGATCAATTTCAATTTGCGTCGCCAACTGATCATATCATAATCGATTCGTTGTTTCCATGAGTCCACTCGCAAACGTGCTTACATGAATGATTGTAGCGCTGGAAACGATGTGCGATCATAAGCATCATAGACTAACTCATTTACACATCTCATTTATATAACATTATTGTTGCTTGGCGCTAAGATGACGTTGATGTAAAGCTGTTTTTGTTGAGGTGAACCTGGCATGGCTGGTCTACCGGGGCAACGAGGTATGATTGGCCTTCCTGGTGTTAAAGGTGATATCGGGCCAATGGGACCTGTTGGCATGAAAGGAGAAATGGGCCCACAGGTGAATGAATAACTGTGATCGTTCTTAGCAGTATAGCTACATAAGTGATTGATCTATAATGCGCAAGTGAACTGCTTCCAAAATCTCGACGTGCGATAAGAATCGTCATATATTCTAAAATTCTAAAATTCTAAAAATTCTAAAAAAAAATTCTGAAATATTATAAAAAGAATATCGGGAGTTGTTACTGGCCAAGTTAAACGCCACATGAGAGATACCATCTTATCAATTGATATATTTGCTGAAAACTTTTGTCGCTTTCCTTCCATAGCTCAAAAGAGATAATTTTCATTCATCTGTGCATTTCTATACGGAACTTTCCTTCCTAAGCGTCAAACGAACTCTTCGTTCTCTCTCTTTCTCTCCCTATCTCTCTCAGTTTACGCCTGACGACTTCATCAGCATTCCATCATAATGCACAACAACATCACCGAACAAGAGCTTTTTTCAAAGACAAATTACAAGCTTAAAAGCTTGTTAATGATGACATCTGCAGATGGGTGATGCCTTGATAAAAGTATCCTGATGATTCCCTGATGATTCCTATCTCATTTTCTAGGGTTATCCTGGCGTTAAAGGAGAGCGAGGATATCCAGGAATACCTGGAGTGAAAGGGGATAGAGGAATGCCGGGCAGAACTGGCGAGCCTGGTATTCCAGGTATCCCAGGAACAAAAGGCAATAAGGGAATGGAGGGTGTACCTGGCACAAATGGGCAACCCGGCCCACCCGGATGGCCCGGACGTAAAGGCGAGGATGGAGTCGCTGGAAGACCGGGTTCGTTCATTCCGTTTAAAAAAGTTATTGCCAATGTAAAAGATACAAGGTAAGGATGCAAATTATTTAACTTTACATACCAAAAATAATTCCCTAAAAAGATTCTGGAGGAAGCAGTTAAAGGAGTTGTAACGACATTCACCCATTCGACTTCTGCACTTATGGCGATAGAGGGAAGCGGTTTGGAAAGGGCAAATTAGAGTGGAATATTTGAATACCTCATTAAAGCAGCACGAATCACACCGACCCTTCCCCATGCTCCCATGAAAGTTCCATGTATGCAAATGTCGGAGGCGCGAATAACAGTAATGAAGAGTCATACATTGGCTGATGAGTTCGGCACCGTGTCAACATCGCAGCATGTTAGAGTCATGCAAATGTTTGGCACTTCATACGCATGAGTTATATTTTTTCGTGTCTGGTATCTTACGCATATAGCACATAACTTATAATTTCGATTTGCTTTGATCCTAAATTGGATTTAAAGCTGCTCGAATCCTTTCATTTCTTTAAAGATTCTTTTTAATAGTTCGCTAATTCAGTGGAGAATGAAAATATCAATTCGGTTTATCATTATCGCTAACATAGTCTAGAAACTTTTTTTTGTGAACACCACAAGCAATCTGTGAGCTATTGTCAAAAGTTGGTAGACCATTGTAGGTTCTCCTGGATTTCCGGGCAAAAAAGGTGAACCCGGCATACATGGTGTACCAGGGCAAGCTGGCCCTATCGGCGAACGAGGTATGCCTGGAGCACCAGGACCAGAAGGTAAATATCATTCTGATGAACTAGAAGAGTATTGTTTTTGTCACATTTCCTCACAATAAACTATTCCAGTGTCATTTTCATTTTTGGTGATCCCTAAAAAATGACCAGTGTGCATGCCATAAAACACCTTAACGCGCAGAACCGTATGGAAGCAAGTATCTTTGTTTTAGGACTCTTCAGTGAATACATAGGTCTAGGAAGAACCGTAAAAGTAAATATCGGTTAGCGGCTACAGTTGAAATCATTCCAGTTTCGACTTTCTTGGTATAACATCCGATTTATTAGCGGGAAAAAAAGCAGCCGAATATCGAACAAATATATTTCTAAAATAGCGAATATTGCACGACTTATGATCGAGCATATCATATTCATGATTTGTGATTCATAATTAGCGATGGTGTATTCCAAGACCTCAGCGATGCATCCATTTTTCAGTTACGAACTGCGTGTTTTTTTCTTTGTTACCACCAAGGCATTACTTACCTATCAACTGGAAGTGAAAGATTTATTTCAGTTCAATTCAGCTCAATTTAGTGTTCATACCAAACCTTGCTGATATAGCAATGACTGGATTCCATAAAACTTTTCCCTTAACAACGAATTGGCTATTCAGCATTCTATTTCGCACTACTTAATCTCTTAGGGTACTTGCTGGATGGTAAGGCAGTAGTGGGCATGGACAACTTTGCGAGGCGTTTATTGGAGTCTAACATAAGAATCACACAACATCTTCAAATGTAAATCATCTGAGACCGAAATTTCGACAGAAGAGATCGGTGAAATGCAAATTTTTTGTAGACCGCAAGAAGTTGATATTGATTCATTTCAATGCTCGGCCGCGGTTTTTTTTTTCAGGTCTTCCGGGACCAATCGGGCCACCAGGTCAGATTGGACTTCCAGGACTGAAGGGTGATATGGGTCATCCTGGTTTTCCAGGTGCGAAAGGTGAGCCTGGTAAAGATGGATCGCCAGGATTACCAGGTATTCGTCTCTTGCCATATGGTGTTTCAAGCGTTTGTAGCGCAATAGTGCAGATGAGAACTTACACTAAAATTGTACTTGATAATGTCACTCAACGATTCCTCTGTTAGCCCTTTGGAAAACAATTACGACGAAGTTCTCCTATTCGTTTTCATTAAAAAACGTTCCTGCAATAATAACGAGCGGTTGCCGAAAATGGTGGGAAAGCTGAACTAGGACGATCATATGGGGTGAGAACTTATTAATTTGAACTAAATAAACATAAAATCTTCACAGTTGCTGAAGCTTTCTAAACTATAGGTTTGATTTCTTTAGCCCTGGGAAAGGAAAAAAAACAGTCCTACCCGTCCTAATTGAGTTCTGAGGTTAATTGATTAATTAATTAATATCCTTCTTATCTCTCCAGACTTCTTCGACGTAAGTTTTTATGACTAATATAGAGAACTAACAAACATTTTTAAAATCGTTTTGCAGCTGAGGTGAAATAAGAATCGAAATTATTATCTTTTTTGAGTGTTCTAACACTAGACGATATCAGTATTGAAGTGAACTTAAACACCTAGGGTGGTTGGTCAGCGACAAAGGGTATTGTATTCTGGCTTTGGGCAATTGCCCACCATCGTTCACGCAGATTAGCGCCTATCAAGCGCATGTCGACAACTATCGATTCGGTGATTACTCGTTAGTGAAGAACGCCGGTGAAGGACCCAGAGAGGAACAATTTGCGCTTAAAGTTCACGCATGTTGTAAATGAAACTCATATGCATATATAGTAGCACAAGGGAAAAAGAAACGAAAAATCCTGATTAAGAAATGTCTATTGTTGCAAAAAAAAATTTAAAGTGCTCAAAACGCGTAAATATTTTGTGTCGTAAGCGAGAGAATTCTCGATCAAAATTCCTCCGACTTTTGCATGCAACTCCTGTGCAATACTTTTGGCTCCGATTTTAATAAAATAAAGCAGCACAGAATATGCGACAGATAATACTTCTTTTTTTACGATGGTCACTAATCGAAATTTCGCTATAAGATTGCAGAATTTTATGGCAAAAATTGAGACAATCAGCGTTATGCATTGGAAATGAATAGCGGAGCGCCGACTAAGTTTGGTCACTCACAAGGTGCACCAGCGAAGTGCAAAGATTCTTTACCAGTTTAGAAAGCATTATTGAACAAATCCGCTGATTAGGCCGATATAGCATCCGTTCCCTAAGCGCAGCTGTTCACATTGGTGATGGATTCCTATCAGTCATTAATGACTTCACTGATAAGTTTTATTATGCGGCAAAGAAATGAAGCTTTTTTGCTATGCGCTCAAAACGATGCGTTTTGTGATTCGACTCGCTAAAAGTCGTTTGGATAGTTGCTTAATTTGTGTAGTGATAATTATAACCTTATATATGTGCTCAATTTATTGTCTTTTATCCACTACTGAAATTTCTATACGCTTCGCTTTCGGCTTTACCTTTCCCCAAGGCATAATTTTATGACAGCCATTTTAAATAGCTCGTTTAAGATGCCCAGGTATGAAACCCCTTAAAGAACTAATTGTAATGAAAATTTCAATGTCAGCCTAATTTTAATTCCTATTATGATATTTACCCAATTTTCTTCGTCCAACTCACCAAGCCGCCATATTGGCGAACGTTCAGCTAACACTGCCTTAGTGTTGTTGTTTATCGTATGGATAAAAATTGTATGGAAAATATTGGTAGGGAAATATTGGTATAGAAAATACCATTATTTCCATACTAATATTTCTGATATTGATATGGAAAAAATTTTGAAAAAAATAAATAAAGTTATGTCAGTTCTCTTCTGAACACATTCCACTACTTCAGATAACTCATATTGTTGTTTCAAAAAAAAAAAAGACGGTACTTTACATTGCTTCATAGATGACTTCCAGTGTTTTTTTAGTGTTTTCGAAATCGATAACTGAACCGATCAACATGATGAATCTCGATCATTGACATCAAATTTTTCTTTTACAGTAACCATGAGCAATTGTTTTCGCAAAAAAATAGCACATGCTAAACGATTTGCATCTGTTGCTTTAAGCGAAATTATCTACTTAAAAAAACTATTTGCATCGCCGACAGACTATCAAATTTACAGCTTTGTATCTTCTCTTCGACATATGACCGTTCAGTCAGCTGAGAAAAAAGAGAGGGGATTAGAATAAATTCCAACTATAGTCGATCCCAAAAATTCGCTAGGAGTTACGTTGCTGGAGCATCCGCGATTTGTGAAAAATCGCGAAGCTTGAATGTGATCAAAAAATGCCTGCAAAGGCTTATTTTTTACAGTTTCAACTCAAAACATGTCCCCAAATAAGCTTCCAAAACAGTCTAATTTTATTTCAAACTCAGCTCAATACATTACCCTCAGAAAAAGAATGTAAAGCAAAACCCGTATACTGTACGATACCGTAATGCTATGTTGCCTGCATTTCGAGAATGTAAAATGCTGATGTTACATTTGCGCATACTGTAATACATGCAAGCGCGTTTTCTCTGGTATGCGATGCCGTTTTCTCTTGTATAGGTGGAACTGCGACTACGAGGGGTCGACTATATTTTCACAGCGCTAAAATGCTGTTGTTTTTTTTTGCGAAAAATTTTATGTTTTCCGGGTGAAATGGTCTGTGTTCAGGTATCAAATTTGATCTTTCCCTCTCTTCCGCCACCTTTCATATTGCCATGCAGCTGACTGACCTAAAATATGTACAGCGAAAACATGCATCTTGGCATCATCAGAATCAAGTATTTTTGAGGTTTGGTATAGATTTGTTAAGTTTAATTTCCCGAATCATTTCATGATTCACTCCTGCAATTGATGTTCACATTTGGAAGTTCAAAAATCTCTTGATTCAAGCACGTCGTCTACTTCAATATCGATTCAGCTCTGTTCACTTCGAAACACTTCGAATACAACAATATCTCTTCGAACCAATTGTTTGGTATCATAACAAAAAAAAATCTTTTCTATATAGTTGTGCCAGATTATGCCAGACGACTAGTACACCTACCTCTAAGAACTATACAGTAGTATTGTTGTTGATGATCAAAGCGGTTTTCATGCAACAACAATGCAAGAAGCATTTCGCGTAATCGGGATATTCCTTAAAAAAGTTGAATCTCAAAATCAATTTGACGCTCAAGTTTTAGCAGCTCATACATATGAGTCAATCAGTTAGAAATCACGCGATAAAAGTCTGGCAAAAATCTCCTCAACGATTAAACGATAGAGGTGTTGTTTTGAAAGAAGCAGAAAACGATTGTGGCAGCTGTCATGAAGCAAAACAGATGCCCCCAGGTGATTCACACTCATTGTGCTCGATAACCCCGGATGGTGTATCGCTTACAAACTCCTCTCGCTTTCATTTCAAATAATTACTTGCTTATCTCATTGAGCCTTTTTCTTAAAAGCAATTTACCGCAGCTTTCTTCATAATATCTGCTCGTGATTCTTACTACGCATAATGAGCATTTCGAAGTGCACAAAATTATCTTTATAAAAATCTCATAGTTTTCAAAACCTACCGCTCATAATTGTAAAAAAGGTGGTCGTATTGGGCTGTCTGTGAATGTGGTTCGTGTCTGGAGGTTCCATGCTTTCGAAACTCTGTTAGAAAGTCTTGGATGATTATTTCCCGAGTTCGTGCGTTCTTTCCGGAGAGTATGATCTGGGATGTCGGAATATTAGCGAATAAAATTCGTTCCATTTGAATCTCAAATGCGTTAAGAGCTACGGAAAGCTTGAATCGTGTTAACGTTTATACTCATAATCGTTTGAACTTAATATTGTTTTGTCAACTTTTGTCAATTAATATAAAACACTTTTTAACCCTTCTGTCACCTTTCATATTCTCTGCAATTGTTTTTGTGTATGTGTCTTTTCCACTAATGTCAAGAAGGCTTTTACATAGAACAAATGGACCGAAATAATCGATACGTGATTTGGGGAACTTTTTAAGCATGATTTTCACGGATCGGTGAAATAGCGCTACCCGTAAACTAAACAACTTTTTTGAAATATTCGTAAAAAGAGTAACAAGGAAGCTATCTCGGTTTTACTCAATCATATTTTCTCCTTGGAATCCTAGCCGTGTACATATATGCGTCCAGTTGGAAGTTTCCGCTTGAACTCGTTTTTATATCATATGCACAACGATCGTAAAACCTACTGTATTAATTGAGAAGTATGCAGATGACACAACTGTTCACGGCGACGCTCATTGTGCTTGTGGTTGGTGTAGTTACGCAAGATGATTACTATCGGAAGTTAGATTTGCATGATGAAAGTATAAATGATCTTCGACGGGTTAGTTTTTCTTTTAAAATTCGTTTCATATTTCGAACGTTCATAGATCAGCTTTTAATGACCCAACTCAGAAAGATTCTTTGTCCTTCATGCGGTTATCGAAACAAGTAATACATTGCATATAAGCTTATTTATAGTATTCTCTTCTACATAATTATATACTTCTGTTTGATGCATGCTTGATACGATAACAAGGAAATGTTAAGAAATGTTTATGTAATAAATATGAATTTTGATAAAAGTTGGAAAAGCGAATAAATTCGGGATGAAATAAGTTTGCCCACGGAAAGAAATGAAGGAAATGGCATATCTTTGAAGAAAAAAAATTAAAGGAAAATGTGTAAAGTTAAAGGAAAATCGGTACATACCCACTTTCAACAGGTTTTTTTTCGAAAAAATTTGCGCATTCTACCCTCGTTTATACATTTTTACAAAAAATTTTCTGATAGGAGCCACCATGAAGATGCAGTCGAAGGGGGGAAGGGTTGGGATTGATTGCTGGGTTGAATCAATGAGTTAAATGATTAATACGGGACTATACTGTATTCTGGTATCAATTAAAGTTTGATAACATTTTCAGCGCATTGACAAAATGGCCGAAGCCCGACACATGCAGGAAGAGCAATTGAAAAATGCATTCAGCGGTATAATTTCCTACTCATTTATCTGTGCTAACAACTTTGCGTCACCGGACAAATGTGAATCTTTGTTTTTTTGGAATGATATCCCACTCTGTGCAAAAGTTGTAGCAGAAATATTAGCGGCAAATTTTGAGGGACTTTCTTGGAATTTACTCCCAGCATAGTTTTGCTAGATATGCCATATGCAAATTTCATACAAGTTTTGCCAGATATGCCATATGCAAATTTCATGTAAATCTTGCCGGATATGCCATATGCAAATTTCATGTAAATTTTGCCAGATATGCCATATGCAAATTTCATGTAAATTTTGCTAGATATGCCATATGCAAATTTCATACAAGTTTTGCCAGATATGCCATATGCAAATTTCACACCTAAGAGGTACGTGTAATAAACTATACAGAAAATACGCGAATTTTGCATCTATGAGAATTTGATGAATTCGGCTAATATGAATTTGAATAGCAGAAACCGTCACAAAAAAAAGCAAAACTAATTGAAAGAGATCTCTCGAGAGGTATTATGCATTACTAGTACCTTTAGTTAAGAGCCTACTCACATCGAATTAGACGTCTCTGATAACATAGCAGTAAGCGAGAGAAATACTTTAAGGATGTATGTGCAGTGAAGGTCCACAGGGACCTAAAGGTGAACGCGGCTTTGCGGGATTGCCAGGTATGTTTGTCTATGAAAAATATTCTATTCTGTTTTGGATTATATGGAATGTGAGAGAAGAAATTTATTGCTACACTGACAAATGATAACCGATACGTATTGTTTTCGTGTGATCTGAAAAGCGAGCTTCATTGACCGAAAAGAATAATTCGTTTTGAGCAATCGAAATTTCTCCATGAATCGAATCAAATATGGCAGTAATCTTCTTCCGATATTTTTTAGAATATCTTTTAGCTTCAAAATCATTTTAGACACTAGAAATCTTTCTTTGGAAAATCGTTTTAAAAAAACCAAATATGATTCCCTGTTCTTCGAAACAACAATTCCCCCAATGAACTATAAAGAACTATTAGAAGTTTAATATGTTACTGTGCTTACTTTTTAACCAAAGTTAAAGTAGATATGGATTTGGTAGCAAAATGAGTTGAAGGGCTTCAGAAAATTCGAAATCTGATGGCTCCTTTATAGACAGGTGCTAAGAGACGTGCTTTTCTTTAGCATCCAGCTGAAATGATTCTATACATAAGCATTTATTACTGTATCTAAAAATGAACAATACTCTTTCTAAGCAAAAGAATGCTTTAACTATGAGCAGGGAAGTTTGAATATAAACTTACTGAGGTATTATTCCATGTGTAATCATAACGAAACAGGTTGTTATAAAAGAACAATATTGAAACGACCCTTTATACAGTTGTTTGCAGGACCGTCAGGATTTCCTGGAGCGCCGGGCCGAAGAGGAAGTGCTTTTGGTAAGTTCGACAAAAAAAGTTGAACAAAGTTGTTGAACGAAAAGTTGCGATGAAAATTCGTTATTTTTCATTTTTTAAAATCATTATTGCTCATAAATCAAATGTCATTAGTGTGACGAAAGATGCACAAGTGAAAAGCGCATCGACCGACGGAAAAAAAAAAATTTCAACGTTACTGGCGGTTTCTTGGAACGTGTATCCGTTATGCTATTTCTGCGCCAGTAGTGCAGTATTCATTAAACTATTCTATAGCTGAACTTTTTCGTACTGTACTTTATTAGGCGATTGTCTATTGCAGCTTACGTAAGAAAACGAAATTCGGAGGTACAGTACAATGTATACATATTGTGATATTCGCGGATGGTACAGTGATAAAGCTGTTATCAGTTAGCTAAGAACAATTTCGTCGCTGTACCGTTGCACGAACAACGTACTCTTTAAATAGTTATTTTGAGACTTCTTTCTTTTGAGAATTTATTTTGAGATTTCTTTTGAAATTCTTTTGAGATTTCCTCCAAAAAAAAAAAAGAAAGGAACGTTTTAAGGTGTAGTAAATTGGGTGCCTTCTGTACTAAAGTAATTGTTAGAACGCAAACGCATTGGTCGAGGTGAACGTTTTAAAATATCGCACAGCAGTGATATTGCACTTTCTCTATAATCCATCACGTCCTGAACATTTTACATTTTTTTTTGCTCATATCACTGTTG
This sequence comes from Toxocara canis, assembly GCA_000803305.1. Lineage (NCBI taxonomy): Eukaryota > Metazoa > Nematoda > Chromadorea > Rhabditida > Toxocaridae > Toxocara > Toxocara canis. The sequence goes on from JPKZ01002147.1 coordinate 727,501, forward strand.
CATTTGAATACGCTGATTAGTTGTTCTTCTAGAACAAGAACTGAACAATTAAAGTATAGAATTATCACTAAGAGAACAACTGAAGGATACAATTATCACTAAGAGAACAACTGAAGGATACAATTATCACTAATAGGACGATTAAAGGATAGACTTATCACTAATAGAGCAAGTGAGGGACAGAATTATCACTGATTGAACAATTTAAAGATAAAATTATCACTAATCTATAGCCTGACAACTAAATTTCGCTATCTCAGCCACGTAACTGTCAAGTTTATCGACTACTCAAATATTTCGAAACTCCTTCAAAAAGACGAATGTTGAACATTTTCAGAGTGGGAAGTCGATGGTGAATTCTGTATGGTGATCATAGGTGAGAGTTGCCCGAGGGGATTTTCGCCAAATCACGCATACGATCGTGAACTTCGACTTCTCTCGGAAGCAATCACTCTGCGCTCATGTTGCAAATAATCTCTCAATGATTCATTTTTGCACTCTGAATACCTCTACATTCGCTATCACGCTCTAGTTGCAGTGTAAGTCATCCCACAATAAAGAAAACTTCATTTCAAAAGCGCCCACTGGCATCAGAATTTAACGATGGATGCGGCGGCATTTGATTCCGAAGCACTCGGAAAGAGTCAAAGTGAGCGGATTTGACTTTAGGTCGAGCAACAGGCCTAACGTATCTGCCTTGGAGCCTGGAAAGTAGTTGAAGCATAAAAGTGTTCGAAATATGTAAAATAGCAATGCGTGCCGCGCTTTGCAAAACGCGTCAATTACAGAAAGGAAATAGCGTTTTTACGGATCGGAAAGTCCTAGCTTGCTCATTTACAGACTCGGAACACACTGCTTAAATGAGTCGACTCGGGAGTTGTCAATCGTAAGTTATTCGAACATTCGATGCCTATAACTGGAGGCTAACCACATTTGTGTTGCTTATCAATACCATCTTAATACCATCTTAAACTTATCACTCCATTTGCTGTAGGCAGTTCATGTCTGAGAATTAAAAAAAGCAGCAATCAAAAAATTGATATATGCACTTTATTATACAGTCGAACAAAGTGACACAACATCGAACGTTATCAAGAAACTGATGAAATCGGATTAGCGGGCGGATCGAGTTCTGCGATAACTTGATCGATATACTAAAAATCATTCATGAAAACAAATGTACTGAAAACTGGAAAACATATGGAAAATGTATCATCTATGGAGAAAAGCTCCAACAATTCCGCTGACTTCAAAGAATATTGTATGGAACAGCATACGGTTAAAAATAACCCTACCCGTATTCGGATGGTCGCAATGAATCACCCAACTAACCTATTGTCCAATAAGTCCAAATTTTCCTCCAACAGTCTGTCTCTTCCCTCCCCTCCCCTCCCCCTTCACTTAATCCTCAAACTTTTGTCACATATTTAACAATAGAAACATAACGGCTTTACAAAAAATACAAGCATTTCTTTTATTTCATCTTCTCCTTAATTTAAATTCTTAATTAAAAATACAAATCTTAATCTTCTTAATTCATCTTCCTAATTAAAACATAATTCATCTTAATTAAAATCTTCTTCATCTTCTTAATCTATTTGTACGAGCAAACAACAAATGTTAAGCATACCGCAAGAGGGCCATGCAGTTGCATTTCCATCCAGCATGGAGTCGAGGTGACGTCTTGTCGATGATAATCGGCTCCCCAACCTTTCACGAACGATATTCGAATGAAGCACATCTTTGTCAATTCATAGACGTTATTATAGCCTTCACGTTCGGCCCTTTTCAGCATCTTTAACTTGCATGGTTTATGAAATTATTGAAACGGATACTTTAAAAAAAACATAACCGTTTCTCATCTTTTATAACATTTGGAGTTACTAAGTAATGTCAAGTAATTGAGTATTCGCACTTTTTGGCATTATCAAATTGTCAAATTTTTTACGCTTCTAACACTAAGAAAAAACGTTCCTTAGAGATACCAACTAATAACGCGTGTATGAGATGAGAAATGTGTTGGAATATTTTGGCTTTTACACATACAAACGGAAAAAAGTTTTGTCATGGTTCAACTGACATTTGTCATTTTCGAAAAAGAAGTGTGCACGATTCGATAGAAATGGCCCACATTTTGGAAAACTACGAGTGGTATAAACCGATTAGAGTAGTAATATGAAATATCAAGAGCTCAAATATATTTAAGTAAATTCGCGTATTTCATGAGTGGTTAAAAATCTCATGAAATACTACTAATGAGCTTAAATAAAATGAATAGCGAAATGAAAAACAAAACCTGAGCAAAGAGCTGATGATGAAAAATATACATAGCATGGCCTGGTGGTATCCGACAGACGGCATTTGGAAGCAAATTGAGTTTGTAGTTACTATTACGGGATTGAACGAAAATCGGTGAATCGGATAGATTTGTCACATAAACATCATGTGTTCCTTCGCATGTGAAACTCACACCTGCATTCATTTTGTATATTTTTCAAAACTTTTTAAAAATTGAAAAATTCCAACAGTCCATCCACCGATGGTCAGCCTAAATTTTTGTAGGCAAAACAACATGCGTATACAGTAAGTATCAACAAGTACATACAATCTTACCGTGCACTTCAACAAGAAGTGCACGGTAAGCAAAAATTTCACACAATTGAAAGTCGCTTGAAATTTCTCGAAAACTGATAATCCGTATGGATCGTTCACAGATGACTACTATATACAACATGCATAACAATGGGCGCAATCGAAAGAATCAAAAAAGAAAAAAAACCGTACATGAACGCTGAAAGAGTTGATTTGCTGAACTTTTCCAAAAAGTTTGAAATGGAAAAAGAATTTTTTTTTGAAGTTTTATGAATTTTCTCCTAAAAATTTCAAAGAACAAACATGCACATCGATCACATTTCTCTTTTACTGGTATAACTTTTTTCCTTTTCCCTCATATAAATATTTTTTCGCCAACAAACATTTTCGCTTTTTTTTCTTTTTAGAGTCAATAAATTCCATTTCCTCAACGAACAATCAATCATTTGACGCCTTTATTGAAATGGTATCACGTAAATCGTTGCACACAAACCTCTTCCGATATGTTTACGTGTATTTTCAATGGTCGCATTTCGATTAACGTTTGTCAACAATCCCAAACATATTCGATCATCCGAATTCGACGGATCGGTAAAACCATCAACTCGAACTACCGAATTGCGAATCTGTAGAATTCACTATATATCTTACGACTCGATAAGAGAATAAACGAAATTTTTTAAGAAAAAAAAGCAATAAATTTTAAATAAAAACCATAAATTCATAGCTCATAATTCTCTAAGAGAAGGTGTATTTGAAAAGAAAAAAAAAACTGAATTACTTTACAGTTTGTTTCGAAACAGATAATAACGACATAACAAATGGTAATGCTCATAAGGTTGGAATTTTTTTTAAAAAAAATTACTAGTCGACAGAGAAAAATCAAAATTATCCTAGAAATGATTTGTGAAAAAAAAACGAATTTTTGTACGTTAAGCGCATCAACCATACATCCGTAACATTGTTGAAATTCAATTTTCTCGCTTAGTTACTAATACAACGCATATTCGTATTATATTCCACTCCACGAAACAATTATACCTCATGAATACTATGCTGAAACTTTAAGTGAATCTGTGTGTATTATTAGTGTAAACGCCTTTACGACAGCTAACAAACAGGGCAGCTCCTCAAAGCCTCAGCTTAAAACTACCTCAAAGCCTCAGGTTAAGACTAGCTCAAAGCTTCAGGTTAAGACTTTGTTATCGACGCTTCAACAACAAAATATTTATAGAAGTTTTGAATGCGACTAATAAATGAAGATTAAAAGGCAAAAAAAAGGCTAAGCGATAAAAATGAACAGTGAAAATTTAAAAAACAAAATGTAATGATATTTATTTTACGAAAGCTTAACTTCATTTTAATGTCAACTAACCTTGAAAAGTTCGCCAACACGAGAATTTAATTCATAATACCCAATGGAGCACCAAAAGTCCGGCTCCGGATAGCAAAAACTCGTGTCCATTTCGGAACTCATTGGTTCACAACCATCTTCGCTGAACACGGATGATGGACTCGCTGCAACATCGCATACTATTTTGAACGTTAAATTGAACCGCTTTCACGATTGCATACCAACGATACGTGATAAAATTCGTACTCCTATTCTCGACTTTTAGTAGTTTTTATAAGGCCTGGAGTTTGTACACTTGTTTATTTTATAGGTTGTTTATTATATTATGTATTAGAGTTAACACTTTCACTTTTCGTTAGGCATAAAAGAAACAGTAAGATATAATCCTCATGTTTATCGTTCCAGAAAATCTTAGCTTTACCTTAACAAATTTTAAAAACCGCTCTCAGCCGAACGGAAAATATGGAAAAATCGAAATTGAACGTCCTAGCTCAATAGCTGCTAATTAGAACAGTATCTGATCACTCACTGCAAATAAGCATAACTTGTTCCGGATGTAAAGAATTGCAGCAGAATATTATTAGTGAAAATAAGTTGGTCGTTTTCGATTAAGCAAACGCTCGCATATGCCGAATTTAATGTGTTCCGTAAAAATTCAGAAATTTTCTCGCCGACGACAACACCATAATTTTCAAGTCGATGAAAAAGTCGAAATAGTGTTGTGCACCGAACCTTTGCAAAATTTGGCCGTAAATTAAAAATGAAGCGAAACAAATAAAGACATTTTGATGAACGATATGATATAAATTAATCTATACCTGATGAGTAGGATTGTGGAGGGGAATCGATATAAGGTGAGTATTCGATCGATGAGTTCGAAACCAATGATCCCATGTCGGATCCATGCGGCGATCCATACTGAAAAAAAATGCCCACGTCGTTGATTATTTAAGGAATGAAACCGCTGGCTGCAGTTCTAATTCGCTGTACCCATCTTTTGCGCTCTCACAGGGATTAGATAGGAGGCAACCGCTTTATCGCTCTAAAATTTTACTCCAATTTTATAATTGTAATCATTCGCTTCAGCTATTCTTACAATCGCCGTCTCCTGCTCCCCTCCTCACCCTCCCTCCACCCCCAAAGCTTAACTGTGGCAGAGATGTAAATTTCGACTGGTGCAAGCAAGACGTTCTCTTTTTTTCCACTTCCGTCACCGAAACATTACAGTGTCCAGCATAGACAACGGTTTATGTTCATTCAACTATATTTACTAGTTTATGAATGTTTACATAAACTTTACCTAAGGGAAATGATAAGGTACTCATATGTCACTCAAGGATTCCCAACAGAATTTAGGACACAGGGATTAGATAGGAAGCAACCGCTTTATCGCTCTAAAATTTTACTCCAATTTTATATTTGTAACCATTCGCTCCAGCCATTCTTACAATCTCCGTACATTTACTAGTTTATGAATGTTTACATAAACTTTACCTAAGGGAAATGATAAGGTACTCATATGTCACTCAAGGATTCCCAACAGAATTTAGGAAAAGGTTGCATGCGTAGAAGCAAATGGGTCGTTACCAATCTCCGTTAGTTTCCGAACATTGGAGGTTGGGGTTTTAATTCATACAATTTGCTGACTATTGAATAAAATTTACAAAAGAAATATTTTCTTCAACTCGTCCA
>JPKZ01002147.1:762302-782352 GCA_000803305.1 Toxocara canis
GGGAAGGGGAGGGGAAGCGGGGAGGGAGGGAAAGGGTGATCGGGTTTCTTAAGAAAGTTCAATAAAAGTTTGCAGCAAATACCGGTTTTCTTGCGCTAAAGAACTTTGCAACTATATCTACTTTCCACTGAAGTATCGACTAAGTATGCTAGAAATTGCGAAAACACTTGTTGAAATTAGTTGAAGAGAGAAGAGACTGGAAAATTTCACAATTTACTTTCCACTTTAACATTCTCAAATACTTAGCGCCTCATAAGTTTTATACACTTAGCCCTATACTGCAGAAGTGCTCGTTATACTTGGAGCAAATTACTTCTACGAATTGCACTGATACAGCATACAAACTGTAATCATACAACAATAATAGAAAGGACGAAAAGCAGAACCTACACAGGTAATTAGGAAGGATATTGTTGTATGCATGAACGTAAGTGGACTTTTAAGCCAACTTTGTTGGGAGCTTTTTTTGTGGGAAGGTGACATAAATCTTAACTTTATAATAACTATTTAAAAACAACCAGAATGCATGCATCCTTCTGTAACAGTGCTTCTATCTTAATGACTAAGTCTTTTGCCTTTCCAATAATGACATACACACCTGGTTGCTCTACAAGTTACTGTCATTCTCATGAAGTACTTCGCACTTATAAGTGCAGCCCAAGAAAACCAATATTTATCGGCTTCCACTTTTGAATATTCGCCTGTCACATCTACATGTCGTTGTTGATGGCCAAGCAATGATGGCGTGTAAAAGAGAAGCCTTTCAGCGCCACATTTTGGCAACGACCAAATCCTTTTTTTGATGAGCTGCCACAACTAGGGTTAACTAAGTTGCGCATCTTTGTCGACTAGTGGAATCAATCTCTTGCTCGCAAAAAAAAAAAATTGAAAAATTACAAAAACAAATAGTGCAGAAAAGGATAATGAGATTAGAAAACTGCTGTTTTGTATCATTTATACGAACGGATTGGTCGACTGGTATTATTTAGTCGACTGGTAGAAAATATTGACTGATCGATCGGCATTAATTAATCAATAGATCACGACTAGCGCATATTGCCAAAAAAAAAAATTGATTAGCGAACACTGAGACGTTAAACGAAGATTTGAAAGAAGGAAGATCGTTGTTGAAGAACAATAGAGACTGCAAATTTATCGATTGATCGCAGTGCTACCGCAGAAGTTTGTTGACATTCGATGTTAGCGTTCAAAAAAGATATGAATGTGGATGTCAAAGGGGAAAAAGTTGACGGAACTGAGAAAAAAAAAACTGTTAAATTGGATACGTTTAGCACAGCCTAATCCAACCGCTTTCCTGACCGATTTTACGGAATGCCATCATTCATCTCTTCTTGACAAAATGTACGAACCTCTCTGCCCCTCCCTCCGTCTCTTCCCTCCTTACCACCTCCCCTCCCTCCCTTTCACCTCCCCCCTCCCTCCCTTTCACCTCCCTCCTCCTCTCTCTACCCATTTCTCTCACAATAGTATCAACGCTCATGTTGAACAAAGCTATTGTATGTAGACAATAGCATCAAAACTGGAAAGAGGCAAATGATATAAGCGCACTATATTGCCGCCGAAGCTAAGAGAGCCAGTGCTAAGGGAAGCTTGCCGGTCGGCGTGCCGATTGTGAAGATAACATAATAACAGCGTGCTACAGTCCATTAGCACCACTACCGACCGATAACCGATCGACACATCTCATAAATTGCTTCAGAAAGCTCGCCCTCAGCGGGTAATTTATGCCACCTTCAAAGCACCCTTTGCCCCCCTAAGCGCTGCCGATGGGTGAGCTTTAAGGGTTATCGATTGTTTCACATCGCAATGAACGCAAAAAGTTTGAACTATTCAGTTTGAGCGCTGAAATAAATGTGAGTATGAAATATTAGAAATAATATTTCACGAAATTTTTCAATTGCATTTTTTTCCCGAAGTAAATTTTTCCTTCTTTCGAATATTATTCGATAACAATTGAAACCGCTAAGAGATGAAGCTCACTAAATTTCAGTTTTGGCGTACGATTTAGCTCTCTTAAGCTAACGATTAATTTTTTAAAATGCAACTTTTAAAATTTTGTGAATGCAGATTTCTTAACAACTTTTCCCGTTCCTGATCGTATTTTTGTGGTTTGCATATTTGCAATATATGCTTGTCCGATATCGCAACTAGGAAATGAAATTTCGCTACTCAATTGCATTTGAATTCATCGAACTAGAGGGGAAATTGTGGGCATCTAAGCTTGCAGAAAATTTTGCATGCAATTTTGCAATTGCAGTTGCATCATTCGCAGGTCCGGAAAGTAGAAAAACGGATCGTCAATGAAGGATTTGGATGAGCTGTTGGATTGATTGCAATGCAACGTATCATCATTACTTACCGACAACTTGCCTACCTTTTTTTCAAACATGATTTACTCCTAACTGGAATTTTGTGTTTGTGCCGCTTTGCCTTTTTTTTTTCCTTTTTTTTAATGAATCAAATCGGATCTTTTATTTAGTTGATAGACAAGAACTATCTTTACGACAACGCAAAGATATCACAAAGAAGATTACTTACTTCACGATATGCCCATCATTTAATCATAAGAATCGTTCATTTAAGTGTACATTTTTCCTCCGCACGACATCTTTACAACACAACGCATCACTACCCATCTCAAAGGTATTAGTGTGTTGTGGAAAGCAATCGCTCGGTATCTCATCGTTTTCTGTCCGAAATTTGCCCGGAATGTTCCGCAGGTGTACATTTAGTGCCTCGTTCGGTTATGAATTGTTTCTGTCAGCATAGTGTAGAAATTTTCAATAAGTTGGCCTTTTTCTAATTTCTTGGTCATTACTTTAAATTCTGCATTGCTCAGTGTTGAAATAACGCCCCCGCTGTAGTGGGCTTTGTGTTCCCCAATGCGTTCGAGCCTTTTAAGACTGTGAACGTTGAACGACTCTGATTGCGTGATTTGCAATTCGTTGGAGTACTTTAAGGTCTTTTTTTATTGCTGTCATGGTGATAGGCACGAAAAAAATCTGATTTTAGGGATTACATAGGCGTTTGTTAGCATGGTTATGCATATCGTATTAATGTTTTGCTTCTTTTTTTGCTTTCATGTGGTAGAGGAGCTTTGAACATGAACGGGACACGTTATTAAAGTGGATTGGGAAGGCAATGCTTTTGTCTCTAGTTGATCTGACTAAACGTTTTTGCGATGAAGCCGACCGCTTATTGGTAAGTGAATGCAAAAGAGCACTCGAATGTTAATGGCCATCATCAGCAAAGCGAATACGAATTCGTTGAACTTTGTTCGTGTAAATTTAAAAAAAAAAAGAGATTAAATGGCAAAAAAAAATCAATAAACTATTAAAACAAACAAATTAGCTAACTTAATACTGCCAAAGACCTTTAAACATTGAGCGTAACTTAGTAACTCGAATAAATTCCCAAATACCTACTTCGTTTACATCATTCTTGTTGATGTAATAATATATGAAGAAAAAACCGAAAAAAAAAATTAAAAATTCCAGAATCACTTCTGCGAACTTACGCTTCGATTCTAAGCACTTACGAACATTTATATGAAAAGATATAGTGCTTTGCAATGAACGTTAAGTTATTGCTATGAATGGATGGGAAGATGAGAGAAACTTTATTTAAAAAAAAAATGGCGAATCAAGGCCATTGATGGTGAGCACAGAAGGTGATCATGAACAGTCACTGAAGCACATCTAATTCATGGTCATGCCAACCGAATAAGACAACTGACGCTTCATTTCAGTGCATAATCTCATTCTTACACTTAAGCGTAAGTATCAAAAGGCCTTATGATGTACGGAACACATAAGATAATAGATTTCGTCTCCATTATGTGAATGTTGTCAACAGTAACCAAAAAAATATGAGCAATTTGTCGAGGAAATTTTATAATTTTTTCTTTTTTGAAAATTGCTCAAGGAAGAAATTTTATAAAAATTACAAGGGTATATTTGAGAAATTTTTTAACTTATTTGAGCAATTTTCTACAAACCATATGATTATTGATCGTCAACAAATGTTTCATAGAAATTTCTGGAGATATAAAAAGTCGTGAAAAATTTGGGAGGAAGGAATGTGTTGAACTTTTACAAAAAAAAGGCTCCTGCAGGAAATTTAATAACTATAAGTGGGAAAAAGTTTCGCCACGAAAATTCTATGATCACTCATCCACGGGTTATATTACTGGAAACCAAAAAATGGGAAGATTACACAATTTTTTCCTAAAACAGTCTATAGCGCAAAAAATTTCTTGACGCACTTAGATGTTCAAGACGGTAAATATCGTTATTATTCGCTCTATCCAAGTCAGAGTAAAGTATCAAGTTAAAATGATTAAATGAACATTTTGTACTCGATGATCGGCAAGAATACATCATTTTTAAAATAATTCGCTTGTGTTTTAGCTTCTAATAATGCCACTGCTGGAACAAACCCTCTTCCCATTCAACACTTAAAAGAAAGGAAATCAAATTAATCGTTTGTGGAAATAATTATACGGAAGTGGTTCTTCAAACATATCCATGAAGCTAGGTTCTCTCCTAAGTATGCTATAAGCTAAAGACATATTTCAATAAGCGATGCATCGGAAAGATATACACTTTGTTTTTTTCCTCTGCTATGAACATCTGATGCAGATGGTTTAAAAAAATTACAGGGCAAATGTTGATAATGGTAGAAAATGAGTTATGCGAAATTCTACGAATTCGATTTTTGATATTAATATCGAATAATAAATAAAGCATAATAGTGCTATAAGATTTAATAGACGTTCATCGTAGCCGTATTTCGAAGCGCTTACAACAGTTCATTGTTTAAGTTTGGTTTTGTAGAAAACGATATAATTTTCATGTGTAGTCGAAATTCATATTTTAGAACGCATAGAATTGAATATACGAACAAGACTACATATCGATATGGTATCAGTTCTCTTCCGATATCATTCATTATACTATATCCGATGATAAAATAACTTCGAGAAGCGTATAACGATGACTGCGATGAAACTCATTGAACACAATGGAAAACTACATTGAATTCGATGGTATTCGTTCGCAATTTCGATTCTGTCGATTGTTTGCTACTCACATTTTTTATTCAATTCAGGATGCTTATTTGTTGTGGCAGATCGATCCAATCGAGCTATCAAGGTAACGAGACAACAATCCATGCGCTTAATTAGTTTTATCATCAGGCTTCAATTGCCTAAAGATATTAGGATAGTGTATTTATGAAGGTAAAATGGTTGACGAAGGCGTCTTGAAATGACATACGTCTTCGTCTATTGTAGCTTATATTAAATTTTTCTCATATGCACTGACTATCAGATAAGCGCTGTTTATGATTGAAGAGCGAAAACTGATTGCTATGAGAATAATGACAAGTGGAAACTTTAATGAATTGAAATCACGATCTTTGCTTTTCAAGTTTATTATCTCAAGTTTATTTTCAAATTTGTTCCAAAGTTATTCAAGTTTATTTATTATTATTGCGGGTTCAGGTTCAGGTGAAATTATTGCTTTCCAAGTTTATTCCATATCCTTAAAAAAATAATGTATATCTGAATGTTGTGTTTGCCTTTTCTTTGCCTATACCCATCACTTTTGATCTTTTTTCCCACTTGTTAAGGTATATTTCGGTTGCAAAAAAGAGAAATAATTTATGAATTCTAAAATTATTATTAGGCGAAAAGTGAACATCGACGGTCACAGACAACATTTAGTCTGTTCGAGAACGATTTTTGGTTGGTCCCCAATGGTACGAATGGTAGCTAGACAAAAACCAGTTTGAGCTGAAGTCAGTGCAGACGAACTGGAAATGTGAATTGCAAAACCTAAATGCAACGTATACAAAAACTCATGAAAGCAAATTGCGATAGCGGCACTCAACGAGGCGACCCGTCATCAACGATGAATTGCGCAACACAAACAAACACGATTTGCAATTCATCGTATCAACAAATATAACAATCGCATAACAACGAATTGCAGATAGCTGTACAATTAAAGATCTGCGCGTTAATAACAACACATTTAATTAACTCCACGACGATATTTCTAACATTAAATTTAAATAAAAAAACAAATGCAAGGCTTTCGTTATTCTGTGAGCATTATATTCCCGAGATACAAGTCTACTCAATAAACTGTTTACAATCTACGTTCGTCCACTTCTCGAGTACGCCAGCACAGTCTGGTCCCCTTCCCGATCAAAGCACTGTAATCACTATCGAATTTTGATCCAAGATTTTCAAAGCCGCTTCCCCTTCGATTATTTGGAAGTCAATATGCTCGATCAATTGCGACTCCTAACTGTATGCAACGAGTTAGCGCTCTAGGCTTGTAGACGGTTGAGTTGTGTCGTTCGTTTCTGCTTTAACCTCATGTGTATGATGTATTATATAGTTCGTAGAACTATTGACTTTCCCTTTGATGATTTTTTTTGTATTGTCCCTCATAAATAGCCGCATTCGCTCGGCAAATTTCTTCAAGCTTATTGTTAACGGATGCGGACTGAACATATTCATACATTTTTTTTCTCAAACAGATTAACAAATGCATGGAATTCCATATCGGTTAAAATCGAAAAAGCAAAATCATAAATAAATCTTTCAAAACAAAATCACTTCGCGTTTCACTTTTATTGGTATGTTCACATATTGCAATGCTGCTGGCCAAGTTTTTAATTCTTTGAATTAATTTTTCGAAAATTTTTTTTCTCATAGTCTCTTTTTCTTCACTATTATATACAGTCCGCATACATTGCAAATATGCACTGTTTCGCAAAAGTGTTTACCAGGTCACGACATTTTTCTAACCGTTCATAACTTTGCTTTGCTTGTATATTTGTTTTCTTGCATATCCTTCCTCCTTCACACCCCCCCCCCTCCCCACCTCCCCGGTTCATCCGCTTGGTGGTATATTTGCCATTGCACATTATACCGTCCATATTAGGCGCCTCCTCCCTACGTATGCCAATAAACTTGGCCAAAAAAAACCGCTGAGAACACCACGAAATTTTTAGCTGCAACAGACAATTTCAAATCACGGAATTCAAACTCATTCGTGGCAGATCAACGAACGCATCACATTTGTTCGTGCTCAGAGCGGCTCTCGAAGTTGGTACGTCTTAGCGTTCGTTGGTTTCAACTTGTGGGGGTCGTATACGTTGAGGAATTGGCTCGCAATTTTATCGTTCGATAGGCTACTTGCTGCTGTATTTGTTGTGGAGCTGGTCGCTATTCAGTGATGGTGCGAATTTGGTTTTGAGCATATCAAACGTTTGAAGGTTTGATAGAAAAACTCGGTTGGTGCTCATTATGAAGTTGGCGATCCCAAATTTGGGACAAACAAAGTATGAGAACTGTAGAAGAGAGATGGACATCAGTGCAATCAGAGCGTTGTCTTCACTCGTTCAGGAACTTCCTTCTGTTCACGAAGAAAATGTCATAATTGTTTCATCACGTTTGAAGATCTTGTTTTGCTCTTTTGTAAAATACTTTTTTCTAAAAATTCAAAGCCGCCACCCATGATAATCTGTGACCGTTCTTAAGTCTAGGACTCCCACCCTTCCACCTCTCCCGCCCGCTCCTCTCCGCCACTTCTCCCCTCCCCCTCCGGCCTTCCCCGCCCTCCCTATTCAATAACTTGATCACTGTAATATTCCCGACGAACGGCACCGCTGTTCATTTAATGATTCCTCTAGCCATGTGAGAAGTAAAACTGGATCAAGCAGGGAGCTTACACCAGGATTCTGCTTCTTCTTTTTGTTAATCTTTCTGTTAATGTATCTGTCGTTGGTATAAATCATCTTTTGTGGGTCGACTCCTATGTTTCGGATTTTTCTTCGCTTTTTCGCTCGTCGTAGTTGATATGCATGATTGCCATGAAGTATACTTATCTGTTCGGATCGCCATCATGTGCACGGAAGCTAGAGTTGAATGTGGTTTGGTGCTGATCAACATGTTCAGGTGATTTATTTTTTGAATCAGTGGCGCATTAACTGATCTCGCCTTTGGTACCGTTATGTAACGCATGTCTAAGGCTAGAGAATTGGCAGCTATAGTTCGAAACCGACAGTCCCAGTTGTTACAAAGAGTCGCTAACATTCCGTTGATTGGACCGTCCATTTCGGGCAACGGCCACGATTTCCTCAGCCGCAATTTGTTGATATGTCAGCAAAGTGAACCGTATTTGTAGTTGGGTCGTGTGCATCGCGATGTTGCATCGGCTATGTGCCTTAAGCGGCCGGCTCTTCTATGTGCCCCGTGTACACCCTTCAACGTCTCAGTGTGTAATCGCTCGATACTTTTCTGATGACCATCACCCTCCTCGAGACGTGCATATTCCCGTACCTTCTAGCCGACCTTCACCTCCACGGCCTGCATCAAAGCCACTTCCAACATCATCGCCCACGGTTCATTTTCACAATTTTCTGAATCATTTTCCCCTTTAGAAGTTACATTGATAAAATGATATCTTCTCGCTCACTTTGTTCTTACTTTGTACAGTTTCCATTTTCATTTTTAAGGTGCCGTAAATTTTTGAATTCAAATGCTTGGAGATCACTGCACTTCAGTTCACCAAAGACAGTTACTTAATTTGGGAGGAAACTGAGCTGGAAGGATGGCTTGTGCGAATTCCTTTCGCGAGAAGAAAGCATCGAATTTAAGAAATCACTCTTTTCGGGCAAGGTAAAGTCGAATTCTAAAGTTTACTGTCTACGGCTTTGGAAAAGAATTTGGAACGGAAAATTCATTGTTTGGAAACCGCTTGTTTTATAAGCATTTGTTTATCTTAGAAGCGGATGCGACAAGTTTACAGGAGGCAACAAAGCCGAAAAGTGAGATCCATAAGGGAGCGGAATCACATGACGTGGAAAATCCAGGACCACCCGTCACTCTTGACTATATGCCAGTGCCATTCCAGAAGTACCGAACTGTTTACAATGAACTGCAATCCAAGTTCAACATGTATTTAGTTGTTGGAGTTGCACTGCTTGGAATCTCCTTGTATCTTGTAAGTGCGCTATCCATTTTTTAATGCTTATCGGCATGGTCTGTGCCTATGCGATAGCCAGACTCAGTTGCAACAAATGCACGTAGTGACATCATTTGCGGTTGGCCAGAGCCGTATGGATTGGAACCCCCAACACAATCGCAGTTCCTTTATTCATTTCAGTTCAAAAATCTATTACCCAGCAATACAACAAAGAGCATAATAAGTATTAACATAAAATATATAAATCATTAAGCCATCCCAAGGGTTGCGAAAATATTTGAAACTCAATAAAGCGTTTGTTGTATCATTCTTAACAAAACTGAATGGTTACCTGAGAGGTCTGATCAATCACAGCTCTGTTTTTACTCTAAGGTTATTGACTTGTAATCGTAAGAGAACAGTTGTTAATAGAAACAAGGCTATAGTGTAAATCGCTAGGTGTTATGTGAAATATCGTAGTTTTTTGTTCATTATGCCGTTGACTTTCTTCTAGCTTCTCTTACACGAAGCCTTCTAGCCTCATTTATACACTGTGCAATCTTTTTAGTCGAAATGAAGAGTGAAAAAAGCAACGGGAACTTTCAAGTGGTTTTTCGTTCACAATGATTGTAAGAGATAATTTTCGCTGTGGTTACAGGGAATAAAAGAGGATTTGTTTGCAAAAGAAGCCTTACGGCCACCGGCAAGTTATCGAAATAGGAAGAAGGCGTATCTATTAGAGTCGACGTCAAAGAAAGCAGAATCTGAACCACCACCATCACCACCACCTGCGGCTATAGTCGAAGAGTCAGCTCTGGAACATGAGGCGGTTAAACAAGTAGAGACTCAACCGCCACCTCCGCCTCCATCTCCGCCTTCACCACCCGAGAAGCCAGCTGCAAGAGGTGCAATGCCTATCGTAATGGGAACGCGCGAGCATCGAGATGAACACGCAAAAGAGGAACAAGTTCGAACTGATACGGAAAGAGAAGAGGTAGATGCCGCATTGCGACAGAAGGAAAAGGTTTGCTTCGTTTTTCTGAAGCGTCATGCTTGTCTATATATGCATTAATGAGATCGTAAGAAGGTGAGTTTGAAGAGGGAGAATGGCACATTTTCTAATTGTTGCTGGAAGTCAATTTGTTTTACATAGAATGGGAGTTTTGTGTTATTTATGGAAACTTTTTCAATACATTTTTTAATTGTTTATTATTGATAAATTCATTATATTTATTAAAAACTATATTATATTGCTAAATTGTATTATATTGTTAAAGGCATGATTTTATTCATTACTGTTAATAAGCTGATGTTTACTTGTAGCCAGCTTCGAAGAGTAAGGAGTCATGGTCACCGGAGAGATACTCGCATTTGCCTGAAGAAATCCCATATCTTCTGATCGGTGCAGGAACGGCCGCCTATTATGCAGCACTTTCGATAAGGGCGCGTGATGCGGACGCTAAAGTTTTGATGATTGGAGAAGAGAATCAGCTTCCATACAATCGACCACCCCTTTCGAAGGAACTTTGGTGGTACGGTGATGAAAGGGTGCGTTCACTTATTTTATTTTTATTTATTTATTTTTTTTTTTGCAGAACAGGAATGGAAGAAGAGCAAGAGCTTTTCTTAAGCGATTGTTTGTGATTTTTTTTTTTTGCTTTTTTCGGCAATATTTCAGCTCCTCTTCAAATAACTGAATCCTTCAAGTTAGGACCAAAATTTGCCCACTTTATGGCATTTGTTTAGGGTTTTCACCTTCAGTTTTTTTGTCGTTCTTCCAGACGATGTCGTTACTTTTCGTCATTTTCAATAATCAGTTTTTTTTTCGTCTTTTCTTGTTCGAAGTATTGTTTTCAACAGATATCGATTTTTTTCTTTTGCTAAATGTTGCATGCATTCTCCCATTGGCTTCCCACGCCAAATGCTTTTCCGATTCCGATCAGGCGTCTTCCTCTGAGTATGTACAGGTCTCGGTTCGTACTTTATCGAAGTGTTTTATATAGACTAGTGCCCATTCATGATTGTCGTATTTTGTTAATCGAACAAAACGGGCTTGTCATGAATTCATATGCTCACAGTCAACTAGGGAGAAGGAAAGGAAGTGAAGTGGAATTATTGTGAGGAATCTTTGACTGCTGAGAATGGTGTACACCGAAGGGATGTTTTCCGTGTTAGTTGCAGAATTTCTCGGCTGTAATCGTGGTTGTTGCAATATAGTGAAACTTCCTAAATCCTTACATGTTCGATATGCGCGTATCAGTACTGTGGGCAAGGTGTGTTGTGTTTTAGATGTCTGAAACGCTTGAGTATAAGGGATTAAGCGGCAAAAAGAAGGACGTTTATTATGAGACGCATGGTTTCTATGTGCCTCCCGATGAGATCAAAGACGCAGAGCACGGTGGTGTTTCGCTGGTTATGGGGCATCGGGTTGTTAAACTGGATCCTATCGCCCATTACGCATACCTGGACGATGGTCGTAAGATCAAATATGGCAAATGCCTTATCGCAACCGGTTGGTATCTTCGTTTATGGAGTTTACCTTTGTTTTTAGTTTTCACTTGTTTCTTCCTGTTTCTATCTTCCTACGTCTGCAAATCATATTATGTGCCGCACGCATACGTATAAGACATATTTAAAAAGAGTACCGCGATATAGGTGAGGCAATTATAATGTTGTAACGCCTTCTGCGATTTAATGATGACAGTCATCGCACTATGAAGCGTTTCTGGACTTCGTCAACATCAAGAGTCGAAGCAGTCGAATTCGTTATGCGTAGCTTGGGTGAACATTATACTGTGATTATAGTATGCGTAGCTTTGGTAGCTCCTGGAAGTTGTGAATGGGTATCACGCACACCTACCAACGTTGCAAAAGAGCGAATGTTGAAGTACGCCTTAAATTGTAAAGTATTTTACCTGAGAGCATTATTCTTATGTTTGTTTGCTGATATTGATGGAATATTAGAGGAACTTGCTGATCTGCAATGAAGAACTTTTATAGGAGGTACTCCTCGTAATCTCCCAGTTTTCGAAAATGCCGGCGAGAAAGTCAATAGCAAGGTCACTCTTTTCCGCACGGTTCGTTGACTTCCCATTTATCCATTTTTTTTAAGTAGTTATGTTCTAACCTTTCTGCTGAAAGGGCACGACGGAAAAGGAAAGAGGGAAATTTGCTAAAGAGGCGACATCAAGCGGAAGGCTTTATTCGAGCTTTTACTGTTTGATTGTAGTCGGGTGGGAAGTTCTGTAGAAAATGATAATACATTGAAGCGTTCGTCATACATTTGGCCACAATTTTGTATGTATTCACTGAACTGCGCTGTCTTAAATTATCTTTCTTTGAATGAACGAAAGCATCCGAAGAAGTGTAGGAAGCAGCGAGGCGTTTTAATAATGGTGTGGATCACAACAACAAAGAAGCTTTGCCTAGAGGCCAAACACACTACGGCGTTGCATTATTTTGTTACAAATAGTGCTTCGTTATGTTGCGGTCAATAATTTCACTCAAGTTTGCACTGTGGTGTGTAAGAGAATGTGCTCATATGTATCATCAGCTGCGGTTATACGTATGACTGCTTTTTTGTTCGTAACACCCAAAACAGGTTGTTATCGCTGCCGATTTCGCATTCCTCGTTTTCAGTGGGGGCCGGGGGGGAGGTTGGTGGAGGGGATGATGGTATTTTTACTCAGCAGTTAGATTGCGAAGTTAATGATGCACCTTCAACCCATCATCTCCAAAAAAATGAAGACTTTGTTCACAGAGCGAGAAATTGGGGGAATATTTTTGGAGTATTTCGTTGCTGTATTAGCACCACAATGACGGCAATGCGTTGTAGCAGCGCAGGTGAACGTTCTCTTGAGCCATATCTCATAGTTTTTTAGGTATTGTAGGAGAAGATGAATGCTGTAATGTTTATAGATCGATGATCTTCGCAAGCTAGATGAAGTGGCAAAGAAGAGTCGCTCGATAACGGTTGTGGGCGGTGGCTTTCTCGGCTCTGAGTTGGCCTACTCTTTAAACAAACGTTATGCCAGCAGTTCACTTAAAGTCACTCAGGTGAGAGCTGTACTGTAACAGTTTGCTATGGCTTTGACACAATTTGCAACTTCAACGTAGAATAGGTTTAACAGAACAAATGGAATAAAGTGATCTTGCGAATAATGGTTTAGAGCTGATCTAAGGGACACTGAGATTAAACAGTTGAAGTGATAGGAGGAGTTTATGGTTTTGACAGTCGAAGTCTGTTTGTTGATGGATGCAAAAAGTAAATAGTTTTGTACGGAAGTGGCTGATTGGCTGATTGCCTGTGCTCTTCGAAGAACGCATAAAACTGGAAAGAAAAATTCGAAGAGCTTCGTTTTTTTTTTTGAGCTTCGTTATTTGCTAGTACTTGACTGAATTGGCCAAATTTTGGCCACTCGTTGGTGCACTGAAATTATAGATGAGTTTATTGTCATCTGTGTTTCGCTCATAATTAAGGTCGCGCTCTTGACGATTAACTTGGTTTACATCATGCTACGCTAAATTTTTCTTTTTTCTTCCTTTCCTCTTTCTCTGTTCAAGCAGTATTTTTTTCGAGCAAGATATGACATCACCACCGAGATCAGGCAGCATGATCGTTTAAAATCCAAACCCTCGCCTGGATCCCTTTCCGCGTTTGGAGTTGGTATGCTCGTCTGTGATTGAAGCAGCATTTTGCTTATCAAGGTTTATAATCCGAAGAGCGCCAAAGAGTCTGCTCACCACTCCTATCATCATCGCAGATACGTGATTATCGTAGTAGGGCGATGTTACTTACTAACCTCATTTTTTTATTACGTTCCTGTGTTATTTGAGCTTTGTCCACCTAAGTATCCCACATTCGAAGTGCATAAACAATCGAGTTTCGTTAATCATTGATATATTATTTAAATGGATAGAATTTTGGTTTGCGTTGGTGTTTGGAGAGGTGTTATTGTAGGTATTCCCGGAGAAAGGTAACGTGGCGGAAGTGTTGCCCGAGTTTCTGAGTGAACATACCACTAAAGAACTGAGGAGCTGTGGAGTAAACGTAATCTCTGAAACCGACGTTCAGGATGCGGTCGTCGATGACCATGGATGCTTAAAGTTGGCCTTGAGCAACGGAGGTATTTTTTCGATGTTCCGGTTTTTGCTTATTTACTGATCCTTCGAGTGAGAACGTGCTGCACGACCTGGAATGTGGTTTTTGAGGCTTGGAGCCTGCGTTTGATTTTAGCGTGAAATTACAATCCCTTTACTGGGCTTTAAGGAGAAGGGCGACGTGTGTTCGGATGGCCTGATTAGTATATGCCGAGCTTGCGAAATTAATGAGCTAAAAGTGGAAGGAATCAAGGTTCTAGGTTGAACCCGTTTTCCGAAAGCCTAGAAAAGCCGATTTTGGATCTTCTTTATGAGAAAAGTGTTATGGTCGGATCGCCCCTATGCAGTTTAAATATTGGGCCCAGTAACTTTCGGGTCAACCAAAATGCATGATTTTCAGAAGTGCTGCATACGGACCATGTGGTTGTCGCAGTTGGAATAACACCAAATACTGAGCTTGCTAAGGCGTCGGGTCTCGAAGAGGATAAGGTGAGGCCAATACATCTAGTAAACTCACTGAATCAGGCGGGAAGAAGGGAGGGGGGAACATGTTGTGAACATCATACATAGGTAGCCCTGCCCTCTCCTTAACTTTCATCCTTGGTCATGTCGAGGAAATGAAGAATGGATTGATTACTCGCAAATTTCAAGTTTTTTGAGAACTAATTGGCAGTCGGCAGGTGCGACCATCACGGGAAAGAACTGCGTTTTTTAGATATTCTTCGAGCAAAATTACATAAAGCCGTGAACTTCTCAACACATTTAAACGTCTAAGAGCTTGTATTTAGGAACAATTTTTCCATTTTTCAAGGCTCTCTGGCCTCAAAAAATCGTCTCCTATAAAACTTAGACCCGAAAACGCTAATCCATAAATGTTTTCTCAAATTCGAGAGGTGCCTAGTTCTCATATATGTGGAAAGCTTTCTGATTTCATTGCAGAAACTTTCCAGTCAAGGAACTTTCTGTGTGCAGTTATTGAGCAAAGCAAGAAAAAAAAACCAAAACCGCTTCCCGCATAAACCATAGCGTCATTCTGAAAAATTTTTTCTTCAGAAGAACGGTGGTTTCATCGTTGATGCGGAGTTGAGGGCACGTTCGGATATTTGGGTAGCGGGTGATGCGAGTAGCTTTTACGATGTGAAATTGGGTAGACGACGCGTCGAACATTGGGAACATGCTCAAGTCACTGGAAGGCTGGCCGGAGAAAATATGACACATGGTTAGAGCTTTTCTTATTTTGTTACGTGGTCATTTGGTCTTTTTAATAGACTCAGTGGTCATTATATTTTGTATAATTGGTTACTGTTTCAATTTCTAAATTTTTAAGGATAAATTGTTGAAAATTTTAGCTTTTATGTGAAAAGTTGGAAAGTGAGACCGGTAAAGTGTGTATTTTTCAGTGATTTTGAAGAAATTCAGTGTTCTTTTCCCATACCAGTAGGTGATGGCATCCGAGATGCGACGGTATAACAAAGTACACAAGAATCTGTCGACTTTTCGTTACGCCGCTCCATTCCATTTAATGGTTGTGCTTTAAGGTAGCAGACCATATTGGCACCAGTCGTCCTACTATTCACTCATTGCACCCAATGCTCACTTCCAAGCAATAGGCAGAGCGGATTCGTCTTTGCCAACAGTCTCCGTTTTTGCTGCTTCCAAAGATGATGTAAGTTCTTTTTTATGGCTTGGTAAAGCTCTTAATTGATCCGTTCATTTTGTCTTCAGACGATGGACTTTTGTGTTCCCAATTTTCCTTTTTTGGTTTGCATCACTCGCCGATATGGTCAGTGTTACGAAACATTTAAGGAAATCAAGATTCTAGAATGATTGTTGTCATCATTGGGCTTCTGATGGATTTTTTTCTAGTGGGCCTACTTATGAATTCGGATGTCGCCTTAAATGCTTTTAACTAATGCGAATAAATGGCCTCAAAGCATTTATTTCCTCGTTGAAACTCTATATCTGAAGTGGGAAGATATCTCAGTTCGTTAAATAATTTTAGCCATTTGGAAGACTCGGTTTTCGAATTAAAATTGTAAGAGTATTGCTTGTTGCTTTGATATTGCCACTGGTTAAAATCGACATACAATACGTAAGACTTTTGCTGATGAAAAGAACTAAGCAAATCATCTATGGCTGTATTTTTGGAAAGATGCACCGTGCTCGGCTGCGATGTACCAAGAGAATTGCCAAACTCCGTTTGCCTTTTTTTGTGTGCTTGAAGGGAAATCATCTCTTACTCTTCTCGCTTCCGTTGCATGTTACAGCCGATAAATGAGGGATGCCGGCTGTAAGGAGTGATCCTTTGGTGCTTATTACATTTGTTCAGTTGTTGTATTCTACTCTGTGGTTCTTCTTAAGTAAACGTCTTCTGATCAACTTGGCCTCGCCTCAGCAACCGATCAGCACAACAGTGGCGATAAGGAGGCACAACAGTAATCAAGAAAATTGTATGTTTTATGAGTGTAGAACCTACACCATTTATTCGCACTGCTTTTCAGTCAGATGAACTGTCAAAAGGAGTTGTTTTCTACATGGAGGGGAAGCAGGTGGTCGGTATGGTATTGTTCAATGTGTTCGGTTCGGGCATTGACATCGCTAGAAGGATCATCTCTGATGGCAGAGAGCACGACGATCTCAAAGAGGTACATTTTATTTGTTTTCTATCTAATTTTAGGCACACTTGCACGTTTGATTTTGTTGATTCCTTTACTGACATTAGTTGCTTGTTGAGTGCCGTGAGTCGAGATATGATGGAGTGAGATCTTTAGGGTTTGCCAGTGGTCTTTTTCAATATTTGAATTCACTGGAATGCTAGTAGGAGGAAGTAGGGGTTTCATTACCTAACACGTTCTGCACTCCCAGACACAAATTACTTGCTAATATTTTCGTCGTCTATTTTTACTAAATTTTTCTTTGTCCAGTTTTTAGCGGTTGTGCTGTATACAGATTTTTCCACTGGGAATTTGAAATCCTTGAAAATAGGAAATTCCATCCGAAAATAAGGAAGAGAAATATGGGTGGTGGTGGAGAGGACCAACATTCCTTATTAAGCGTCGATTGAGTTTCAGGAGCAGTGTTACATTAGTTATGATTTTTAAACCCTCTCACTCTTACACTCATTGTTTTCGACCGATGAGCAACTACCACCACACAACATTGTTGTGACAGTAAATTGCACTCACTAAATACCAAGTCAATAACTAGTCCTTTTGAATTTATTACGATAAGTTACATTTTGATTGTTTGAAAAAGAATTTTAGGTAATTGCGTCAAGCTTTTTTATATAAGTGAAGAAATGTTTTCTATGTGGATTGTACGCATGTCGCTGTATTTGTTTGTTTGACAAGCATGCTAACAACAGTATCAGAACATGTGAATCTGATGCTCGTCAAGGAGCGCTTTTTTTGGCAGCCATTGTTGGGTTATGACACAGTGACACCTTTAATCAGGGCAGGTGTCGAAAATGAGGAAATTAGGTTCATCGAGAATGGCTTATATGAATATGAAAGAAAGTCTTGGTAACTCGCACGCGCCAGCGGCATATTTGTTATTAGCATGCTTGTCAAATATTCTAGGATTCTAGGATTTATACAAAAGGCGATGGAAATTTTGCTTTTTGCAATGAATTTCTTCAGCTTTTTCATATTTCGGATCTTGAAAAATCTTGTCTTCAATATTATTAACGAAAAGAGGCCTAGAAGCGCTTCTTAACCTTTCCCGCATAACCACCGTTGTCCCATGCTGAAAGAATTACGAAAAGTGACCACTGGAAGCGTAATGCTTTGTGGTGAAGCTTCGATGAGAGAAATTGGTTAATTGTGAGGTACTGTATGCTTGGCTTGACCTTATGTTCAGGAAGCAGACTGCTGAAGTTGTTTAGGTTGCGAAATTATTCGAGCTACATACGAACGACGAAGAGGAAGAGAAGGAGAGTGCAAACCATTGATGTTTGCCTAGCCAATATGTGTGTAGATATTGTAGTGTTGTTAACTTATAGCTCTGTTAACTCTTCATGTGCAGTTTCATCAGTTTGAAATATTGATTATTTAAGGAACTCTTATCACAGATACATATTTCAGTGCTTAAGTGTGAGGAGATTAGTGCCGCTGAGGAGGTACGAGTTTTTGCGTATCTTAGGTGTTATGCTGCTGAGTGCGCATCTTCAATACAACTGCCATTGTATTATTGTGGTATTTTTTAAGAAGTCTACCGTTATGGCATTTGAATGCTAGACTTATCGTTATTAGGTATTACTGAAAGAGATGGGAGGTGAAAGGACCGATCGCGGCTTTCTCACTGTGAATCTGCATTTTTTTTTTGAAACTGTTTTGTCGCTTTTTGGTTGAGCAGAACCGTTTTATGTAAATTTTGATTTATTTATGGGCTAGGGTTGTTCTCATATTTGTTTTTCTTTTCTCTAATGCATCAAAACGCATATAAAAGATAGTCAGCGACTTTAGCAACAAATTTTTTTATATTGTTGTTAAGTAAAGGGGCGAGTTAGGTTGTTTAATTACCCAACTGTAATGTCTAACAGCCAGTGAATCTTCCAATAATTAAATAAATGACTAAGGAGTTTTCATCAGATATTTCTGTAAACCGATTGTGTGTCTAGTCGGCTACAGTTTCTTTGTGAGACCGGTGTGTTGTTAGGTTAGGATATCATTAGGTCTGTATGTATTGCTGTTACGGACATATTTTCAAAATCGTTATATAAAAATATAGCGATTTGCTCACTCAACATATAATTTATGATCAGTGTCCGTTACCCGAATGTTGTACCTCCGTTTGTTTGTTTTTTTTTTTGCTGTCCTAATAAAAGTTATTTTATACAACTTAGGAATTCGTTGACAGCAACACAGTGGTGGCCAAATGAATGGCATTAGATAGTGAGAAAGATTGGAAGCGATCAAGTTTGCTTGGCATTATCCGGACTAGAAATGATCTTAAAGCTGTACGGTTCCATTTTTTTTCAAAACAATCTTTATTCGTTCGATCGGTATAGTTGTTACCATTTCGGTCATTTACGATAGGATTGTTTAGTAGCGGCTACAGTTTGTCGATTCTTACCCGATACCACGATCGAACCCGATAGTTTTAAGAATTGCATCAAGGGTGCGAATTTTGCCATCACTTCAGTTTCAGTTAGTCTGAATGAAATATTCATCAACGGTTGTTATAGACAGTGAACATGATGGGATCATGAGTTTTGTAAACCAACGATTTGCGGTACGTTGGTTGTCTGTGATACGCAGAGGATGAGTGGAAGGTTTTCGTACCGTTTGAAAATGTGATCGGTTGCAGATTCGAAAATTTGGTAAGTTGCCGGGCAAAGAAAAAAAGCTTACTTGAGCGCCGATTTCTTTATTATTTGTAACCGGGAGAACGGTGACATGTATCAGATTTTATTGCGTTTTAAAAGGAAGAAATTGTAGCGGAAACCATGAAAAGGCGTGTATTAAAAACTCATTCGTTTCGTCCCAAGCAAGCTAAAAGAGGTGATGTGGTTTTTTGCAGTGGGTAATTATTGGCAAATCTTTATCCTTCTTTCTTTCTCTCCTTCCATCTCTCTCTCTCTTTCTCTGTTTTCATCTTTGTTTATAGTTTTGACTAAACTTGTCATATTAGCATGCATTTGAGCATGCGCTTGTTCTTGATGTTAATGATGCCCTTTTACAGGTGCCAAAGATTTTCTTTGCCTCCGCTTTATCGCGAAAATAAATACTACTTACAATTTTGAGTACATTAGATCGGACTCGAATTATGAGTATTTTCGATTCAGATTGCCTCCACTAAAACATAGTACCGCCTCTATATCTTTCCGAAAAAATACTTATGTTTTTTCATGCACTCTTCCACGCCGATATTTTTCTGGATATCGATTTTGTGCATTATCATTATATCATCACTAACAATATGTTGCAATATATATATATATATGTATA
>JPKZ01002148.1:24038-53527 GCA_000803305.1 Toxocara canis
GCAAATAGTGGTTTTAGGCTACAGCTAGCCACGACCGTGAATTTCTCACACCAGTTATGCCGCTCGGCGTCTGCGTGCTGCATCAAAATCGTTTGCAGTCACATCGGTTCTTATTCTTCCCCCGCGGTCAATCCGCTGGTTATTTTATTCGCCTTTGTGAGTTGTGCCGTGTATGTAACGTGTTTGCTTCCTACATATCCGAAAAACTCATCATCATTGGGAAAAATGAGTTCTGTGCAACGTTATTTTTTTCACTGTTGATTCGTTTCGCGTAATCTCAAAAGGTATGCGACAGGTTGGAAGATTCTGGTTCAAAAATGAGGGGACAAACATGGTGTGGAAGTTTTAAACAGAGTATCTGCCCATTACTAACAGGTTTCTGTCCTAACCAGTTCCAAAGGTTGTCATTTAACGCATCCTTGTGTAAAGTATTTATTAAGAGTTGCTCCGAGGAAGGGGGCATCCGAGTGAAATACCCTTTGACAGCGGGAAGTACTTGAACTGTTGATTAATTTATTTTCAGGAACCCATATCGATCTCGAAAATTTCATGGGGCGTCAAAACTCGCTTATTTTTAAGAAGTAAGTTTGAATATATCAAGCCGAAATCGGGTGTCCAGAGCTCTCACCGGCAAGGGACACTATTATACACTAAGGTTCTTCAAGTCTCGCGTTTTTCTGACAGCTTCCCAAGAGATGGTTTGTAAATGGACAGAATGACAGGCGAACGTGCGCAGACGTGCAGACGGAGCGCGTTGTGTGCTGTGTCGCGAAACAAAAGTGCACTAATAATTCTCGCTAGGGTTTAGCAACGCATGTTCCCCAATGTGTGTAAGCGCAAACTTAAAATATAGCAGATAAGTAACAGAGCTTTGCACATGCGCGAATGCAAAAACCAGTGCAACTGGCCACTACTTTGAGCTTTTCAAGAAATTCAACTCCCTATTTCACGCCATCGAGAATCGCTTCAGATGCCTCACTCTCGAGTCATTTTGTCTTCAGTTAGATGACAGCTCTCTCTATTCTTATGGTAGCTGCAACAGTACGCACTTAGAGAAGGCGTGTTGAGATGGCATTTGACGCATACCAAGTAATCGTGAGAACTATATTCGTGGTCATACGGAAGTGAAGAATCATGCTGATGCGAAAAGGAGAGATCACGCGCCATCACACCACTCCCACAAACCAATGAGCGCACAGTGAGCACTTCGACGATATTGGCATTGATTCGACCGTTGCCAACATTGTTTGCATTTTTTTCTAACCCTTCAAATTTTCAAAACTACCAAGTTATCAACGTTCGGACGTCAAAAAAATGACCCCGACGTGATCGAGGTCATTCGTGCGTCACACCGTTGCACCTGAACTCCTCCGGGATAAACAGTTATCCAGACGGTTATCAAAATTTCCATGACCAAAAACGAAGCGAGCTCAGAAGCTGTCACTTGAAACGGCTGTACTAGTTGAAATCTGCTTTGTGCTCTCTCGCATGTGCCCACATGCCGAGCTTATCAGCCGATCACGTTGAAAATATTGCGAAATATGTCGTGCAAATGTCACATAAAATGTGGGGCAGGAGAGCCCTTAAATAGAGAATTGAAATGTTAGGATTGTGACTTAAGTAATTACAAAGGGTGGCATTTGGCGTAAGCTCGAAGGTGACTAATAGTTTCTTTAAAGTCGGTTTTCTTTTAACTGACACACCAGCAAGATGATGTCGTCTAATGTAGAGGGGCGGATATGTTTTGGAAATTCAGTTCAAATCCAAAGTAATTATTGGATTTGAGAAGAGGCGTTACAAGTTCCGGCAGAGTGGTGGACGCCATACTAAATTTATGTTCAGTTTCATGTTCAGGCCCGAATCACTTTATCATATTTCTGAGCGCTGTGGTAATGCGTGATGTGGTGTCATAAACACTCTTCGCGTTTCTTCGTTTTCGAATTGTAGGAGCACTAAAACTGATGAACTGGCAAATGATCGTAGGCGGTATAAAATGAACGCTACCATGGATGCTCGAACTCCAGCCACCTGCAGCATTAGCATTTCAGCTCGCCAAAGGCAAATGCAGTTCAACTCAAGGTTTCATTATAAAGAGAGGGATTTGTGCCAAGCGGCATATCCAGAGAGCGCCACTGAATTCGAACGAAGACCAAATTTACAGAGAGACGATCTGAAACTGCGCGCCCGTTTAGGAGAACTAATTCGTGCACACGCGTACATGTGCCGTAGTTATAGACGTGTTCCACTAGCATCCCTCATGTCCGCAAGTGCTTTTGGAATTCGTGTGTAATTATCTTTAATCAGCTCGCATGCATACTGCTTGATATTCCGCGATTTGGCCGACATTTAGTTCCACGCATGAAAAGTATACAGAACGTAAGGTTTCAGTATGAAGGGAGGTTTCAATAAATGAGATACGCTTTTTTTCCCATAATTGTTGGCTAGGGTAGATCAATCTGCATCAAACTGATCATTGATAATGTCGCCGGGAAATTCGCAGACTGACAGACCGGTTAACCCACAGAATGGGGATTTTCAAAGAAAAAAAACGATTTCCTATGATATACGCCAGCCAACAATGTTTTATTACAGCAATTCACAGCACAAGTACTAGGTCTATCCCCAAAATTTCGTTGAATAGTCTCGAAATTTCAAACTTTTGGCACGCACTGAGGAGGGAGTGCCAAACTGACGGTCGTCACATGAAACTTTTCGTTTAAAGTGCTCCCGCTAATTGATCATCTAGTTGCAAAGGGCTAAAAAAATGAATACTTCAGAACAAGTAACGCCACTTTACACTCACACAGAAACAAAATGCTGACGACTTTCACCACTGAGCAGAGCGGCTGACCCTAGACGTCATCAGCAAATGTCAATGTCACAACGAATAGTGATGAAAGGACGAGACAAATACATGCAAAGCGAATTCATGAAAGCATACTGAGCACCGACCACTGTTACCTAGTGGTCCCCCTGCTTAAAATCGAGAACAAGCACCGATGCCAATCTTGTGAAATAGCAGAACGCCATCATCAATCGTTGTCGCGATTCGCGAATCTGACTGTAACGATTCATTGAATGTACTCAGTTAGAAAGGATTGCCAGCTGCGATTTGCAAATTCAATCGCAGCGATTCGCTGATTCAAAGTGCAAGTAGGCGATTCATTCACAGATGGCAAGAGGAGCATAAAGAAAATGAAAACAAAAAAAGGATGGGGCCACAGAGGGATCAAAGCGGAGTGAGGCGGTTCAACAGATGCAGCCCGAACCGAACTCGGGCACTCGCATGCTGAGGGAAGGACGGGGGGGCGGCCGGGTCCGAAGGATGGAAGTGAGTCCATCTTCGTGCTAATGTCAACATCGTCGCGGTCGCAACTTCGTCGTCTTCGAAACGCCACATATTTATTCCGTTACCTTGTTATATTCGTATCGACTATCGCAACCACCAACTGACAGCGCTCTGCCAACGGTATATTACTGAACGTAAGTCTTTCACCTCATTCTTCCTTTGAATTAAACCCACACTTAGTTCAGTACACTCGTGCTTATTTTAAATTGTCTAATGAATTTGTCAGTGCGAAAAAAGAGTGAAATCAGGCGGTCTGACTGGCGGTACTGTGATAGCCCGAAGCGACACATCACCTTGGCTCTTCCTTAGCATGATAACAATTTTTTTCTCGACTCGTCTTATATCCGGAAGTTTCTTGTCCAAATGTGGCAATGCACAAAAGAGAACGGAATCGGCCAAATAAGTTCACTTTTAAATATAGCCGGATGATAACCGGTGAATCTGCTCACAATGCAGCCTCCATTCCACAATTTGATTGTCATGCGGCCGATCCAGTGAGGTAACAGTTGGGCTTATCTGGTGTCGACGCAGCCGCCCATACAGCCATTTTGTGACCCACCAGCACCAATGCTTTAAATGGATGATACATTCAAAAGCTACTCCTATCAAAAATTGCGCCAGTAGAACACTTGGAAGTCGCGCGAATGGCAAATTAAGGGAAGGGGGCACAGAGGGATCAAAGCGGAGTGAGGCGGTTCAACAGATGCAGCCCAAACCGAACTCGGGCACTCGCATGCTGAGGGAAGGACCGGTGGGCGGCCGGGTTCGAAGGATGGAAGTGAGTCCATCTTCGTGCTAATGTCAACATCGTCGCGGTCGCAACTTCGTCGTCTTCGAAACGCCACATATTTATTCCGTTACCTTGTTATATTCGTATCGACTATCGCAACCACCAACTGACAGCGCTCTGCCAACGGTATATTACTGAACGTAAGTCTTTCACCTCATTCTTCCTTTGAATTAAACCCACACTTAGTTCAGTACACTCGTGCTTATTTTAAATTGTCTAATGAATTTGTCAGTGCGAAAAAAGAACCAGAAAACTAGAATAAGCTCGATGAAAGCGCCCATGGATAGTTAACCCCATAATAACCTGAAGTGGCAAATTGATAAGCTTTTTATCTGTGAACGTGAAATGCATGTTCGGCTATACCGTACAATACAGGAGCACGCCAACGGTTATTAACAACGCGACTAACCCGAAAATAAATTCGCATGCTAGCGAAATGAACTTGAGGAGATACACAGCCGCATCTAAATCCCATAAACGAACGGTATATTGGTACGATCCAGAAATGAACTTGGTTGGCGATAAAACCACAACAACGAACTACATCCTCGTAACCTACAACCAACAGCTCGCTCACAGACGTAACAAGCGCGGTGGAGAAGGATTTATTGCGAAATAGCAAATACACCCAAACGTTCCCCTCTCACTACCTCCTCCCCCCCCCATAGAACACTTGGAAGTCGCGCGAATGGCAAATTACGTGCAGAAATTGGACAATTGTCAAAGATCAAATTCTGCGGGTATAACGCCACGGTGGGTGGGATATCGCACAGCCAGTGAGGGATAACCGTGCGATATATGAGGGTGGTATAACGACTTCGCCGGCTGCAGGAATGTTAACGCAGTAGAAATTATTAATATTGTGGTCTAGTGAGATATACAAGATCAGAAGTTCGAAATACTGCTAGATATTACCTTAAAAATACATCGAAATAATCAAAAACAATATAATCTACAAATTATTCTGAGCCCTACCTAGCTTTTTCAGCCGCAAAGGACCCGTCGTTAGCGATGCGTCAGGTTCTCATGGTTACGCTCTGCGATGCATTCCACATAACGCCGAATATAAAAGAAATGAATTGCTTAACACCAGTTCGTGCTCTGATGCAGACAAAGTCAACAACCTTGATAGCACAGAGTATCGAGAGGGCAACGGTGCACAACAATCGCACCATGGTTTTCAGCACGGACTATGTCAAACGCAAACAAGAACTTGTTTGACACAACCGCTGTATACTTCTTCAAATTCGTTATAACCTCAAGGATGTCAACAATTCAGCTGCACAATATCTCCAGATAAAGCTCTTCTTGCACAGAAGGGAAGACAAAAAATAACGTCCTGTTTCATGGAGCGCGTAGACGACAAGCAAATTTTATCGACGGACATGGTGAAAAAACAAATATCGCCCACGCCCGAAACTCACCTTGCATTCCCCTTCCCTTTTCCCTGCTCAACACGCAACTATTAAATTGTCCCTAAGTTCGGTCCTCTCCAGAATTCCTCCCCAACTCCCCCTCTCCTCCCTCCCGCTCACTCCTCCTTCATAATTCAGTTTCGCGTTTAAATGAACCAATCAGTCAGGCAAGATGAAATGCAGAAGTTGCAAAGGTTTGGACCCAACACTCGACGAAATATAGAGGCTGTAGTTTGGAAATGCACCGAACGATTGCCCGAAAAAGGCCGTGCGTGGCCGGATGATTTCAGAACACATATCTCATCCAGCTTGCATACGATTTCGAAGAAACGGATCAACGTAAATCAACGGTATAAACCGATGCAGTCTGTGACACTTTAAAAAGACGAGCACGATGTGGGCTCACGATGAGCGCGCCTCCTGCCTTCCAATACAAAGGCATGAAACACATTTGCCACAGCGCTCTGCTAGCTTCTTTCATATAATTTCTACTTCACTGGCTGCATACTGAACGCCGCAAAAATGAAGACGAATGGATTTTTTCTTAGCCAAGCTTTCGCTTGCTAGCACCAATGCCTCTTAGCACCTTTCAATATGCGCCTCCTTTTTGTCCCCATCCCCCTCCCCCTTATTTATCGACGGACATGGTGAAAAAACAAATATCGCCCACGCCCGAAACTCACCTTGCATTCCCCTTCCCTTTTCCCTGCTCAACACGCAACTATTAAATTGTCCCTAAGTTCGGTCCTCTCCAGAATTCCTCCCCAACTCCCCCTCTCCTCCCTCCCGCTCACTCCTCCTTCATAATTCAGTTTCGCGTTTAAATGAACCAATCAGTCAGGCAAGATGAAATGCAGAAGTTGCAAAGGTTTGGACCCAACACTCGACGAAATATAGAGGCTGTAGTTTGGAAATGCACCGAACGATTGCCCGAAAAAGGCCGTGCGTGGCCGGATGATTTCAGAACACATATCTCATCCAGCTTGCATACGATTTCGAAGAAACGGATCAACGTAAATCAACGGTATAAACCGATGCAGTCTGTGACACTTTAAAAAGACGAGCACGATGTGGACTCACG
The DNA here is from genome assembly GCA_000803305.1 of Toxocara canis. NCBI lineage: Eukaryota > Metazoa > Nematoda > Chromadorea > Rhabditida > Toxocaridae > Toxocara > Toxocara canis. The sequence continues at coordinate 30,674 of JPKZ01002148.1, forward strand.
ATGAGCGCGCCTCCTGCCTTCCAATACAAAGGCACGAAACACATTTGCCACAGCGCTCTGCTAGCTTCTTTCATATAATTTCTACTTCGCTGGCTGCATACTGAACGCCGCAAAAATGAAGACGAATGGATTTTTTCTTAGCCAAGCTTTCGCTTGCTAGCACCAATGCCTCTTAGCACCTTTCAATATGCGCCTCCTTTTTGTCCCCATCCCCCTCCCCCTTCCTGGTGTTGGGGGCAGGGGGTGGGGGGGAAGAAAAGAGTTGTATGATTAGCTAAAATGCCCGCGTAACAGAATTCGCCAGACGAGCTACGCGATAAGCGCTTTCTCTCGCTTTGGAGCATTCAACGCTACAAAGGGATCACATGGCTCTCACCAACGGTTGCAACCGCTGCTTAGCCAACGACTATCGGATATTTAGTAATGGTTTCTGAGACTAATTCGTAGTTATCCAACTTCGTGCGGTGTGATGCTCACAAGGTGTATGCGGCTATCACAGTATAGATGTTAACCTTGACGTAAATCGTTTTAACAAACAATGGAACAAGTATTCAGTTTTGATGGTGTCGAAAAATGCGTGCGGCCGGCTCCGAAAAGATCAAACTTGGGACGAGTAAAATCGACCAGAAAAGCATTGCAGTCCCAGATGCCGAAGTGCCGAAACTTGCGATTTCAGAGAGCGGCTGTTTTTTTGATCCAGCGTTTTTTTCGTGGGATTTTTTGTAGGCCTCATTTTTTTTCTTCACGTTAACGATGTCGCTAAGCTCCCTCCACGTGCGCAGCTTTAACTATGTGCCAATGAACAGCGCAAACTTGATCTGTTTTCTGCATAATGCAACCATTGTAAACGAACATTTCAATTCTCAAACTTGCTATTCATACCTCTGAAACATAATTTTCGTTTGCAATTAACGGTGATGTCCTTAACAACATCTACACCTTAGCAGTACATTAAATTTTACAGCACACTGTACTGAGAAAGCGATCCTGGCAAACAAAGTTGTCAACTTTACTTTCAAGTCTTTCTGATCTAATGCTCCAACCTTCCTAGTGTCCTAGTGCGGCTATACAAGAACTTTACATTGCATGTTCTATAAGACAACAACATCCCAGTTGTATTTGCCATGAGCGATTAAATTTACTGATTATTGGAATTTGTCTAGAGAACGTTTATCCAGAGACCTCCAAAATTACAGAGTCGTTGTTTCAAATGCAATCAGTCTCCAGCCTTCCGATCTCCAGTCTTAACAATTAAGAAGAGCTGTGGATGATTCAGTGGGAGCAGGGTGAATTGCTTACGGTCACACTAACTGCGGGTGCCACACGATTTCCGATTTTATGCCAAACCGTAGCTGTACTGTAACAAACGACTTAAAAGTTCATCTTTGACGACAATTGTAGTAAATATTTCTTTTCAATTGTTGTTATTAAATGCTGGAACTGATGCCCAGGAAACCTGCTACTGCTCTCAGTGTGGATGCCATTAGGAAGACCGTTAAGCCGATACTCCAGCCAATATTTAATTCACTAAAAGATTGTGCCAGCTTTTACGCTCGTCCGCGCGCTGCCATTTCCCTCTTGTGTAACATTTAACAATTTTCGCTTCGTGTTCCAACGTACGTGCAGTTTTGCTTTCGCTTCATATACCCTTTCGTGTTCCAGAACGGATGCTGTCAAATGTTAGCGATTTTCTTTTCTTTCCTTCTAAATGATTCTTCCCATTCTCTAATTGCTGCCCAATAAGGGGTGTGTTGCCTTGTCGAGCGTTAAACAGATCCCACTTCTTTCTTTTGAACCGAGTCGCATTGGAAGTGGAGATTTTGAAGGCAACATCCCCGTTCTCCTGATGAAAGAGGAGTTCCAGATCTACCACAGTATGTCAGATTCAATCGTCAGCCTTTTCCCAGCTGGTTAATGGAAATTCACATTACTTTTTCGTGTCCGATAATTCAAAAGATTCCTTGAATCAAAAGATAATTCAAAAGACATCACACAGGCATCACACAGGCATCAGTGTGATGCCTGTATGATGCCCTCCTTTGTGATCCTTTGTCCTTTTGGCGTTTTCTTACAAACGTCTGTTGAGTACTCATTATCAATGTATAACTCGTGCTAATCCAGATATCTTTCATTTTAAATGTCTCCTACCGTTAATCTCCTTGTTAGACAAATCACTTCGACTGCTCTCTCTTCCTCTGGTTAGTAAATCAATCAAAGACCACAGTGGTCACCGCTTCTTCAAGACACATCTTGGTTTGTAAATCAATCAAAGACCACAATGATCACCGCTTCTTCAAGACACATCTTGGTTTGTAAATCAATCAAAGACCACAATGATCACCGCTTCTTCAAGACACATCTTGGTTTGTAAATCAATCAAAGACCACAATGATCACCGCTTCTTCAAGACACATCTTGGTTTGTAAATCAATCAAAGACCACAATGATCACCGCTTCTTCAAGACACATCTTGGTTTGTAAATCAATCAAAGACCACAATGATCACCGCTTCTTCAAGACACATCTTGGTTTGTAAATCAATCAAAGACCACAATGATCACCGCTTCTTCAAGACACATCTTGGTTTGTAAATCAATCAAAGACCACAATGATCACCGCTTCTTCAAGACACATCTTGGTTTGTAAATCAATCAAAGACCACAATGATCACCGCTTCTTCAAGACACATCTTGGTTTGTAAATCAATCAAAGACCACAATGATCACCGCTTCTTCAAGACACATCTTGGTTTGTAAATCAATCAAAGACCACAATGATCACCGCTTCTTCAAGACACATCTTGGTTTGTAAATCAATCAAAGACCACAATGATCACCGCTTCTTCAAGACACATCTTGGTTTGTAAATCAATCAAAGACCACAATGATCACCGCTTCTTCAAGACACATCTTGGTTTGTAAATCAATCAAAGACCACAATGATCACCGCTTCTTCAAGACACATCTTGGTTTGTAAATCAATCAAAGCTTTCGCTTCATATACCCTTTCGTGTTCCAGAACGGATGCTGTCAAATGTTAACGATTTTCTTTTCTTTCCTTCTAACTGATTCTTCCCATTCTCTAATTGCTGCCCAATAAGCGGTGTGTTGCCTTGTCGAGCGTTAAACAGATCTCACTTCTTTCTTTTGAACCGCGTCGCATTGGAAGTGGAGATTTTGAAGGCAACATCCCCGTTCTCCTGATGAAAGAGGAGTTCCAGATCTACCACAGTATGTCAGATTCAATCGTCAGTCTGTCTTTTCCCAGCTGGTTAATGGAAATTCACATTACTTTTTCGTGTCCGATAATTCAAAAGATTCCTTCCTTTTATTTCAATAATCAGTGTGATGCCTGTGTGATGCCCTCCTTTGTGATCCCTTGTCCTTTTGGCGTTTTCTTACAAACGTCTGTTGAGTACTCATTATCAATGTATAACTCGTGCTAATCCAGATATCTTTCATTTTAAATGTCTCCTACCGTTAATCTCCTTCTTAGACAAATCACTTCGACTGCTCTCTCTTCCTCTGGTTAGTAAATCAATCAAAGACCACAGTGGTCACCGCTTCTTCAAGACACATCTTGGTTTGTAAATCAATCAAAGACCACAGTGATCACCGCTTTTTCAAGACACATCTTTCATCACACGTGTATCGATGTCGCACGACTGCTCCACTTTTCGGCGATTTTTGCTGTCTCCAAGAAAATGGCATACGCCGTCGACGAGGAATGCGGCGAAACCTCCACTGATTTAAATTTGGTGTAAAATCAATTAAGGTGTAAAACCTCACAGCCTCTTCATTACAACTTTCTGCCCTCAACAACAAACAGCCCATAAAGTGCACTAACAGCATGGATACGACTCCCGAAACGGGAACTGAACAACCCAATAATATTTGGCCTCCGTCGCTTCCTTAGCAAGGCCATACACGCCAATTTGAACTGTCTATGAGCACCGCGACCTATAAGTGACAATAAAACCTGCTCAGAAGCCTTATAATGACCGAATGTGCCGTACACAGCACTGAACATACAACATCCCCCTGACATTTCCTACAAATCCACTTCGCACTTTAAGTCATTCACGCTTGTTCCCTTCTCCATTTTTCAGTCAACTAACTCATCGGAGGTTTGCCAGTATGGTACAACTGGCACAAGGTGTAAAAGAGAGGACTGCCTTCTGCGTTGTCTGTTGCGGCTGAAAATTTCCCAAACTCTAACGCGTAAGCGGGATGCAGAATCGGTTTTCCACTCCGACTGTAATGTGCAGTGTTTTCGCGTATCGAGTGTTGGGACTTTTAGCTGTTGGAAAGATAACGTTCTCAACGCCACACATCGTTACACAAGTGGCGGTATCACCAGACACGTCCCGAAAGTGTAAGTCGCTCTGCAATTCCCGTTCAGTGCTCACTTTGCAGTTTTCGCTATTTCTGACCTTTTCCTTTGCAGAGGGGAATGGTTGACAAGGTCGGCAGCCGACGCGCTCAAGAGTTAACACCAGCTTCGCAGTCAGCAACTCCACAGTCGAAACAACGCTCAGCCACCGGTACAACGAATTCACCGTCGTGCGTCGAAATCCGCACACGTAAGGCTGTGGTGGAGAACCTGTCCGAAACGATCGAAGATCACCTATTGAAACGGTTTTCGGAGGCATGCTCCAAATTATTTGCTGCAGTTGTTCCCTTCTGAACAATATCTTAGAAGTGGTGCGGATTAAGTGAACCCCACGTAAAGGGCCGACAGTGGGGAAAGATTTTCCGGTTTATGGGGCTCACCGAGGTACTAGAAGGGAAAGCGAATCAGGAAGGCCATAAGGCTACTTACGAATTTTGATAAGCATCGCTGCGGTCATCTCCTATATCCAACTTCGAACAAATTCTTCAACTCCCAAAGGAAGTCACGTCACGTTAAAGAGGGCAGAAAATTTGAATGAGTTTTCATCTGTTGGACCACCCGGGCGGCCGGCCGCATTACACATCCGAACACGAAGAATAAATTGTTCGGGTCGTGGAAACACGAATTTTTAGTCGGTTGTCTGCGAGAACAATCGCGTCGTGCAGAATGTGAATATTGGCCTGTGATTATTTCACGAAACCAGCCTCGTCGACAGGCCGGTCCTCAAATTCAGTGAATGCTCTTTAGTCTATCTTCAAGCACTACTCCGTCAGTGACAATATTGATTTCCAGCCGCCTTAACTCGCATGATCCCCATCAAATCGGAGCACTTCTCCTACCTAAAGTTAGGCTGACGAGGAAGCGGTTACGATATGAGAGAAATCACTTTTACCACTTGAAAAAAATTGTGCAGGTGAAACTGTGCCATGTTCGGCCCACCCCCGCTGCTCTCCTCGATCCCCTTCGATATCACTCGCTTGCGGCTATTTCCGGCGTATTGCAGTTCCAGTGTTATATTCCGCAGAGACATGTTATGAGGTTTACGTAAATCGTCATCCATAAAATGCAAAAAAAACTGCGACAGCAGAGTAAGTGATGAACAAGCAATGAATGGGCGAAGTAAGAGTGGTGGGGAAAACTGTCAGAGGTAACAAAGAAATATTTGAAGCAAACACTGGCATCTCGCCTGTCATTCGCTCAGTCCGTATGGGATGGTTTCCAAAATTGGGGATGTTAGCGGTAACGAATGGTATGCTTGAAGAGGTTTCAGAGTCGTTTGCAAACTGCAAACCATATACATAAATTCTCGTGGGCACCTACAGTTCCTCACTTGCACGCTAATTCCATGACGTAAGAAACTAGACTTCGAAATGATGACCTGGAAAAATGAGGATTTGTAGGGATTCCTATATGTGATTTGGAGGAATGGAAACAATTTGAGCAACATGCCGAAAGCGTCTTGGGAAATACAAAACCGACAACACCGAACTAATGTCAAAAACTCGTAGAGATTTCAACGAAGTCCATAAAATGGGGCGGAGCAGCAAAAAAGCGGAGGGGCTCTCAAGAACGAACGGCCGGTTCCGACTCCGACTGCATCAAAAGAAGTCTCTGACACTTCTACCTGAAATATAAACCAAGCACAAATACAGGAAGTCGCACAACAATCACAAGGCAATGCAGCTATTGTTACTTGTAAGCTAACAGCGCTTACAAATAACGTTTGTAGGTGTCAGTTTTCCGTTCCTAGTGAAGACCTCTGAGCCGATACAGGTACTCTCGGTGAATTGTTTTTAAGGGCAATGCCGCACTTTCGTGCTCAACTGTTCCGTCAAAACCTTAAAAAATGTAAAAAATATAAAAGGAAGAAGCACCCATGTTTTCGACCATCTGGAAAGGTTATCGCATTACTTAATATCATTGAACCCCGATTGCCTGCTGATTTAAACGCGTCTTAACTGCGAACACCTTTCATTTGGGATCTCAGCAATTCGAGGAAACATCCACGACGACAAAAACTATTCAAGTATCTTGAGCGTAAACTGGCGTGAGGTAGAATTGGCGCTCACCTATCTCCCTCAGACGGGAGAGGTTGAGAAGGAATTTCTCATGACAACAGAATTTTCTAGAAATATTACTTTTATCTGAGAAAATGCGAGAAAACTAACCCCATTCGCTTCGCGGTAAAGTTTCACTATCACTGCTTTTATCAACACGGGGGCGGTGGCTCAGTAGTAGCGCCTCCGCTTCATTTGCGGGTTAACCTGGGTTCCATTCCCGGCTGCTTCCCCCCTTACCACTGACAGCCCAGCTAGCGAGTGGTACTTGACAACAAGCTAAAACAGCCAAAGGAATGGTTGTACTCGGCGTGCGTTTGCATCTCAGGAAAATCGGAACGTAGCACTGAAGGCCCGAGCGATCTGCCATTTGCCAACTTTTATTGGTACGAACCTCTCTATTTCAAATTCTACATCTTCCCCATTCATTCTTTTCCTCCCAGCGCCACTGAACTCTTCTCATTCGATAGTTTATGGTGCGCTAGCGGAAGCTTGACGAAAACAGTACACTCGCAATCGCTCCATAGGAAATGACTTATAAAGAGTGTAGACCAGGTTGGACCGTATTTAGTCTAACATTCAGAAGTGGTCACCCAAACCTGTAAATGAAGACCTTAACCTCAAACTACCACAAACAAACTATACACTCAAAAGGCAAAGATTAAACGTAGCACAGCCCTCTTCAAAACATTTCTGTCAGAGAATGAAGATGCACACAGCAAAACGCAAAATGTATGCAGATCATGGAAGCATAAATAAAACAAGCTGTGAGTGTAATGAAACACAAGACAACCTCCATCCTTTCTTCGTTAGCGAAAAGTTGTACGCCAATTTGCACGGAGATGAAATTTGGCTGCCTTGGACGTTAGTTAGTTACTTGTGGGGCATCCGCGTACAACAGTGCACAATGTCATTGTCGTTTCGAGGGAGAGAATTCACAGTACGGAGTGAAGGCATATAAAACCGCCATATAATTAAAACAATACACACTCGAGAATAAAACAAGCGGTGAGTGTAATGAAACACAAGACAACCTCCATCCTTTCTTCGTTAGCGAAAAGTTGTACGCCAATTTGCACGGAGATGAAATTTGGCTGCCTTGGACGTTAGTTAGTTACTTGTGGGGCATCCGCGTACAACAGTGCACAATGTCATTGTCGTTTCGAGGGAGAGAATTCACAGTACGGAGTGAAGGCATATAAAACCGCCATATAATTAAAACAATACACACTCGAGAATCAGTTTCGAGCAGACCGCGAACAAATCCGCTAATTAGCACCTCCAAGAACGACCCGATTCGTTGTGCTTCCATGAGAAGGTGAGAGATGACGAAGTTACTTGTGGGGCATCCGCGTACAACACTGCACAATGTCATTGTCGTTTCGAGGGAGGGAATTCACAGTACGGAGTGAAGGCATATAAAACCGCCATATAATTAAAACAATACACACTCGAGAATCAGTTTCGAGCAGACCGCGAACAAATCCGCTAATTAGCACCTCCAAGAACGACCCGATTCGTTGTGCTTCCATGAGAAGGTGAGAGATGACGAACATTCTAACGAACTCAACTTCCGCCACCAAAATGGACCCTTATGGGAAACCAAATTTTGATGCTTACCAGGTAGAGAAGATATCCCAGGAGGGTGAAAGTTCAAATTCTGCAGTGTGCAGTGGAACATGAACCGTCGCACGATCGCAAAAGAGCAAGCGAAGCACGCCAACATACCAGCAAGTGTAATTTAGGCGCTAAGCAAATGCGAAAAAAACATGGTTATTGGTCGTGTACAAATATCAAGAGTAATAAGAAAGTGACAGGAATGAGACTTCGCACAAATAACAGGAGAGGGGAGCGAACCAAAATGAAGAAGGAGATCGACTTGGAGGAATGAGACACTCAACACGCTAAGCAAACTAAAATCGCTAAATAAAAATGAAAAAAAATTCTGCTGTTGAACAGATGGGCTTTGTGTGCACGCAATAAAAAACAAGCCGCTTGTTCATTAAGAAAGGTAAAAGATAATGACAGAGGGGTCGGCGACGTACAAAAAGAATTATAACATTAAGGAATATGTGAAACACAACGCCTAAAAACAGCCCCGGGCAGAGAACGAGCATTTAAGTAATTGTTAAGGAACGCCACAACTGTAAGCAACACGATAAAAACTACGCTACGTTAAGTAAAGCACCCACTGATCACGATTAGTAAACTATGGCTGACTTCAATTCCGAATGAGAAACTGTTATGCCCTGACTCGGTTCAAAGCATGTTGCACTGAATGGACTTTGTCCAAACGACGTTCTTCTAGTATGCTCGGTGTTCAGAAAGCAATTCCAAACTTTAATGAGGCAATGATTACAGCCAACATTATTTAACGGAACGCCTTTGAACGGGCATTACCGATGACGGTTCGATCACTTCTGTCTTTCGTCTTAGCGAACCTCTTGGTTAGCATGTCCCAAGTTGGTTTTCTTGTCCCCGAGAGTTGCTTCCGACCCTTCCAATCTCCTGAGACCACGAAGTTGTATAAATAAACCATCAACTGCATGAACAATAGAAAACTGATGTGAGAGAGTACAAAAGCGCTACTGGTAAACAAACAAATAGTGTACTATTTCATCTCACACGGCAAAACAGCGGTCGCTAATGCGGGCTAAACGAAATGAAAGGCTACAACTGTGATGGTGGCAAAAGGAAGCAATAAACGACAAGCCGGGCGTCTGACGCACTGAAACACACTTTAAGAAAAATACTGAAAATGTTTGATCGACCACCCGAGGAGATCGAACGGCCACATACGGTTCCACCACTAGCGCCATGACATTAGACCGAATTCGCATTCGGTCAGCCCGATAAACGAGGACGAATTCGTAAGAGTTGCGCGACTTCGAATTTCCATCTCCCACGGGCATTCTACGAAGCTTGCCAGCTCGACGGGTCAGCGGCGGAAGCGTTCTGCATGGCAGTCTTTTGACACTCGCATCTACATGACGACTGGATAATATGGAATACGACCGACCACAACTTTTTTTGTCACCCCGTTTAAGGAGGAATAACCCCTGTCGTTGAGCAGATCATACGCACGAAATTTCATAACTGCACTTTCAGTTCTTCCCGAGTAGAAACTATGCGTCACATAGAGTCTCATTCGTATTATTCACGGTAGGACGTCTCAATGATGCGCTTTACAAGTTGCGAACTCGCAAAGCACACAAAAAGACTCCCTGTGCAAGTGCTTTTATTCGTTCAAGTGAACCTCATTTCGTTGTGCTATGAGTGGACCTTCCTTCACCGCTACACGAATACCTGCTAGCAGAAAACAATACAATTCATACCGTCCACTCTCCACGTTTGCACAGTGACAGCATATTACAGTTTTTCCGTGTTGAATTCATACTGCACTCAAACTGTGTTTTACAGAACATCAATGAAATAAAGCCGGAAGAGGAACGCGGTGCTGATGAGATCGTTGGACGTGATAATATAAAATGCGATCGGTCGAAGCCCTCAACACACGCAATACTGCTGTTCAATCCTGGTAGCGCGCAAATGGCAGTAACACATTTAACTACTGATGGCGCTCAATCGCTCGCGTCAACCACAAGCTCCACCCGCCCATCTGAACAGCAAAGTGGTAATCTATGCATTTTCTCACCCATTTTTCATTCCGAACGGGTGAAAAATTCTAGTGCTTTCACCCTAAAACCACTGCTGTTAACTCTGTCGTTCCAGAGATGCGGCTTCGCAAGAGCCACGCATACTCGGCTTTCCCATTCGGTTTATTCTACCTGGGCAAACGTCACCCCATACGATATTCTCCTGAAATGGCACCTCGCACATCAAACTCCCATATCCCCCAGATCCCATGTTTCTCTCACTTTCATTGCTGAAATCTGCCGAATTGAAATTTCGTAGTCCCGCGGTTCGACTCGAGGTTTTAAGGTGTTTTCTTTATTTTCACATATGCTGAAAGCTGAAGATGGTCTGGCTTTATTTGTGCATGATCCCGGAGAGGTTTATTGTGCGGAAGCACAATGCCATTCACATATATAATGTATACTTCCTACCCCCACTTAACATGATGTATATTTCCTACCCACACTACCACTGTTGAGATCACATAGGACCGCAACTGAAAATGAAAAGTTTGGGGAATTTCAACGAGTGGCTCACATTAGAATGAAGCGAAATGAAGCAGACTGAGGCGTGGCAATCACCCGGGCACTGCTACAGTGTTCGACTGAAATCGCTGTTTGAAGAAGACACCGACATCAACGATACTGTTTCTAGATGAAGGTATAGTGACCTAGCTGAAGGTAATATCTGAAGACAGACAAACTGGGCAGTAAACCGTCAATTCCTTATATTAAAAAGTGGTGCGGTGGGAATGTGGAATAGACGGAATCTGCTGCCCTCTAAACGGCGGCCCTTTACTTCTGTACTTGTACTTTTGGCGACGAATTTGGGGTCTCACGAGGTCGGGCATGAGTGCACATGAATTCGTGGATCTCTGAGCCTTACAGGCTTATAAGATAGCGCATGAGGTTCAGCGGGCATGAGGCCCCAGGAAAAACTACTGCACCGAATGAATGAATGGAGAAACTCTTCAGTGAACGACCGCTCGAAAAGAGCATTAGCAAGGAAGCTCCGCCAAACGAACTTCGCATGTGGTATACGCCTTGGTAGGTGTAGCAATGGTTTATCTATTTCTAGAACTGCAATTCTTTTCATTGTAATACACGGACCTGCTTAACAGCACATCACCTATGAAGGGTGAAGGAGGGACTGGGAGGCTGAGCTCTAACTTTACAAAATCGAAAATTATTGACCATTGTCGATCTGAACTCCTCGTTGTACGCGCTTCAATATGGAGCTCCCTGGCCGATTGCGGGCTGCCTCATTCTAAGGAAGTCACTTAATAAACAAGTGAGAATGTCTGTCAGAGGACTGACACGAAATACGTTCTAACAACTCACTCATAAAGCAGGCTATATCATCAAATGTTCGTAAATGATCAAAACTCTCGCTATGTTCGACTCAACTGCTCATGCGAATCTTCCACTATAGAATTATTATTGTGTGTCGTGAAAGGTCGTTCATACAGTCCGACCGGTAAGAACGCACACCTTTTGTCCCTTCAAAGCGGGCATGACTTGCTGTGGTGCTGTTGCTGTAACAGGTAAACTGGAATAGTTTCGAATTGATTTCTCGACCGCTATTCTGCTATTTTCTCATACATTGATGGGCCCAATATCAACTGATACATAGTATATTTGCATATATACACGTATGCACACACATGTACATATGTGTATACATATATACTCACGTTAGCACGTTACCGCTCGGGCCTTCAGTGCGATGTCTCGATGTTACCGAGGCAATCGTACGCCGAGCACAGCCATCCCTTTGGCTGTTTTAGCCTGTTGTTAACCACCCGCTGGCTGGGCTGTCAGTGGTATGGTGGGAAGCAGCAGGGGACCGAACCTGCGTCTCCTCGCGCGCGAAGCGGGGACTCTACCACTGAGCTATTGCCGCCCCATATACACACCTACATACACATACATACATACGCATGTACACGTACATATATATGTACATATACATGTGTATATGTATTATACATGTACATATATGTGTATGCACATGTATGCATACATGCATACACATGCATGTGCATATATATATATATACATATGTATATATATATATATATATATATATATATATATATATATATATATATATATATATATATATATATATATATATATATATATATATATATATATATATATATATATATATATATATATATATATATATATATATATATATATATATATATACATATATATATGTACGTAGGTATACCTTTACATATACGGTGACAGCAGTCGATAAGTAACTGCCCAAAGGAAAGCCGGGTAACGGCTTGCTTCCTCACATATACGTTTCGTAGAGAGAGGATTGAATTCCCGTACAACTAAGTACTCGAAACGGGGGAAATTCATTCAAAATACGACCAGCTTGATCGCGGCCTCGTCCGCTCTTGCCCAGCATTCCATGCCAGGCTTCACAACCAAAGTCTGACTTCGCGTGGTTCTGCGCGCTGGCCTCCCGTCGGACTTCAAACTTGGGTAATTAAACCTAGTCGTTAGGCGCCCTGAGGAAAAGCAAAATCGTAACAGGATCTGCAATACGAATATCTCGTTATAAACGAAAACACCAACACGGAGTAAAGCGAGGCACAGGAATAACAATGAACACAAAGCACGAAAAAAGAGCAAAGCGATGCATTAAATTACTAATGAGCACAACTGATTACTTACAACGTCAACAACAGCAGCACTGCCAACGACAACAACCAACTCAAAGTCGAAGGGTGCCATTGCACTGCTCCGCACGAGCCCCACCGTCCCTTACACCACACCCATAGAAAACAGCTAAACGCAGCATGTCGCAGCTCCGGCAGTGGTGACCAAAGAGGACGCAATCGTCGGTAGCATGGCCCAGCGGCCCATTGGCGCCGACTTCCCGCGCTGAACCAGCCCTTCTTTTTGCGCTATTTCGACTTCCTTCGCAAATCATCGCAATGGGTACATATTAACCGGTTCGAAACTGGACACAGATGGTCATCGCGCGGTAGGGACTACATCTGTCAAACCACACTTGCACAATTTCATCCCTGTAACTTAAATGCTTCTCGAGCTGAAACTGCCGCACATACGGTCAGAGAGCGCCATGCAATCCCTAACACACACGTCCTTATGCAAAGACGCTGATCCATCGACTCAACCCTCCTCGGGGTTGGCGTGGCTAATCGACGTTGGCCAGCACCACCGACCATGAGAACCGCCACAACCGCACGACGCAACTGAGCGGTGTGTGAAACCACTCCTTATATAGCCAGTGGTGAGCGGGTTTGAAGGTACAGATATTTAATGAACTGAGGAGGGAGGAGGAGGCTAGAGAAGATGGGATGCGCACTGCGGTGATGAAACAGTTGTGAAATACCGATGAGTCAATATGATGATTCATCAATGACAAAGTACATACGTACGCAACGTTCTCAGTGGTCTTTGCATTTCGGTGTCCGTCCACTGGAGGGATTACATTTATGATCCATATTGCCTATTGAAGAGTAAGCGGTTTCCCCCGCACAGCCAAACAAAATCCAGTTTTGATTCCTCAAACATCTCCCCGCCATCATTTCGCAACACTTCTGTCAAAAGAATCTCACACTTCTACAATTTGTGTACCTCACCTCGTTTTCTGATACAAAACGACCAATTCCTAAATTTGACTACCGTATTCTCTTGAAAAGAGTAGCTTCCATATAGTTGTCCTCGCCGAGAGGTTCCTTTCAAAGAGAGCTTTCACTGATTGGGCAGACTTCTATTTTGCGCCTCATCGAAGCAAAAATCGAGCAATTGATATAAATCGGAAACACGAGTTCCTCTCGCGAAGCAAATGTATGAACTCCTTGCATAGCTGGCTAGTTCTGCCATATGTCACACGCTGTTTCATCATTAAGCAGCTTATTCGTCACGCTTGTTATAAAGAAACCGGCGGCGGGCTCGACCGGAAACCATTTTGTTAACACTCATTTTGAAACATATTCTCGTGCAACCAGTTTTTACTCAGCAGTGCTATTCAACATGTTAGACTCTAACCGTTTTTAAGTGGTCTTACGCAACTGCGCCCATGAATCATGCAAAGAACGGAAACTGCAGAAAAGGGACCAATTCCACGTGCCACAGAATTCTGTATCTAGTGCTTCAGTGGTTCACAAGGCGGAAGCACCGCGCGAGCAAGCAGGCAGAAAGCGTGCATGCGTGCAGGCTTGATTCCCTTTCGCGACAAAATTTTTCTCAAATCGCATTTTAAAAAACTATTCAACTTGATTGAAATAAGAATGCACTGAAGAATGAGCTCCCTTATTTGTTGCCCACATATGAATTCGTCTCGCTTAACGGGCAAAAAAAAAAAACGCGCACGCACCAGGTACTGTTGCGCATTTGCTCACTTTAGTGGTCAAACGGAATTACTATGGAATGCCCGTGCCTTTTAGGAGAGCGTTTATTCAAGAGCACGCTTTCTACTCGAGTTTTTTATTCAAGCTGGCCTCCATTTAAGGGAATGTGGTGTGCTTGTTCATCCCCACACGGTTTCCTGATGTTCACCCGCATTCCTTTCCAGTGATACAAATGCGTAAATGCCTTTCAACTTTAGCAAGAAATAAAATAAATCAAAGCTTGTAAAATCGCTCGCAACTACATCTTTAGGACCATTTTGTCTGTGTTTGTTCGACACTGATGATCGAACTCTTTCACAGCGCATTTCGATTGGACTACCTACACCCACACCCCTCTGGGAAATGAGTGGATTCCCATGTGTGCACGCGTTGTTGGAGGCGACAGTCGATTTCACGGTGAGCCTTTGTTTCAGATGTTGTACACGAACTACACCTTAAACGTTGTTCTCGTTATGTGCCGTTGCGCACTGGGTACAATTCCGAAGGCGGTATATCGTACGCAGTGAAAGGTATTTCGTGAGAACATAATTAATTGGTGCCGCTGAGGCAACCGAGCGTGTGAAATTACTTGATACTTGTCAAGAAATCATATTTGAGCATGTGCTCATATCTGCTAGTTTTTTACAATCCATTGCTATTTAATGTTATCCCGTCACGATGTTTCAAATTGCGCCTATTTGCTTGCTGCCTTTCTAACCGTTATCATTCATTGCTAACATCACCAAATTGTCGCTCATTCGGTGTAAATTTGGCTTCAAGAATCGCTGACAGCGGCATGTGAAACGACTCGAATTAAGCATAACTCGAAAAGTCAAAGTGAGCCGATCTTTTACTCAAACATACATACAATCCAGCGAAACGTATTGGGCTGGAGATTTACCGATGAGAAAATCTCTTACTTCTAAGGGCTGCCATCAGCGAATGAGCGTCACTGTTCCACTGATATCTTTAAAGCACGTGACACGGCTTTTAAAAACTGTGCGAATTGAAAGCTGGATCTCATAAAAATTTTCAACTGACACCGTGAATATTTCGGATTACGCTTTCAGAAACGTAAAAACTACTTCAAATTGGCAGGGAAGACTCGCATTTGATAAACAGCGATAAATACGGTTACACCGTCGCAACATATTTGAAGCGTTATACTCTTGTAGGTCGCATAAAGCGTGTGATCATTCCTCCTCAGCGGTGATCATTCCCCCGGTTAGCCACATTTATGCCGCAGGCTCCGGTAGAAGCTAAGCAAGCATGCCGATTTATTAAGCGCATCTTGGCGAGGCAGCGTGTGTGCGCATTTAATACGTAACTTACACTGCTGCATACACGTTTTTAAGGTAATCTTTCCAGTTCGAGTGGAGCTATATGCGCTTTAGTTGAATGCCAATTAAAAAAATTCGCATTTTTGAGGGGGTTGTCCTGAACTAAATTGAATCAAAACCAGTCGGTCGGGAAATAAGGTACGAGGACTTCAAGAATTAATTGTATGACCGGCCGGTTGAGTGAAACATGAATATATTGTCACTTATTATTTGTTACGACTTTACGGGACCGGTTGATCTGAAGGGCGGAGGTGTGGAACCGGATATTGTATCAGCCTTTTTGCTATACGGGCCCAATTTTGTTACACGAACAGCGTCATTTTCTAGAGTTGATCACATTGACAGAAACCATTATCGAACGAACTTTGTGCTCACCGATTTTTTTTCTGTTCCAAATAACCCGCGACAGCATTTCGCGAGGGCGCTCGCTGTTACCTTTTGTTGTACCGGAAACTCCTTAAAACTTCTATACCTCTATATGTAAAGAAAGCACCGCAGCAAATGAATCTTACCCGCGTGCCTTCCGTCCTTCAAAAATGTATTAAACAAAGCCTGACAAACGTGAAAGCGTGCCCTTTCTGAGGATTCACGCTTCCTGGCGAACTTTCCGTCCATTCAACATTTCGGAATGCTCGTTAATGTTCTTTAGTTGTTAGCCACAGCGTGTGGCCTCCAGTCGCCGTCGGATTACTCGTTGCTATGGCGCTCGCATCGCTGACGTACTTCTTCTTGGTCGGTGTTGGTTGGCTTCCTCAACCGTCTTGCGTAATACTATGAGAGTAGAAAGACAGGTTCCGTGTCGAAAGTAGGATTATGTAGCTTATTTAATGACACAAATAACCATCAGACCACTGTGGGCTTTCAGCTGCCGCTCTTGTACCTTACCTGGCTCATATGCAAACGCGCTAACATGAGGATAAATAACAAATTCGATTGGAATGAAGGAAGGGAGGGGATGAGGAGGGAGGGAGAATGGTGGAGAAGAGTACCACAACCAAAGGCGAAAGGCATCACCACTGATTCGATCGGGGAAAGCGAACATTGAAAATCCGTAGTTTTCGTCACGGGTCTTGTCCAGTTAAACGCTTTCATAAAGCGCTCGTGAATGACTGGGGTTGAACTCCCGTCCTACTCTTCTCCTACAACTCTTCATCTCTTCGCAAATTTGCACTTTCTGAAACGTGTTTTGGCGGCGTCGTCTCGATCAGTACGTATGCATGTGCGCCTGCCTCTCCGCCCAGTAATTTCGACTCCGGACCTGATGAAGCTAGATTTACAATGTGTAATCTACATCGTAGGTTTACTCCGTATTCCCATCCTCAAACCAACTCACCCCTATGGAATAAATGTACCGTTTAAAAGGGATGAGAGGTCCGCGTGCATTTTACGATCGTTCAGGCTGCACCTTGGACCTGTCAGAGAAAATAATCTTGCTAGAGGATCAGTGGAAGCGGACGAATCGACTAAAATTTCAGTTTTCGTCACCTGATACCAATTTATGAAGCCAAATAGTTTGTTGGTTGAGTGCCCAAAACGCACATCGTGAAGTCCAAGTGCGCTATGCAAGTCTGTTTTGCGACGATACGGCCAGCTGGTTTGATGGGTGAGCTTCAGCAGCGCTTATCACGCCAGCGGAGTCCATCCCTCCTACTTTTTCTGGGACCCAAAACTCGAGTCCGTTCGAATAAGTTGCTTTTCGACGTTGCTCAAGCGAAAAGAGCACAGCCATCAGTGCTTACAAAAACCTAGGGCGCGTGGGCCTTATACCTTCGCGCTTTACGACGTAGCTAATGAATCATCCGGCCTAACGCGCCGCAGAATGCACGAGAAAACAACACCTGAAACGGTTAAACCGCCTCTCGTTAAGAACACCTTCTGAATCCGTTGATTTAAACTTTGGTGAGTGAGGCGGTTCTAAGATGTACATTATTTTTACTCAATCTCACATCTTTAGCTTCACTGTTGCCCGGGAGAAGGATACACATATATGCAAACGCGCAGAAACGACGTCGATTTTACGATCGTTCAGGCTGCATCTTGGACCTGTCAGAGAAAATAATCTTGCTAGAGGATCAGTGGAAGCGGACGAATCGACTAAAATTTCAGTTTTCGTCACCTGACACCAATTTATGAAGCCAAATAGTTTGTGTGTGCCCAAAATTGGTTGAGTGCCCAAAACGCACATCGTGAAGTCCAAGAGCGCTATGCAAGTCTGTTTTGCGACGACACGGCCAGCTGGTTTGATGGGTGAGCTTCAGCAGCGCTTATCACGCCAGCGGAGTCCATCCCTCCTACTTTTTCTGCGACCCAAAACTCGAGTCCGTTCGAATAAGTTGCTTTTCGACGTTGCTCAAGCGAAAAGAGCACAGCCATCAGTGCTTACAAAAACCTAGGGCGCGTGGGCCTTATACCTTCGCGCTTTACGACGTAGCTAATGAATCATCCGGCCTAACGCGCCGCAGAATGCACGAGAAAACAACACCTGAAACGGTTAAACCGCCTCTCGTTAAGAACACCTTCTGAATCCGTTGATTTAAACTTTGGTGAGTGAGGCGGTTCTAAGATGTACATTATTTTTACTCAATCTCACATCTTTAGCTTCACTGTTGCCCGGGAGAAGGATACACATATATGCAAACGCGCAGAAACGACGTCGTCTTATCAAAAGAGCAACCTGCAGCTTTCAACATCAGGAGGAAGTTATCCAGACCAGGACTATATTTCTTTGACACTTATTCACCTTCCGGGTTCCCTTCTCGACGAGCAGCTTTCTGCATTAAAAGAACAACATTCGACAAGTATCTATTGGAAACAACTTTTGCACAAAAGTTGAAATGGAGGAAGGATAGAAGGCAACAAGGAAGGAATATGTAAATTTTAAGCTTTTTCACACTCCGGGAAAACGATCGTCTAGGGGAGGTAAAATCGCAAATAATAGAGATGCTAGAAAACATGTAAATACGTCCCATAGGAATAGCGTTTTCTTATATGCTTTCTGGGTCCATACAGCCCGAACCAGTGACTCATTTGAGCATTTTCGATCTCAGTTCGCTTGAGCATCGTTGCCTTGAAGAGGATCTCATGTTTCAAAATTATTAACGTTTACTCTGATACTGCATTTGATTCAACCTTCCCTTACTTTGATCGACGAAATTTACCACGAGCTCATAGCATTCAACTGTTTCCAAGAGTCTCAGCCTTAAGTTCAGTTTATAATTATTTTCCTTCCCGGATTGTAGTGGTGTGAGATAAACTTACTGTTGATGTCATTTTAGCTTCTAGTGCTTCTGCGTTCACAAGTCGTATAAAGCATTTCGCTCTCGAAACAGTTTATGAGTTTGTGCTCAGCTGACAGGTGCTTTTGGTCGTCGTGGTCGCATGTTTATTCCTTACTGTTTCATTTTCGTTTTCGCTGGTAGTTCATTTGGCATGGTGGAATGAATACTCAACTATTACAAATACCGCCTCTTACAATCCAAAAGAACGAAACATTTATGACAAAATTACTATTGTTTACACTCGATTTTTAAACAATATGGGGCGAAAAGGCGATATCAACAATGTGAAAACACAAAACGGCTGCGCTGATAGGAACTGAGGAGTTATGAATCTGGAATTTTTATCTACTGGGACATGCTAGGCCAAAAAAAAATAGCGCATGACCTGACAACCTACTCAAAAATTATCGTTCGCCGTAAAGCGGGGAACGAGTTCTGTGTGCGTCAAAACAACAACCATAGGTAGAGGGAGCGACTCATGAAAACATACGCGTTGACTAGGCAAAACGAAGGGTAACGCAAAAGTGAGGAAGCTCGAAAAACATCAGTAAGCGAAATGTGTTTCCATTATTATCGGTGTTATTTAGGTTGAAGTTTAAAACAACCATAACGTGTGCATTGCATGCGGTTGCCAAATTTTGCCTTGTACTCATGCCGTCTCAAAAACGTGATTTAAAATATATGGGTACTCAATTTGGCGGATGAAAAAGAGTCATTAGGCATGTCCCTTCTGTGGGATGGCCAAGGGAAGTAAACATCAAATGTTCCTGCCCTCCAAGGTATTGTCGGCCTAGATGTCTGCAATAGAGCGTGTACGAAATGGCATTGTCATAGCATTTCGGCATTCCTGCTCGCTGTTGAATGAGAGCTACGAAGACATGCCAGTCCCTCAACAGCATACGTGGCGACGAATGAAGCTGCTGTTTGGGCAACAAATCACTAACACATTACTAATTGATGAAGCACTAGGATAATAAAGAACGAGTATCGCGCGGGTGGCTCTGCAGTTAACGAAGTAAGAATCAGCATGAAGGAGGATCGCTACTCCTGAAGATGTTTTATCTGACATGATTTGTCTTCTTAACTGAACATATACTGTTGCACAGGCGATTTCATAGGAAAGAAATAAAGAAAGAAAGCACTAATCCACCGGGAAGAATAATAGGAGGTATTTTGACGTTTTCCGGCATCTTTGATGTTATTTGTCACTTTTGATGTTTTCTGCAATTCTGATGTTTCTTGCCACTTTCGGAGGATGCCGATACCTTTTAAAGTTCTTTGGATATAACCATAGCCCCACTGAATTTGGAATGTTCTGCACGCTAAAAGCTTTCTTATTTTCTCTTATCAGAATTGCTCCGTGACCTAAAGCATTTTCATTTCCTGGGCGCCCTCGTTTGAAGCCGTAAAAGTGGTTAAGGGAAGGATTCAGATGGAGGAGGGGCTGTCCATTGAGGATTTCCGAAGGCCAGCCAAACTTGTACCGCCTGGGGATAGGGAACAGCTGCTTATAGTTCCTTCGAAAAGCTCAGGGAGTGGAAGTGGAAAGAAACGTTTTGTTGCCTCACACACCGAGGGAGATAGAGCCCAAATAGCGGATCTGAGGTGGGGGCTTCAAACGCGTCTAGCGCGGTTCATATTGCTCCTGCAAAAATTTCGTTACAGGGAGAACGTCGAGGCGAACTCAATGAGCTTTCATTCGTTAGAACAAACGAAGAAATTAACCGTGAGGACCCGCACGAACATGCAGACAGGCAGGGAGGGGATTCAACGACCAACGCATTCTGCCCATGGTCAAACAAAGTTTATCGACATTTTAAAAATGTCGGTGCAAAGTTTACAAGCGTTCATAACGGCTACAGCTACCGCCTATAGAAAACCGCTTTGTTTATTCATAATTCAAAAAATTAAATGCGCTTGAAGATGAGGTAGATAGTGAAAAATTTGCGCTAGAAATTCGTTGACGGAGCCCATCAAGTCCGCACCCACAGTTTTTCTTGCAGTGTTTTTCTCGGTTGATTTTGCACTGCGTCCAGTAACCGTTGCTAGCGGGCGCTGTCACGTCAAATATAAAATGTCCGTGTTTACAACTGCTACAGGTTTTATTAAAAACACGAAATGCACACAACGAAAGGCGAAAACAGATGTTTTTTAAGCGTTTCCGAACAATGAGGCACGTTCAACGGTTGTCATCAATAAACGAAATGGCTGTAATGGAATGACAGTCGATGAAATTTGGACGAAAACGTTTATGTGTTCTGCATAAAAACCAAAGAAAGTAAACTGGTCTCACTACTTCATCTTTCACGCCAGTAATCAGTCGTGAGATACGTCAACTCGCCCTTGCTTGCCAGTGTTTTGATAAAATTAATCAGCCTGCTTGGGACAGCCAAGCCATTTTCGTGCGCGCCTGATGACGGAAGGAACCAATTTCAAGAAATCTGATGCGGAAAATACGTTTACTTGGTCGCAAATAAAACCTCAATATCTCATTTTCACCATGTTTAACCCTGAGCTTTTTGCTGGTTTGCAGCAATTCAGAATTCATGTTTTTCAATTTAACCAATTCAGCAATTCACCATGTTTAACTTTTTGGCGTTTTCCGCCATGATGAAATAGTTCCGTTCATTTACAATTCAAAACCACTGTTTTTTTTAAACGAAGGAACTCAAGGTGTTTAATGAGGAATAGAATCACCTACTTCAAATTACGAATAAAAAGTTGGAGAGGATACGGAAGCCAATAATATTAAAACGGTCGAAAATGTTAAGGTTTGCGTGTTGTACGGATCAAGTTTTCAAACAGTACCAGTATATCGACCGGCTTCGCATATAAATGAACAGTATTCTTCAACATTCTTGTCGGCAAAAATTTTTTCGATGAAAAAGAAAGGAATGTGAGGTTCAGTTTCGCGAGCGCTTGTAGTTACCCCATATGTCAAGCATAAATGCCGAAGCAATCAACACAAGACCCTTAAAGAGCACAGGTACAGGCCCGATCTTAAGACCCGTGGCGTCGTCCGTAGAGAATCGCCACACTCAATCCCCTCTACTGGTTCCTCCTGATCGCGCCTCCGGAACTGAGCCTACAATGTGGCAGTCGGTAACATTAACTATGAAGCACATACTTTACAATGGGCTTCTAATGCTTGAAATCTACACTCTTCCGCTGCATCGAGCGCTATTTTCGCATTAGGAATGTTTCAACGCGATTGCGGCTGCTCCCGCACTGAAAGGCATGTGTTTATATCAAGACATTCTTGGACTTTGAAATATGCTTCGCCAGCTTCAACGTATTCCAGAGTTGAACGGTATCTTTGATTACGCATGCGCATTTTAGTGCCGAGTCAGTGTTAATCGCTTCAAATACAAGAACACTCCGTCAAAGGTACGGCGCACTTTACTTTGTATCAAGTCACTTCAAATCATCTATAAGCAAAAAACTACGCAATTATTTGAAAAGAAAATGAATTTTCAAAACAGCGATAGAAGTGCTTCCATAAAGCGCCGTTAAAGCTCGGACATTAACGATAAGTGTTCAACAATGCCGTTGTTAATCGAATTCCTCTGATTTTCTTTTTTGCATACTCGTTTACCAACCATCATACATAATTCTAATGAGCTCGGGAAAACGGCACACAGCCAGCAAAGGCCATAAGAAGTTGGCAAGCCCAAACACGTGGTTCCGTTGCGACGTTGGCGACCCGTGGTTCCACATGGCACAGCTCCACCCGTACATCCTGAACTGCGTCCCGTCTCCATTTTCAAAAA
>JPKZ01002149.1:0-13831 GCA_000803305.1 Toxocara canis
ACAAAGGGCACGCTCCATTTATGTGCACCTTTTGCTGCCTAGAGGGATCTTAATTTAGGCAAGATAGTGGTATCGTTTGTTGGAACTTGACTGCTGCACTCGCACTGGGATATCCACGTACTCCAACTGGCAACTTCTTAGATATACCGCGCGGGTGCAATGCTTCCATTTCGACCATCGTTCGCTTCAATGAAAGAAGTGGTGTTTCGATATCGTCACTAAGTAACTGTTGTCAACACTGCTCTACTTTTACTACAACGGAGCATATGATTTTGCTGGGGTGTTTAATTTTCACTTCTCATCAACAAATAGTGCTCACGCGGTCGAAGTGGTCCCGGCAGTTTGAACACCGCCTCCCCCCGGTTAGGCATGCAGCACTTAATTATTAAAGCAGATAATGAGGTTGTTACAAGCGCAATAAAAGGAAAAAAGACGATTCAGTTTCTCCATATGGCATTCGTTCATTTGGATCTAGTCGACAACGGTCTTAATTGCGCCACCGTTGATTTAGTCGAACTGCGCTGGCATCATTGTATTTTATGGAGATTGCACAGCGTCACAGACAAAAGCCGTAATCTACCTTGAAGTATAAATATACCTCATATATTTGTATCCGAAGTTATTCGGGTGCACCGCAAGCGATTGGGTGCTTAAATGCATGTGCCTAAATCAGTTTTAAAAACATTTTATGAGCTTAAATCCTGTTAATGCTGAACTGAAGCGAACGTCTAAACATCAAAATTTCGCAAAAAATTTCGAACTCCGAAAGCATCTTGTTTTAAGAGCATGCCTTTCAACGTCCAGCCATGTCCGGTCACCCCGAAGCGCTGCGAATGCAAAAGTACCGCCTCATTCTCATCTATCCCTTTAGTTTTCAAACTCGCACGCCTCTTTCAGTCCATTACTTACGTTTCATATTATAACTTGTCCAGGTCGTTGCGACTCGATGATTATCGTAATGGTGTAGTTTTAACATCTGCCGAGGTTTCATGCGCACAAAGCGGCGATATAAGTAAAGATACGACGCGATAAATTTTATGATGCCATCTAACCCTTTCTAAGTGATCATAAGCCCTGAGAGGACGTTATGTTTGTTTGATGTGTTAAGACAGAGAACATCATACCGCTTGCGTTTGTTTTGATTGTCCATCTGCCGACGTGCCATCCTGTAATCAAATTCCTACTTCATTCGACAACTCTTTTAAACCTACGATTACGGCTGCTAAGGGCAGACCGGGAGTAATGAGGTCCTTAGACCATTAGGAAATGACTCTTAGCGGAATAAGTGCTGCGTTGGCTCCTGTAACTGTAAATTCAGAATGCCGACTGCACGCAGCATTCAGAACGCTGGATGGCTACGTCTTTGATCTGAAACATAGAGCACTGCTCTTACTATTTGAGCGCGGTGCATACGCATTTTTAGCTACACCACGCAACGCTCATGATGTTCTGCAAAGTTGCATTTCTAAGCGATCCTTTCATTTGGCGTGAGCTCAGTATTATGCATCGTAACTGCTCGAGAGAGGCAAAGCTTTTTGTGCTGTTTTTTTGTATGTTCTTGTACGATTTAAGACATGCAAGGAGAAGCTCAGTGCTGCACGGAAACAATGTGCAAGTAAATTTAAGGCTTCCGGAAAGAGCGACGGTCTAGCGAGTGAAAACTTTTTTGCTGAGACGTGCTGTGGTTGTTCGCTCGACCGAATGCTAATCACTATACTTTTTCTGCACCACTGCCATCACAGAGGGTCGCAGTTCCAGTGCAAGATCACGTGTCATCTTCATCTGCCCCACTGTGCAGCTCGCATTGCGTCTACAAAGCGAAACTTGACGAATGACGCAGTCGCAGTTCTGTGTTTGTCATCTGCTCGAATTTTGTGTTTTTATGCCACAGCTTCTCTGCGTCGATGGAAATAGCCACGGACAAAGCTTGACTGCAGCTTCGGGTATGGTCTTCCACAAATCTGGTACTATTTCGAAAAATTCAGATTCGCTTCGACTCCGACCTCTTAACTACCCTATTCTCGGTTCAGTTCACAGGATTTCATAGCCGCAGCTGCAGCTGGAAGGGTGGCTCAGCTCCCGAGCCACTGCTATGCGAAAATGCTACTGCGGAACCAAAGCACTTTCTGGATGACGATGGATAGTGTTTCGACGAAATGTGAAAAATTTTTCTCGTTTTGGGAGCCTTCACGTCGCTGTGTCTCAAGTTTACTGGATTCGTTTGGTGTCCCACGATTATTCTCGCTCACCATGGCATTTCGTTCATCACAAATATGCGTATGAAACGAGAGGAGCATTTTTCTGGCTTCGTTAAGCTGATGTGTAGGTAAGTGAAGTGAAGAATAGGAGCTTGCACAGAAGCGCGTAGAAAGAAAGACACCTTGAGACGGTTGCTGTACTCCTTGACGCAGTCCTTGCAGAAGATGTGAAGGCAAGGCACGAACTGTTGCATGTCCTCGACATCTCGTTCGCGACGGCACACACGACATCCGATCATCAGGCCGCCGCCGCTCATCTTAACTCAAACAATGAATATCTTCCCTTACCATCAGCACTTACATACTCGTCTTGGAGGGCTGCAATTCTTGCAGTACAATGTTTGCAAGAATGTTGAAATTCGAAATGAAGAAGAAAGTTAATTTATGCAAGTCTCATGAGATTTATGCAAATTTATGAGGTTCCCGTAAATCAACAGCGCATGCTTTGTCACGATTTGCGTTTTTGAAAACGGAGGCACAACTGGAACACTTGCCAGTTTATTGGTCAACGTTCCGGTACTTCATTCAAATAATTCGCAAAATACGGGGATGGCAGAAATTCGACTACAGCTCTTTTGCATACACTTGTAAAAACTGCACTTGTTCAATTCTCCGATGACTGCTCAATCAGTGAGGGGCATTTCGATGTCACGTTTAATTCAGTAAATATCTTTCCCACAACAAATGAATTTGAGAAAACCTAAAGTTCCTTGGAGGCGTTGAAGTGGGCTGAAGAGGAGAGGGGGAGCGGCTTAACAAGTGTTCGGGAACAGTGGACATTACTGAGAAATTGACTTGCATATCCAAAATTTTAGTTAGCAAAGCCATAAAATTGATGCGGACGATTAACGCTTAAATTACATATTCTGTAAACAGCGTTGATTTTGCTGCAGTGTCAGGAAGCGCCAAAAAGCGCTCAAGCTGATCAGAAATTAGTTCAGCAAACAAGAACGTTCGCTGTGGCCTCGATTAAGGTATTAGTGTCATATGTAGAACAACGCGCCATTGTGAAGCGTAATTTTAGAAATAGAAATTCGCACGAATCGCTCCACCTCTGCATTTTGCCGCTTCAAAATGGGACATACGAACGTTCTGTGTCAGTGAGCTCCTACGTTAACGAGCAGATGCTCATGAATTGCCATTTTTTCTTGAGCTGTGCAGGGCAAACAAACATTTAAGAAGTACGACATAATCGTTTCGATGCTTACACTCGTTTGGATCCGATCAACGATTGTCTAGGTTTCGCGGCTCTCCTCGCTGCTCTTTTTTTGCGCGTGATTCAGCGGCATCATAAATGTTTTATGCAGTCATGAGCAGATTGCAAGATCCGCACCAAATCGAAAATGTCGTGAGACGCAAACAAACAGTGTCTCTGTGACCGAGTCGTAACACATGGATTAGGCAACTGTGTGTGACTCATTCATGCTATTACTCAACCTGCTTTGGTTTTCTCAAATTTTGCGGCAAGTAGTGATCGCACTGTCGTTGCGCCAATGTTTGGACAGCACAAGCCTGCAAAGATGAGGAGCCTCACCGCTTGCTCTATTTTCATGATCATCGTCGTGTAGAATCACCACTATCCTCGCGAGTACGAGGATGCCCATTTGATTATGGATTGGTGGGATGCGCATTCTCACATTGAACCCCCATATAATAAGACAGCAAATTGTCAAAATGAAGATGTTATAGCGTGAAAGGGCACCTATGTGGTAATGATTACAAATTTGTCGACCTTGGCACGATCGTTCTGATGAACGATGTCTATACCAAGCTCTGACCGGCCTCAATGAACGGGAACACCGGATTGATGCGATAGAGATTATTATCCGAACATTCCACCTGAAAAGTTTGCGTGTTGAAGGGAAACTTATTTGTTCTCTCGAAGAGATTTTAACTTGTCTCAAAAAAGTTTCAGAAGTCTGCTCTGTGAATATTTCAGGTGCAATGACCATAAAAACAATGAATTTAAAGTTGTAGTGCTCGGAGATTTCTAAAAGAAAAATTCGAACTCAAAAGTCGTACAAGAATTCTTGAGGGAATCTTCAAATTTCCTGCCCCTTTACTTTTGCTCCACTTAATAAGAGTATTAAAAATGCGTTTTTGAATGGCAGAAGTAAAGTAAAGAACAGGAGCTGTTAAAATTATCTAAAATAATCAGTTATGAGAGGAAAAGACTTTGACAGCGCGTTGTTCGTCGGTTCGGTTGGGGATTACAAGCTTATGAATGCCACCAGTGGTAGTTCAATGCAGCTCAGCTGGCTCCATCACCATCTCCTTTCGCGGTTCAGCTGGAAGTTCGCTTATTTGTGTCTTATTAATTTTTGAGGAGGGACGGATACGAAAGTTACAGATAAGAGGCGAGGGCTCTTAATGGGAAATACAGTTGTCGCCCTTACCATCTAATGACATCAAAGATCGGACACTACTAACGAACTCCAAAATTTTTTAGTTGCTTTGGTCGCATTGTCATCGCCCATACGACGTTTCTGTGATTTCTTGGCATTGTTTTCATATGAACCGTACCAGTTTCCAACAGCTTCCCCGACCAATTGTATGCCCCTCCCCCAATGTATTTAAACCCCGTCTTGCTATCGTGAGTGCTCATGGCGAGTCAGAACCTCCCATCGCATGAGCTATGGCGCGGCTGTCAACAACTCCATGAAATATTCATGAAATTTGCATTTCCGAAGCTAAAATCAAGTTATACTTGAAGTTATATGACATTTGCTCCGAAGAATCACGCCCCTGAAGAGAAGCACAGTAGAATTTCTCTAACGAACACTTTAAACGAAAGAGAAGAGGCGGGTGTGATTTTCTTTAAGCAAACAGGAGTGCACATTACGGGAGTGGCAGATGCGCGCCTCGACAAATTTGCCCATAAAACTGACTGATTCCGTAGAATGACAATAACTTCTCAAATAAGCCCAATAACGCATTCATATTTTCATCCCAACAGGACTGCTGCACAAGTCCCTCACTTAAATGTGCTTTTCCGATTTATTTCCGCGATACGACTCGCTGCCCAAACCACTGGAATGTCGCGGTTAACTACGACCTGTCCTCTTGGTAAAGGAATTGACCTGAGATGTGATGAACGAGGCAGTCTTTGGTGTAGATGAGCTGTATGAAATTTATCGTTTCTGCTGAAACTACCTGACAGGCACGAATATGCGCTCAAACTTGCACGGCGTCATATGGCGCGTTTTGTAAATATGATTTGCTAAAGTGCGAAAACGCGCTTAAAAGAAGCAGTTACTCGTTTCAGTATTGCCCACATTATTAATTTTCTACCACCACTGATTTAAAAATGGGCAGAAAAAGCAACAAAGACGAGCTGCCAATGTTTTTCGTTCGATCCGCTTCCCCTCATGACAGCTTTCGCATTGCAAGTTCTCTCAAGCCCTCATTTTGATAAATAACTTTTCATCCTACTTCCGATGAGAGAACAATTTCAGCCCCGTAGATCCTGTTCGAGACTATAGGGAAGTTTAGAACGCAGAGCACCTTCCGGCTTTTCTTTGAGATATCAACTGCAAAGCGAACAAGGCGCTTCGAGGAAGCATCAAAAGTCAACCTTGGACGGTAATCTGCTATTCAAGTGAAGTACATAACGACAAGAACAAAACAGATTTGAACGTGGTTTCATTCGATTTGTTCACTTAACAATCGTGCTGACACACGCCTAATGAAGCTTGCCGATCCCTCCCTCGATCATTCTAACTAGCAACAGGCTCCCATCACTCCATTTCCATATAGTTCCCAGGAAGAAGAAAAGGAAGGACTAAAAACATGTTCGACTGAGCTGTCCAGATGGAAGGCAAATTTGTGAGACAAGGGTAGTATGGTAGTGTGATTCGTCCGAACAGTGCAACCTGTCGCAAGTCTCCAGCGGAACAAAACAAATACAGGAGATACGCCCTATAACCAACCCATTACCTTTCCTCCACAATTTCCCCTCACGGTTTAAATAGCTGAACAAGACTACCACGCAAAAAAACCTCTTTTAGATTCATCCATAATTTGTTTGCTTTCGCCTTAACACTAATAAAGAAAACACTCCCCACCCTCATCCCCCTCATGGTCGTAGGCGCTTTGATCGCTTGTTCTTAAACTGTGATTACATCAGGTATGGCATCAACTGCAGGCGTTTATCGAATATACTGTCATTATCTGCTTGAAAGTCACCATGGACGCAATATCACGTTTTTTTTTCTCCCCTCTAAATTTGAAAAAAATCGAATTGCTGGCCCGGAAGCTCTTTTAAATCTTTTACTAAGTATCCTTTTTTCCTTTAACTCAATCAAGAGGAAAAGCTGTCCGCGCTGCTGTCAAATCAAATGCATATAAAGCTCTGAGGCCTGAACTGCCTAAGACCTCAGGAGACGATGATGGTGCTGAACTTAGACATAAGATATGATAATAATGCGTTAAGGAATTCCTGCTAACTTTCTACAATTTCTGTGGTTCCTGAGTTGAGACTACCGAACAGGCAAATCGATGATGAGCGCAAAACGACATCCCTTCTCAAAGAAATACACTCACCTGCACATACACGACGCTTTGCAAACGCACTTTTGCCAAAAAGCATTAAAACGACCGAGAAGAGGCGGGGGGGATTTTTTTTAAGCAAACAGGAGTGCACATTACGGGAGTGGCAGATGCGCGCCTCGACAAATTTGCCCATAAAACTGACTGATTCCGTAGAATGACAATAACTTCTCAAATAACGCATTCATATTTTCATCCGAACAGGACTGCT
Organism: Toxocara canis; assembly: GCA_000803305.1. Lineage (NCBI taxonomy): Eukaryota > Metazoa > Nematoda > Chromadorea > Rhabditida > Toxocaridae > Toxocara > Toxocara canis. The sequence continues at coordinate 7,018 of JPKZ01002149.1, forward strand.
GCACAAGTCCCTCACTTAAATGTGCTTTTCCGACTTATTTCCGCGATACGACTCGCTGCACAAACCACTGGAATGTTGCGGTTAACTACAACCTGTCCTCTTGGTAAAGGAATCGACCTGAGATCTGATCAACGAGGCAGTCTTTGGTGTAGATGAGCTGTATGAAATTTATCGTTTCAGCTGAAACTACCTGACAGGCACGAATATGCGCTCAAACTTGCACGGCGTCATATGGCGCGTTTTGTAACTATGATTTGCTAAAGTGCGAAAACGCGCACAAAAGAAGCAGTTACTCGTTTCAGCATTGCCCACATTATTAATTTTCTACCACCAATGATTTAGAAATGGGCAGAAGAAGCAACAAAGACGAGCTGCCAATGTTTTTCGTTCGATCCGCTTCCCCTCATGACAGCTTTCGCATTGCAAGTTCTCTCAAGCCCTCATTTTGATAAATAACTTTTCATCCTACTTCCGATGAAAGAACAATTTCAGCCCCGCGGATCCTGTTCGAGACTATAGGGAAGTTTAGAACGCAGGGCACCTTCCGGCCATTCTTTGAGATATCAACTGCAAAGCGAACAAGGCGCTTCGAGGACGCATCAAAAGTCGACCTTGGACGGTAATCTGCTATTCAAGTGAAGTACATAACGACAAGAACAAAACAGATTTGAACGTGGTTTCATTCGATTTGTTCACTTAACAATCGTGCTGACACACGCCTAATGAAGCTTGCCGATCCCTCCCTCGATCATTCTAACTAGCAACAGGCTCCGATAACTCCATTTCCATATGGTTCCCAGGAATAAAAAAATGAAGGACTAAAAACATGGTTGACTGAGCCTCCCAACACGTTCAGCGTCCTCCAAACTTGGCATCTTACTTTCGAGTCGTAATACCCGCCGCAACCGTATGGGCGATGTGGGAGTTTGGTGTGTGATATGCACCATGACACTCGTAGTGTGCAACGTGCTTGAGACAAAATCGATTGACAAAATCAATTGACAATCTCTTCACACCATCGCTAAGCCGAAATCAAGGTGGCATTGAAATCTTTGAAAGGTGAACGCCTCGCCACGTCAAACTGTTACGTTTTAATAAATGCAGCTCACTCTTCAAAAAAGTGCGATGAGCATTCTCAGCTACCGAGATGATTCACGACACAACGAATTGCCCAATATATGCAGTTGGAATTCCTTGTTACACCTACCTCGCTTTTTTTCATTTTCTGACGATTGTATTCCAAAACCATCGTATGCTCGTCGTGCCAAAAGAAGGCCAAATTGAATATTTTAAAAATAATTGAGGAAATGATCTAATGGCGACAACATTTAGACACACCAGGAAACATATGCGCTGGGTAGTGACTCGCAGACGAAAACACTGACGGTTTCAATGGTCGAGGAACGCTACGATGGCAGAAATGAATCGTTTTCCAGTAAGGCTGTTGCTCAGAACGTACAGTTCATCGAGTCCGCGTAAACCGGACTACATTGATCGTAAGTTTGGCTGCCAGGAGGAGTAAGGAGAGAGCTTCAAGATTATCATCTCCCCATTTCTCTTAACATCATTTCGACTGGCTATCCAGCAAACTACTACTTCCTGTGCTCGATAAAAAGATATAGCTATCCGTTTGTAGCCAACCCATCCGTTCTCAAAAGGTGTGTCAACTCCCTTCCGACTTGAAAGGAGTAGCTTCTGCCGGAGTCTACTGCGCTTTGAAATAAAGTGGATGACTCGTTTACCTGGCAATAAACACTTCGGTGACAACAATGACCTTTAGAATGGCGTTAACGTTCCTCCAACTTTGATGACTTCCGAACTGAACCTATTCAACTGGCACGGAAATACGCACACATGCATACAATGAAACATGAAATGGCAACAGTGTGGTCCGCAAAACGCAAATTTGCCAGGAAACATCAAGGAGCAAGAATCTTATACATTCAAATTTAAGGAAGCCAGACCTCAGGAATTCTCAGCATCACCACCTCAGGTTTAGACGTTCACATGGCTGCTCAGAGAGTCCAGATGTTCATACTTTGTTACCTTCAACGGAAGACCAGGGAATGCATTACTTCTATTCGCAGTCATTCGCACCACTGGCGACCGAACCACTGATAGCTCAGTACTTGGAATAACTTTTTCATCGAACAATATGAATGCGGAAAATTTTATTAATCACAACAACAATGAGCGACCACCAAGCAATGAAACTGCATACTTAAACAGAAAAGAATCTCCGCAGCAACACTTGGGGATCAGAGGAAGCATAAAAGACCTTAAGTGGAATTAAATGTCTGTGAGAAACAATACGCAGAAATGTATCACAAAGAGAGACAGCTGGACGCATACCCCTCTGTTATATGAAGCGCTCACCAATTGCAACAGCAGTCCAGTTTCTAAAGGCCACCATCACAAGCGCCAAGCTAAACCTGCAATATGAAAACCAGAATGAATAAAATAGCCGTTGTATAAGCTAACTGAAGCTACTGGCGGAATACGCTTGCATCAGCCTTCACTCTTAAATACACTTTAGTTCCCCATACCGCTGCAGCATTCACTCCGAGTTGTCCATGCGATTTGCCCAGCCAGTCTGGTTGAAAATGCCCATATGGAACATTACGATATCTTCAAATTTCAAAAAAAAAAAACGCATAAACTACTGGGGGCTCCCGTAGCTGAAATCATGAAAAATCAAGCGGGGTTCATACGACAAGTTTGGTCATGAACGTCATGAATAACGGGAAAAAAAATCGAGACGCAATTGTAAAATGACGTTTCAACAGCCGAGAATGTTAAGAGAGAAATATAACGAAAGCGTACGCTCGCCGAACACAACAGAGCAAAGATAACGCAACACCATAGATCGCAGTAACGCTAAAACAGATGAACAAATGACGGTTATAGCAAAACTGCCAAACATAAGTATGGAAGGAAAAGCGTTCATTTCACGAGAGCCATCGAGATACAATAGCGACTACGAATTTCAACATCACTCATGCATGAACGTTTTGGATGTGCCCTTAAAATATGGTGGAGAAAGAAACAAATGAAACTCTCTGCTGACAATAAGAAGCCTGATTCATTGGAAGGAAGAGCAGTACCGTTTGTTTATGCAATGCGAGATTGTGGATTTCGTAGTCTCGAGTCTCCCCCTCCAACGGGTAGGGGGAGGTGAAGTAGGAGCCAGAGGAATAAAAACATCTTGATTAAGCGGCAAAACATTCCCATTCTATAGCACACTCACAATCATAAACAAAACGTAGGCTTTCTTGAATTCTTAGACACCTATGAGTCGAACTACAAGAAGAGATGGAAGTGGCGGCTGAAAAATGGAGAGGGACAGAAGAAGGAGAAAAGAGAGTCGACAGTTACGACTGCTTCGCGAAAACAAGCTTGCCTCGTGGCACGTTTGCATAACAGTAACACAGAACAAAGGTGGAAGACACACTTCAAAGAGACAACGAAAACGTAATTTCCGCTGTGAGGAATTCGATATTCGTGAAAATGGAAGGCAAATGCGCCTCTGATTACAATTTCAGTATCACAGTTGCCAGATAAAAGTAAACTAAACTTCACCAATTTGATACCAGTGACCGGAAATTCTTCGCACAAAAGAATACCTGACCGATTGAGACTTAAGCCATTAATAAACAGCAAAATTTCCATTAAAAAGCGAGTACGAAGCTCTAGATCACAAAGCGCCGTCGTTTGCGCCCTGGCACTACGACTCCAGTTTCAGCTGTGTCTCCTCCACAGTCATATTCGGATTCATGTTCGTTGCCAGAAGAATTGCTTCGTTCAACTCCTGAAAGAGCAACGCCCTTCATAATTTAGTTACTTTAGAAAATCCTGACCAAAACCAAATCAGCCTGTGCAAATTTTAGCGAAAATCCCGAATAAGACAGTCTGCTCGTAGCTTTTGGTCTTCGGCTTCAGGTTACGAATAAGGATAATACGACACAATCAAGCCAACGTACATGGTCATTTTGAACCTGAGATGCGCCACGGCTGATGCCATTCCTTTGCTCTCACGAACTGGAAGGCGAATGAGTTGAGTTGCCAAGGAATGCATCAAAATCTATATTCGCCAAAACCGTACCGCGAAAATGAAAAGTCCAATAATCAGTCACAAACGGAAGCTCACGTGGTTTAAATAACCGCAACGGTTTTTACTAATAACCCAACCAGTGGTAATCAGGATCAAGCCTGCCCTCGCCATGCACTTCTCAAATACTACATTGAGGAATAACTTTGTCAAAGTGAACAACTGACCGCATCATGATCAATGTTGGCACCCGAATGGATCGCAACGAAGTATTCCGTACGAATCTCTACTAAACCATTGGTCTCCACTTCGTACTGAAAGAAACGATTATTATTAGCGAAGGACACAGAAAGAAAGCTCGGAGAAGGTGCCTTCCCAGCAGAACTTGTGCTTCGACGAAAAGATGCCGAAAATTTCACGGCCACAATGACCACTTCAAAACCCTATTTACAATTAGGATACTGCAGGAATTAAAAACTCGCTTCAGTACCGCTCAAGATACTGGAGCGTATAAGAGCCAATCCGTCTGCATGCTTACTGGCTACTATTACAGAGACAACCAAATAATCAAGCAAATGGTTGGCGAAAGCAAAACCAAGTTCCGCACATAGGACGCAACGTCTCAATTTTCAGAGCGGAGGCCAGAACTATTTATTAGAGCAATTTCTCCCGATGAAGGGTACGTTGAACAGCCAGATGATAGCGAAAATGTGGCAAAGCGTAAAATAAAATCTGATCATTGAATGAGTTCCCGCCCGATTCGTTGGGGCAAGCGAGCGAAATGCAACAGCAGTGAGTTGGCTTTACTTTTTTTGCGGCCTCCTCACTGCAACCTTATTTCGCGAAAAGCTACTCTCAAATTCCCCACTAGTTACATTTTGTGAAGGGCCGGGGATGGGGAAGAACTTCCGGTTCCAATCCGTCTCTTTCCAAGGCCCCACCAGCAATGAGCAAAAAAATGCATACTATGTTTATTAGTTCTGCTGAAAAAGGCAAATTCAACGCTGTGCATATCGGCTAATATTACAAAATGAACTAAGAGTTTAGAAAAAAAGATAATGCATAAGTGTATTCCAGAACGACTCCCAAGACCAACATTTCCAAACAAATCTGGACAGGTATACAAATAAGGACAAAAATTTCTAATCATCTCATAAGCGTACTGTCTGCACAGAACGTGAAGCACACAAACAATGCGTCCACTCCCCCAACCGGATTAGAGAGTTTACAATCGAAAGCCGCATATTTGGAAAAACACCACTGCAGACAAGGAAGATTCCATACCAGTTCCCAACTTTCTGAAAAGAACGTGTGATCAAGAACCTCAACGGAAGGGACAGAGCCTGAAACAATGGTGAATGATATGAGCTAAATTAATCGCATAACCCGCACGATAAGGCATGCACTAGTCACTCAGTCACAACTGCAAGGAAACATTGGTGCGTTAAGCAGCGAGGTCACAAATAAACTAACCTTAATGATCTTCACGGTTCTGTTGGCTAGGGTAACACATCGAGTGGAAATGATATTGCCCCGCACGACGAATTCTTCCGGACCGATCGACTTATGCGCCACTGCATCGGTTCCAGTTTCGCAGACGGCCGTCAGGTTAGTTATGACGTTTTTCTCTCTCGTCGAAGTCATTACTACCTGCTTGCCCGACAGCTCTTCAGCACTCTCCAATACGCGAACCTGCGGTTAAGGGCTTTTGAACAGCCACAAAAACCGTTACGGAAGGGGAAAGAACTATTAATAAACCTCGTTGCTGGACAAAAGGGTAAAACGAAATAAAAATCGAGCATGGTTCGCGCCACTTCAAAACAATGCAAAGACTGGCGAAAAACATCAGCGGTTCCCATAAAAGACCACCTTTGTGGAACGGTAAGTGAAGGCAAAGTTTCGCTCATAGCAAAACATTCACTATTATAAATGCTGTAAGTTGGTCTTAAAATAATAATGTTCATTAAAAGTATCAACCGGATTTTACCTTGGACCGAAGTTGCAAAACACTTTTCCAGGACCGCTGCTGCCACGAGACAGAAACATGCACAGCTCTGTTTCGCCGTCCAAGCATAAGCATTTGAATTCCACGAAAAGGCACTTTTTCATAAAACGATTACAGAACATATGCTCGAATCCCAAATTCGCCTCCCAACCTTCTCCTACCTTCTCACATATACTTCCCTTGCATATTTTTCTCTTCCCGCCCCACCTGACGAGCTGGGATACTTAGAAGACGTTAACAAAACGAGGATGCTTAGAGGACGTAAAAATAAAAACGACGGCGAGACCAACAAAAAGAATTAGCAACTAATGACCATATCATCAGTTTCGGTCGACGCTTCTTCCATTCGAGGCTCTGTGAGACGGTAAGAGATAGCACTGTGCTCGTCAAGCGAAACAAACTCTTCAGCTTCATTGCTGCCAGCAAGTATTGATATATTTTCTTTACATGCCACCTAAAACTACAACACTATAAACCGTTAAAAGGTGGAGGCCAGAACATTTCATTTCATCAGAGGGCACATTTTGGGAAGGGCAGTAAACACTGGAGAGGGAAGAGAGCTTGTGCGACAATGCATCTCCACAAAGTTGGGATTAGACGGATGGACCGCTAAATTCGACGAGGGCCCAAATTTAATGAGAATTGGTGCGAAGTAGTGTGTACAACGAGGAGAGGAGGATTAAACTTGAGAGGAGGACTGACGAATGTATATCTGAAAAGGACAGCGAGGGAAAGAACTCACGGTACCAACACAGATGTGA
>JPKZ01002150.1:0-14720 GCA_000803305.1 Toxocara canis
GAAAAGAATAAACCTTTCATTGAATGCTTCGTGGAATATAATGAGATGTATTTTGATCGACTAACAAAGGAAGAATGGGAGCATTTAGGTGGGCCGTGCTAAACAGTCTCACATTTCTTAGGAAGCATAACAACTGAACAGTATGGAATGCACGAAGAAGTGAGCGGTTTCGCGAAACAGTCATGTATCTCCGACCGTGCAGATATTTGACCATTACTTTAAATAGTGCTAGCTTGTAGTTGTATTTTTTGTTTTTGAAGTCGATGCTGCAATTTGTATGTTTGATTCCGTTAAACTTGTTTTGTTTGCAGAGGTTGAAAATTTCACTAGAAATAACGATACAAATTAATTTCCGATGGATCAAATCGTGGAGATGGATGACAAAAACGTTTCAGAATCTCGAGCTTCATCCGCCACGAGTATGTCTTCTCTTAAAAAGTATTGCCGATCCGAAGCAGAAGTTGATCAATGCCCTGATCACAATGCTTTTTTTCTCTTTAAAAAATGAAAAATGGTCGTCGAGATTTTCGATAACTTAACTACAAGTTCCATACCCGGACATTCGATTTTTTTAATGCGGCATTATTTCTCGTTTTAGCATAATTTTCACTTTTTCATTTATTTTCATTCCATTTTTTTTGTTCGAAATATCTCTGCAGCATTCGCTCTTTCTTGATGTCCTAAAATTTTGTTGTTCCTCGCTTGAAATGTCCACATGCATTCACTCTACACTTCAACTTGACCTGAACAAAAATTTTGCAAAATTGGGCTCAACTCTTTGTGGCAATTTGTACGCAAAAATGTCGTTAATCACTTGTTTGTCTTTTAGCCATAGATAACCTATATAATAATATTATGAAATCAGATTGATTAAAAAAAGTTAACGCGTCGAATTTAAAACTAAAGCAAGTTAATGTGGAGAAACTTCGGATGAACCTGGGCTGCTGGAAGTGAAATGATGCGACGATGGGATGGAGGGGGAGGAGGAGAGAGAGGGAGAGAGAGATGAGAAGCAAGAATATAGATATCATTCCTTGTAAATCTGTAGGTGAAGATTACGTAGATGGCTGTAGTTTTACCTGACTTTCTATCCTATTTCTTCGTTTGGTTGCTTGTGTTGTTGCTCTTGTTTTTTTTTCCGTTCCCCAGCTATTTCCTAGGCGTTCTCTGTAAATGTTAGGCAGTTTTGCTGTCATCGAAGGTATTATTTCTCTTTGTCGCGTCCGCATTCCCTATGCTAAATGGAATATAAATAATTGAATGAACAATTTGAAAAAGTAACACTTCGTTAATTTGAAATTCAGCTAATTGCAGGTAATATTATAACTTATGCTGAACCGACAGTGTTCGATGGCAAACAATCCATAATTCACGATCAACAACCATCTAGCATTGCAGAAGCGCCCGAGAAGACGAAAGTGCTATCCGTGAAGGACACAGAAAAGAGTGCTCGTTCAGAATTTCCACCACCAAAGAATAAGGAGATCATTCAGTTAGACGATGATGAACCTGCGGAAAAATTCATCATCCTAGAGAAGGGCTCTGAGATTCGAGCTCTAGCCTCTGGCTTTGTTGAGCAAGTATCTGAGGGTGCAGTTGTACTTGGTGACCAAGATTTAATCGAAGCGGAAGAGCCGATCTGTGAAGAATCAATTCCTTCGTCGTCCACTATGCCTATCCCTCTCAATTATATCGCTGAAGTTTGTGGTTAGTTTATTGTCGCTTTCACTGAGGCAACCAGGACTTCTTTTTTCAATAACGAGAGTCGGGAATTCCGAAGAAGAACCGTCGGGAATCGAAACCCGATGCTTTCCTGCAGAAATCATGACTCTCTTTGTCTAAAAAAAAGAATTTCCGGACGAGTTCCCGCAAGACTGTAGTCTATCCCATTTCAAGAGGGTTGTCCATCCATTCGTTTGTATACTGCAAAGCATTATATGTAAGATCAGGAACAATAATCGTTTTGCCAACTTTTGATCAAATACCATACGCTGAGGAAAGCGAGGGAAGCTGCTGAGTGTTTTAAGGGTATACGAACCAACCGATTGGGTTCAGACGCAAACTGTACGACGCCAGATACATGCAGTTTGAGATCTAATCGGATTCTCCGCTCACGACTACGGGGTGAAACCTTACTCCTGATACCTCATTATAATATAATGCCATATTGTTGATTAGAGTCCCTTGGATTTTTCTTTCTGATCGATAATTTTGCTACACTGAATCTTCTTTCGCCTCTCGCCTCCACAAAACATTAAAAAAGTCAAGTTATTTCTGTGAATGGAGACTGCTTGTGTCGGATAGCGCCTTTGTTCTGAGACTTCATGTTAAATAAACCTTGGTGCACTAGTTGAAATAATGCGATCTGTGAATTGTAACAGATATTCAACGTCGGATCGAGGTCAACTATTTAGTCATTGCTGTTCGTTTCTGCAAACTTATAGAAATGATCATGACAAAGGCCAAACTGAGTTTTGTTGAGTTGTTTTTCGTCATCATATCATGTTAGTAATTACGCATTTAATTCATGCTCTAATTTCCACTATCTTTTTAACCCTTTCATCTCAATAAACGTTAAGCTGTAAAATGTGCGTCCTAGTACATTAGTTACGAATGACAGCGAAGAACGAGGAATTTCCATGTTAAATATGTTTTCAACCAGTTTTCAACCAAATTCATAAGTAAATAGCTTTAACTTAATATGACATAGGATTAAAGCATCATAGACTAAAAAGGTTGCTAGTCAGAGTTATGCTAGCTCAAATGCTTCACATGGAAAATGTTTAATATTGCAGAAGTAAAGGCAGCGATGAAGATAGTTTATGATAACGTGAATATGGGTCGACTGAACAAGGCATTCAAGGAGTCTGTATTAGGCAAGATGAGAATCACAGCCGACTGGCCATCCTCGACTACCGATTATGACCTGAAGCCGTTTGTGCCTGTACCACTTCGCGAGAAGCACTCTTTTCTAGTGGAGGTGCTATAATTTTTCTTGGGCTTTTTAGGTCTGCTTTTTATACATCGTTTTAGGCCTTATGTATTTTCTGCAACGCATGTTGAAATGCTTTTTTTTCTCGACACTTATGATGCAACTTCTAATACAGTTAACAATTCCTGAAGAGAAGGTTGCTCGATTATTTTGCCAAGATTCAGTAATAGATGCGTGTGGATGGACAGTTAGAAGCAGTTCGGCCAGCATCTAACGTGAGCCGTTTAGGCTGACTGTTGTGGAGCTGAAATTGTGTAACGTTAGTTTTGCGAGCTGTTTCCTTCATACTTCGAAGTGCTCGTTGGTTTAAACACCTATGGTCTCTTCCTATCTGCTGTTTGCTGTCACTCAACATCGCTTTCGAGATGGCAATCCTTCATTCGTTTACTTCGCATTATAGGATAAACGGCTTCAATCATTCAACAAATCCTTCACCCAATTGAAAATCGTTTGACCCCAGTGCACTTTAAAATCGTTGCCTTAACTGATTAGTTTGACGATTCTAATGTTTAAATATAAATCCAGAGCAGGTAATTAAGCTAATCTCTAGGATTGCAGCGTCACCTACGGATTGCATTGGCAAAGGAGCAACGTGAGAAACGAACGAGTTACGTCATAAAAGCAGGCGCAGATGAAGTGGTAGCGCGGTTACATCATCCTGATCCTGTGGGACTGCGTGTGACGTGCAATTCTTTAACCAAAAGGATAGCGACGGCTCGTGGCTGGGACGAGAACGTACCCAATGCTGATGACGTCTACAGAATGATCATCAATCTAGATGTGGATGAGTTGCTCAATATGGCACGACTTTTATTATGTAAGTGTTATATATACATACATAAGCATGTATATATATGTATATAAATAGATATATACATATTATAATACACAAGAAGCATGCGTGAGCTTACCATTCGTTAATTGAGAGTTGAAGTCGCAAGTCTGAGCTTGATCTCGAGTTGACCTCAGTCACTTTAAAATCGTTGCATTAACTGATTAGTTTGACGATTCTAATGTTTAAATATAAATCCAGAGCAGGTAATTAAGCTAATCTCTAGGATTGCAGCGTCACCTACGGATTGCATTGGCAAAGGAGCAACGTGAGAAACGAACGAGTTACGTCATAAAAGCAGGCGCAGATGAAGTGGTAGCGCGGTTACATCATCCTGATCCTGTGGGACTGCGTGTGACGTGCAATTCTTTAACCAAAAGGATAGCGACGGCTCGTGGCTGGGACGAGAACGTACCCAATGCTGATGACGTCTACAGAATGATCATCAATCTAGATGTGGATGAGTTGCTCAATATGGCACGACTTTTATTATGTAAGTGTTATATATACATACATAAGCATGTATATATATGTATATACATAGATATATACATATTATAATACACAAGAAGCATGCGTGAGCTTACCATTCGTTAATTGAGAGTTGAAGTCGCAAGTCTGAGCTTGATCTCGAGCTAATGTTACCAACGCTTCGAAAAATGGTAATGTGAAAAAAAAAAGAAGAATTGAGCAAAGCGTAGTAAAGAAAAGCGAATTCGGCTCGATCGCCGCACAGAATTGCACATGACTGTGGAAATCGGGAAGAGTGGCTTGTCGAAGTATGACGGGAAGTTCATCTATGCGCAATGGATGCGAAATGAGCTAATTCCCTCAGTACATGAAAAAAATGTCAAGCGAATTTTAGGGATCCCCTGTTTAATGGGCGCCACCTGGTCACAATAATTTCGGTAAGTTCGCCTTTCCATTACGTCAAATGTCGTCGTATGAGTACTTGTGCCTGAGTACTTGGATTTTTTGCACTTTGTCATCTCATCTGGAATCCTTTTCACGATTATATCCTTGAGTCTTTGTTTGCCTTGATCTTTTAAAGACTGCGTACTAGTTTTTTTATAGAGTCATCTAGAATTTTTCGTTTTTTTATAGTCGAAAAAATGTACATACTTGATATATCGGTTGGTGTTGCCGCAATTTTTAAACTGTTCTGCCAAATTGGTTTTTTTTTTCGCGCTGCTGTACCTTATGATCTGCCCACCCAATTCAGAAGTCCTGCCTACTTAAATGTGATGGTAAAAGGAGGTTTGTTATATGCTGCGGAAGCGGTGTTTGAAAGAATCGAGATTCGGAGCTGGAAGTTTCTTATCAAAAGAAAAAAACAACGGTCAGCATTTGCACACAAGGATCGAAACTTCGTCTTCTCCAAACTGACATAATAGGTGTCCAAGAAGGCAATTATTTCTTTATCCAAGATACTTCGGTGTCATTTCGCTGTTTGCACAAAATTAATTGTTCCGAATGGAAAGCCCGAAATTCTCCTTTTAAAACGCACAAAGCAGCATGAAATCTGCTGGTTTGGCAATGGTTTCCTCTGGTACACTTTATGTTGTGCCATTATAAGAAATTATCTTGTAAAAATTGGTCGACATTTTGCTCTACTCCACTTCTCCGTCGTTTTTGTCTCCATTTATCACTGAGACAAACAATTGCTCCTATTTCTTTGTCATTATGATTCAGATTTTCTTGCTGTTATAAGTTGAAAATGCTCAGTTAGTTCATCTAGGAAGTGGCAGAGGACAAAAGGCAGAATTGATATAAAACATGCATAAAGTGAATCAATGTTGCAATTCTTTCCACTGCGAAACTTCTTTTTTTGAAAGTAATAACGAATTTTTAAGTAAAAGGATGGATGCTCTTATTTTCTTTCAACTTCCCGACGTTGAAAAACCGCCGCAGAGCGTTAATCCGTATTGGAGGAAGAGGCGAATGTATAGCACGGGAGGAAACGGAGGAGGTGGGGGGGAGGGGGGGGGCAAAAAAACAATGGCCTAAAATTGCTTAGGTTTTACAGGTGAATGTGCAAATCGCACAGCTGCTCTAGGTAAGCGTGTTCCGAAATATACATTAGTATCTATGCAAGGAGAGCTGAGAATGGTGAGAAGCTTCAGAGTTGAAAAGTTAAAAGCATATTTTGGGCTTCTACTAGCTGATCACTTGGGTGATTGTTTTGTGTGTTTCAACAGCGCAGTATCACGACAAAATTCAGCTGCTTTGTAGAGGTTTCTTTTCAGTGATGGTTCACGTTTCATTTATGTTACCGAGTCAAATGATCGTTTATATAGACGCAATGAATTATCAGTTAAATTAATTCCTTTTTTTTTAAAATTACTTTTAAGTTGAATTAAGTCTACAATTTATTAATTAAATTGGATCAACTTTTTGTTTAATAAACTTTCTTTTTTTTCAACGCTAATTTCTCAGAAAACTGCATTTCTTAGATAAAACAAATTATAATCTCCAATGTGTTAGTATCAAAATGCATTCGGCAATATTGATTTCAGCGAAGCGACCATACCAAATGCGACGTATTTTCAAGAACGCTACAGTGGGACCGCTAAGGAGCGAATTCATTGTGAGTACACTTAAGCAGTTGAAAATTTCACAGGACAATCCATCCGACCTGCATTCGATGAACGTTCGATGGATCGTACCGGTCGAATTGGTCGCTGTTCAGTCGGCTGCCGATACGATATGCGCACGAATTAAGGTATTGATTCGTTTTTGAGGTGTTGGAGACGTTTTCATTCACATTCTGAGCAACAACTTCAAAATTCACTTTCATTCTGTTATCGTTCTGTTCTGATGACGTTTGTTTTTAAAATGTCAGTAGAGCAAAATGAAACCGACGTGGTGATGACATCCGAAGAGTCCATCCGCATCCGACGTGCCATATCATCCGTGGTGGCGTTCTAAAGTATGCTAATTAAGAATTGTTTTTTTAAAATTCTCCTTTACTCTGTTCTAATGTAGGAATGGGCGGGAAAGCCGCAGCAATTGTTTTCGAAAACGAAGTTCCCCAGTTGATAGTGCAGCCTGCTTAAGCTGCATCCTGCGCATTTCCATTATCATCACAAGTCCGTTAGGGTTTGCCAAGCATACTTGCACGCCCATTAATTTGTGCATTCTATTTCTTTCGTTTTTTGTGGCATCGCTTGATAATATAGTCAATTCAACGAATACACACGCAGAACATAACATTAAGGGCTATCAAATTCTGGAAGATGGATGCTTAGTGATCATATTTGAAAAGGTCACTCCGGCTAATGAATGGAAGAAGTTTTTCGAACGTTTCTTAATATGTTTATTTTAAGGTGGCAGTTGAAGTGGCACAGCTGAATGATCGTATCGAATACTTTATAGCTTATCATGCAAACGAAATTCTGAATCTAAGAATGAAACAAGGTCGAACCATAACTGAGGCGAAAATCACTAAGATGTTAGGTGAAGTGATCACCGTAAATGAATGGAAAGCGAACATACCGAGTATTTCGATAATCGCGGCCCGTATTGAAGCCTTATCAACACGATCTCTTTGGACATTATGCCCAGGTATGTTCTTTTTTCTACTGTTTCCTCAATTTATTTTCTACATACAGTTTCCTACTTTTTGGTTTGTTCCGTTCAATACTGTCTTGATTTCTACAATCTTTTGAAACTCATCCCATCCTTAACTATTTTTATACATTCTTTTCGCATAAACTGAACAGTGTTGTATCGTTTCAAGTAATATTCTTTCATTTACGTTGCATTAAGACGCTCTGTTTAGTACAGTTCATTTAAGTAATTCCAGGTATGAACAACAGCAGATTTGCTAAGAATAATTCATCTCAGCGAAGTTCAACTTCAAAAGACGGTATGTTTTTAAACTTAAATATTGACTTTCTGATTGCCTGTATACAATTCACTCATTAGCGCAACGCAACAAGTCTAGTCGGGATTTTTGTGCTATTCTGGAAATAGCAGTTTATGAGTGCAGAATTAGTATTAGTGTAAAGTTTCCGTGAAATAAGTGCAAAAATCCCTTTTTGGAAGTTTTGGGAGAGTGCAAAGATCACAAAAGTCTTCTTGAAATTACTTGGATTTTTGGAGATGGGCAAACAAGTTCCAGAGCGCTAACAATGGATTGTCGATGTCTGACCGTTTTGATGTTCGGAAAGGATGCCACATAATCCCGATTTGCTGTGAAAAATAAAACCCTTGCAAATGATCTAGATCATTTATCTAGCTAGTCGAATCACAGCCGATCGCCTAACATTAGCAGAAGCCAGAATTTGGGTTATTTGTATGGATTTTGCAATTCTTGTAATTTATTTAAAATCTGTAGCACTGCGGCTCTAGCTTCGGAAAAGCTCAGCGGGATTTGTTAGATGTTGTCGCTGGCATTCCATCGATCTTTTTTCGGTTTTTTAAGTTTAATTTACTTTTCTACGAAAGGTCCTTTCAACAAGTTTTTATCATATTTGAATATTCGTTGCTCCACTCCTTTCTATCTCTCTCTCCCCTCCTTCTTCCTCCGTCCCCATCGTTGTCGTTCCTAGAAATCGAACAGAACAGAGTTGTATGCGATATTTCTAACCTTGAAGTTTTTGCGTTTGATTGCTTTCGGATATCCTTCTTCTTCTTTTTTTTCTCTTTGCCACACGTTTTTCCCGATTTCTCGCCTCTGGGCGCTCATTATCCATAGTATCTGTGTCACTTTCCTTTTCCTCAGTTAGCGATTGAGCGTGATCTCAAGTGGTGATTTTTGAAAAAAGTCATTTTTATAGGTATTTTCAGTTGGTCGCTCCATTCAAATCTGCGCTCTTGTCAATTGTAAGAACAATTATTTTGCGATTATTCGAAAATGGAATATTTATTTTCTAGAGCATCCGAAATCTAGAAAAAAAGAATACTGAGTGGCACTACCATTCATGATTTTCACTACAAACCGTTTTGTTCTTGTCACGGCGATTCGATGCTTTTTTCAGACGAGCCAGAAGTATGCGATTTAATGGTGATATGGGACGATACGATCAAATATGCTTTCATTTAATTTTTATTCCATCTCTTCTTCACTTATAAGCATTGCTCATAACATTTTCGCCCCTGAACTCACTTAGTCTAAACGTGTCTATTGTGGTCGTTCATTGATAGCGAAGTAAAAATTGTTATTGATCGGTCAGTCATTGTTCCCTTTGCATTAAGACGCTCTGTTTAGTACAGTTCATTTAAGTAATTCCAGGTATGAACAACAGCAGATTTGCTAAGAATAATTCATCTCAGCGAAGTTCAACTTCAAAAGACGGTATGTTTTTAAACTTAAATATTGACTTTCTGATTGCCTGTATACAATTCACTCATTAGCGCAACGCAACAAGTCTAGTCGGGATTTTTGTGCTATTCTGGAAATAGCAGTTTATGAGTGCAGAATTAGTATTAGTGTAAAGTTTCCGTGAAATAAGTGCAAAAATCCCTTTTTGGAAGTTTTGGGAGAGTGCAAAGATCACAAAAGTCTTCTTGAAATTACTTGGATTTTTGGAGATGGGCAAACAAGTTCCAGAGCGCTAACAATGGATTGTCGATGTCTGACCGTTTTGATGTTCGGAAAGGATGCCACATAATCCCGATTTGCTGTGAAAAATAAAACCCTTGCAAATGATCTAGATCATTTATCTAGCTAGTCGAATCACAGCCGATCGCCTAACATTGGCAGAAGCCAGAATTTGGGTTATTTGTATGGATTTTGCAATTCTTGTAATTTATTTAAAATCTGTAGCACTGCGGCTCTAGCTTCGGAAAAGCTCAGCGGGATTTGTTAGATGTTGTCGCTGGCATTCCATCGATCTTTTTTCGGTTTTTTAAGTTTAATTTACTTTTCTACGAAAGGTCCTTTCAACAAGTTTTTATCATATTTGAATATTCGTTGCTCCACTCCTTTCTATCTCTCTCTCCCCTCCTCCTTCCTCCGTCCCCATCGTTGTCGTTCCAAGAAATCGAACAGAACAAAGTTGTATGCGATATTTCTAACCTTGAAGTTTTTGCGTTTGATTGCTTTCGGATATCCTTCTTCTTCTTTTTTTTCTCTTTGCCACACGTTTTTCCCGATTTCTCGCCTCTGGGCGCTCATTATCCATAGTATCTGTGTCACTTTCCTTTTCCTCAGTTAGCGATTGAGCGTGATCTCAAGTGGTGATTTTTGAAAAAAGTCATTTTTATAGGTATTTTCAGTTGGTCGCTCCATTCAAATCTGCGCTCTTGTCAATTGTAAGAACAATTATTTTGCGATTATTCGAAAATGGAATATTTATTTTCTAGAGCATCCGAAATCTAGAAAAAAAGAATACTGAGTGGCACTACCATTCATGATTTTCACTACAAACCGTTTTGTTCTTGTCACGGCGATTCGATGCTTTTTTCAGACGAGCCAGGGGGGAGGGGGGGAGTGAGGGAGAGAAAGCAACGAGTTAATATTTATTGAGGAACGTCGTTTAAACCAGAAACTCACTCAGTTGCTTTAAAAGTTTTTCTTATTTCAATTGTAGGCCATGTGTGATGGTTGTGTAAGCAGTTGGGAATTCGTTTTTCAATAATATTGCCATTTTTATATCTGAAGTTTCCGCAAAACATCGATAACTTTATCGATATACCATTAATTATTCCATAAAAGCTAACTGAGTAGAATGTTTCTGTATTTTTGAACTGGTTTCGATCGTTCGACAATTATTCTGTTTCTTTACTTTATCTTGCAGGTCGTTTAAGAAACTCTGTACGGTATCTTTATTCGACGTTATGCTTGTACGATATCGGTTTTTTTACTTAATTTTACTTTTATATGTCTTTCCAAAAGTTGCTTAATCAGAGATCAACTTTTTGGAATATTTTCAAATGATCTTTTGTTTGCTATTTGTTCTGTTCATAGCGAATCTTTCTAATTGTTATTCAAACGATCTTATTGATGTGACTCGTTCATTGGATATCATCAGCCCCAAAAAAAAAACGCATTTCCACTCCTTTAAACAGAGCTGTTCAATCTATTCTCCGTCAGAAGTAGTTGATGTTAATACTCTTCAAATATCCAACTAAGAAAAGGACACAATCCCACTTCGGTGAATCCCAAATTCATTGTTATTGTAGTATTGTTTCTTTTTTTTTAAGTATTTCGACAGTCTTATTAAGTTTCTTGTGAAACGATGAATGACACTTGTCTCCTGAATGCATCGCATTATTTTCATAGAAAAGAAACGTATAGTTTTTGAGCTTTTATTCGATGTTATACGGTGTCGTTTTTCTTTTGTTTTCAAACGTTTAATCATTGTGTTTAAGTGAGCATCACATTTTTTTTGAATTATTTTATTTATGTTGCAATGTAGCCTAGCTAACTGTCGTTTAAGAATTTCTTCATCGTTTGAACATTGCGTGATATCAGTCAGCTCTGTTGCCGTTTCGCTAAGAGCGTAGACTGCCATATAAGCGAAAAAGTTCGCTAGAAATAGTGTCGAAGGTATTTCGGTGGTTTATTGTTCAATTTTTCATTTCATCAATCATTTTTATTCCATTTTCATTATTAGTGTTTACAGTTATTTATACGAGCCTGTGAATGGTGGTATTGGTATGGTTTATGAGGGGGATGGTGTTTTTTTTAATTCGAAGGTTTGAAAGGCGAGTTCCACGATGGTTTATAATTTGAGGCCAAAATTTTGGGTTTTCTCTCAAAGAAGACGATAATGAAAATTTTAAAAGAAATTTCCATGGAAAAATTATGAAGCTGTCGAATTTTCGGAACTCTTTAATCGTTACAAGATAATTTTTTTCTTCAAAGGAATGAGGAATCGTTGGAAGGTTTTCCGAAGGGATGCTGAAAAGGGGAACTGTTGCTCAAGGATGATTGAAATTCTCTGATCGCCATCGCCGAATAAAACTCTTTGCGATTAGGTGAACTGAACCTTTTTGCTTCTTTTTTTTTGTTACCGTATAGCAGTGCTGGAGTGCGGTAGTTCAGCCGTAGAGCTTTCGACGATTATGCGAAGATACCCGGGTTCGACTCCGGGCTGCTCTGCCAACGTGATCGCCAACAGGTTGGCCATGAGACATTCTGGAACTGCTCTCAACAATCATGTGTGAGCATGGTTGCCAGCTGCAACGATAACGGGAATCGGTGAAAATTACAGCTGCCTTTGTAGCTTTGTATATTAGTGCAAACTGCTGCTGTTGGTTTTTAAGAGTGATGTTGGAACAACATTATAATTTGCCTTCATGTTCTTGCATTTTTCAGTTTTTTTTCTTTACAATTTTAATGGCGTTATTGTATGAAACGTTCAATTCGTTCTATGTTTTCATTGCGACGAATTGCCTAAGGGGATGTAGCCACTGTTTTAAATTTACATTGGGAAGAGAGTGCAATATCTAATTTTTCAAAGCCTTAAAGGGGATTTATTTCAAAGCTTTCACTAAGATCGCTATCTCTACTGTTCTTTTTTTTCATCAAACAGTTCGTCGGTTTTTATTCACTCATCATGATCAAAAATCGAATACTGTAGCAGCATTTCTAACATATCGGATCTGAACCAAAGAGGTCAATTTGGGAGATCGATTGCGAGCAAAGAATCGATTGGGTTTATTGTTGTCTTCCCTTTTTTTTCGAGGAAACGATGTTGTAAGCAAAATCGATTTTAGAGTACGTAGTTAGAGCTAGCTAAGTGCAGCAACGAAATGCCGTTAACATCTGAAACGAAATACACTGAAACAAAACACATTTGAACGAATATTTCTTATGGGACCTTCACATCCCTAATGGCGCGGATACAATAGGCATTACAAGATTGCGAAATATGAGGGAAGTGATTTTGTTCGTTTTCACGGAAAAAGATGGATAGGGTGCTATAAAACACCAAAAAAAGAAAAGGAACAGTCCATTTTATGGGAAGAAATTTAAGAAATTTTTTATAATTTTCGTCTAAGATGTGTGAATGCATGCTAAGAATGAAGCGCTAAATACACATTGGCGATCCGTCAAAATTAGACCATCAGCTTTCATCGACTGCTTACAAATGATTAAATTTTAAAAATTGTGGGACCCGACTAGTCATATAAATCCGCTATCTAACGTTCGCTTTTCTGCGACCGAACCGCGCAGTCTAATTGTGCACATATTTGCGACCCGAGCGGTCAAATGTGCCGTCGGACTGATTGACACTTAAGCTTTTACAACTTTCAAGAATCTAATATAACCTCTCGAGGTTGAAGAACAAGTTTCGAATCGTGTATAGGCGATATCAATAATACAATGATATAAACGAAATGTTTTGGGTACATTTTTTCCTCAGTCCTTATTGCGAAATTATCTGATATTCCCACTGGTTGTTGCGGTTTTTCTATTAAGAATAAAGTTACTAGGATGATTGAAATTCTCTGATCGCCATCGCCGAATAAAACTCTTTTGCGATTAGGTGAACTGAACCTTTTTGCTTCGACTTTTTTTTTGTTACCGTATAGCAGTGCTGGAGTGCGGTAGTTCAGCCGTAGAGCTTTCGACGATTATGCGAAGATACCCGGGTTCGACTCCGGGCTGCTCTGCCAACGTGATCGCCAACAGGTTGGCCATGAGACATTCTGGAACTGCTCTCAACAATCATGTGTGAGCATGGTTGCCAGCTGCAACGATAACGGGAATCGGTGAAAATTACAGCTGCCTTTGTAGCTTTGTATATTAGTGCAAACTGCTGCTGTTGGTTTTTAAGAGTGATGTTGGAACAACATTATAATTTGCCTTCATGTTCTTGCATTTTTCAGTTTTTTTTCTTTACAATTTTAATGGCGTTATTGTATGAAACGTTCAATTCGTTCTATGTTTTCATTGCGACGAATTGCCTAAGGGGATGTAGCCACTGTTTTAAATTTACATTGGGAAGAGAGTGCAATATCTAATTTTTCAAAGCCTTAAAGGGGATTTATTTCAAAGCTTTCACTAAGATCGCTATCTCTACTGTTCTTTTTTTTCATCAAACAGTTCGTCGGTTTTTATTCACTCATCATGATCAAAAATCGAATACTGTAGCAGCATTTCTAACATATCGGATCTGAACCAAAGAGGTCAATTTGGGAGATCGATTGCGAGCAAAGAATCGATTGGGTTTATTGTTGTCTTCCCTTTTTTTTCGAGGAAACGATGTTGTAAGCAAAATCGATTTTAGAGTACGTAGTTAGAGCTAGCTAAGTGCAGCAACGAAATGCCGTTAACATCTGAAACGAAATACACTGAAACAAAAACACATTGAACGAATATTTCTTATGGGACCTTCACATCCCTAATGGCGCGGATACAATAGGCATTATAAGATTGCGAAATATGAGGGAAGTGATTTTGTTCGTTTTCACGGAAAAAGATGGATAGGGTGCTATAAAACACCAAAAAAAGAAAAGGAACAGTCCATTTTATGGGAAGAAATTTAAGAAATTTTTTATAATTTTCGTCTAAGATGTGTGAATGCATGCTAAGAATGAAGCGCTAAATACACATTGGCGATCCGTCAAAATTAGACCATCAGCTTTCATCGACTGCTTACAAATGATTAAATTTTAAAAATTGTGGGACCCGACTAGTCATATAAATCCGCTATCTAACGTTCGCTTTTCTGCGACCGAACCGCGCAGTCTAATTGTGCACATATTTGCGACCCGAGCGGTCAAATGTGCCGTCGGACTGATTGACACTTAAGCTTTTACAACTTTCAAGAATCTAATATAACCTCTCGAGGTTGAAGAACAAGTTTCGAATCGTGTATAGGCGATATCAATAATACAATGATATAAACGAAATGTTTTGGGTACATTTTTTCCTCAGTCCTTATTGCGAAATTATCTGATATTCCCACTGGTTGTTGCGGTTTTTCTATTAAGAATAAA
>JPKZ01002150.1:34004-47443 GCA_000803305.1 Toxocara canis
AAAGGATTGAAACTATTCAAGTGGGCAGAGTCACCACTGTAGTCAAGGTTGATTTTAAAAGCGACTAAAATATAATTTTTATTTCAGGTGGCGGTGGTCCAAAATATGATGGAATGTAAAACTCATTCATTTTCGCTTCGAAAGCGCTCTTATCCTCAAGCATGTATTATGGTCGATGTGCTTTCTTTTGGCCTGTAATATCTTTTTGTAGTTTTGTCATTTCACATTGTTTGTTTGTACGATTTGTGTTTTTTGATAATTGTTTTTTGAACGGCTTAATAGAGACCATTTATATTATAGCTTTTTTCGAACTTATAATTTTTTGAGCTTTTCCAAGATTACCATTTTAGTAGAATAAATCAAGGTACGTTTTTGTTCCTTTTTTTTCCTAATTTATTTAGAAGTTCTTTTTCAAGGTTTTTATTCTATTATTTAGAAGTTCTGCCGGCAACTTTATAAAATTATTGTTGTTTTCATTATTCAGTTTTTTTTCAAAGAAACATCATTATATAATTTTGCTCAATTTTTCTTTCTTCCAGAGGAACGCACATGTATGTATAAAATCAGTTTTGCAGTACATTAACTAACTTTTATTATTATTGGCTAATAAAGTAACGAGTTCATGGTAACTTTCTTCGGAACCTTTGACAGTTGATAAATTACGGTGCGCTTCGCTAAAGATTTTCGTCAGTAGATTTTTTTCTTTAAATAAAACTCCATAAGGTGTCTCACTGAAAACATGTCTTATTTCTTGCTCTACGTTGCCTTTTAAGTTTTGCAATTTTTACTTCTGACAGCTTTCTGTCATTCTGATTGCCAGAGAATGCCCGATCACTTTTATTGGTGACATTAAATAAACGAGCAAATACTTTTCCGTTTATGCTTGTTGTGCTTTCAAATTTGATTTTTGTAAAGGTGTAAATCGAGAGTCCTACAGGAGTAATATCATCTGGTTGTGATTTGAGCCCGGTAAAGAGGAGTGGAAGGGTAAGAGGTACATTTTGAACTGAGTTATCCTATCACATCAAGTAAAGGCTGTTTCCTTGACAGCGATTTTCCCTCGATAATACCGACTTCTTTGGGAGGATACGAACTTGGCAGCATTTTGGGGCTTTTTTCGAGGTAACATCGTGAATTGAATTGTTTGCCCGCGCATGGGCTCAAGTAGCTTATTTAACATTTAGCGCAATCTGTAAGGAAGTTAGGCAGATGTTTGTTTCGCAAGCAGCCATTTCATAATTCATTAACAGTTAATCAATCTCACCAAGACAACATATGAAAAATTTAGTGAATAACTAATTTGTATGCTGCGCAGCAATTTTATGGGAGGCCAGCGGCGGCGGGTCCTTTAATATTTTGCGATGCATCTACGCAGCACCTTTAGCGCTAGGATCACATCAGGGACCTATGAACTTTTGATTTTTCCTGAGTTGTTGATGGAAAGCGTGTTTCTGCATTGGTGACTTGCAACTCGTTTTAAGCAGAGTTCTGTCACTGTGAAACATATCATGCAAGAGATTGTAAAACCCCTTACAGTTTGACATAAATGAGTGCATGGAACTACGCCCAGAGCAATTTTAGCAACTGGTATACTGGAAGAAAGGAAGTTTCAGTTCTGCTAGATCGTGCGAATAAAGTTGGCCAAATGTGAAATGATTGTCTATTGACTCATAGCAATAACCTTGTTGCTTGGATACGCCAACAACGAAATTAAGATTATTCATTTGAAAAATAAAGAAGGAAAAGTATTTCCCTCATTTCCTTTGTATATTCTCAAATTGGTTTTAAACGAAAGAGTGCTATTTGACCAGCGAATTGAATCAACGAACGTTAATTGATGTGATGTTCCATATGTGGATTAGCGTATTGTGAAATGGGTTCAAAAAGTTGATTTTTTTTGGGGGGGAAGTATGACGGTCAATAACAGTTGTTTGCGCTTTGCGCTAAGGTAGTTTTATTGTTAGCTGCGTTAATTTTATTTTTAGCTGTATTAGTTTCATTGTTAGCTGCGTTAGTATTATCATATGCTGCTTAAGTATTATTGTTAGCTGTGTTAGTTTTATCGTTAGCTGTATTAGAGTAGAAAATGAACGAATGATTTTCTTAGCAGAAAAAGAGATTGATGATATGAACAATCGGCACATTGCAGTGGTTGGTTGATGTTGTAGGATGAAAATGACATATGGTACGTAGTTGTTCACTGATCACTCACTCATTGCTCCGTGAGATGAATTTTCGTCAAAACTCATCAACTTGGTCTGTTCTTTGATCGTTCTACTGATATGATCGCTCATACGTGGCACAACTGATGCTAAAATTTTGCTTTGAAATTGACATAGGATGTGAACTATTTGCATTTTTTTTTCGGCAAGCTAATTTCACTGAAGCGGCTAAGCTAACAATCTGATTTCCCGTTTCTTTTTCTGCGCCGAATTATCCAACTATGCTAGACGAACGAGATGTGCTCGTTCATTATGGTCATGCGAAATGCAAAAGTGGCCGACTTATTCAAAAACTATGTGAGAAGCAAACGTACATAGAAATCAAATTCTCCTCACAACCATCGTCTTTCCATGCGGAAGCTGTGGACAACCGGTTTAACAGGGAGTGTTCTTGCCTAAAGTTATGAGCACCTTCAAGGTAATGAGGATGTTGTTTTAAGTTTCAGAGCTTGGAAGTTTTTAAGTTTCTTGGAACATTGCTGTTTTAAGCTTTCGTATTCCATAGCAGAGCTTGGAAGCGGCTCTGATTTCTGTTTAGATTTGTGACATGTTCGCGCACTGGTCAAACGAATGAAAGCATAATGTTCGTGTGGAAGAAATAATGGTGGGAGGCAATTTGCGCATGGAGCGAAAATTGTATCACGCAAGCGTTTGGAATTCTTTGGCTAATCTTGCACTTTTTCAATGGAGGCGGAATCTACAGTGAACTGTGCGGTGTAAATGGATATCATTAAGTGTACTGTTACGAATACTCATCTGCTGCAACGGCGGTCGAATATGGAGTTTAAGGGATAACTTAACTATCGCATTACTTTACAAAGCACCCATTCCCCATCTTCCCCCCACCAATGCTATAAAGTTCGTAGCATTCTGGAATGAGGATTTAGGTGGCTACACTGAGGCGGATCTACTTTCGAACTTATCTTTGAGTGTTAGTTGATTCTAGAACGGCCGCCTGCATTGTTGAGAGAGCGCCATGCCGTCGAGTCGTGGAGGAAACTGTTTTTCGCAACATTGAAAAGAGGGAGGTTCTATTCGAAACAATAGCGTATTTGCCAACAACACGTAGAGTAACACACGGAAAGTTCAATGTTCGATGAAGAAGGCGATTGTTAACGGCTAAGCAGTTTGCGCAGCTTTGGACTGGTTTGCATTCGTAGTCTAACCGATCGCTTTCCTTTGCTCCCTTTTCGCTTGTTTTCCTCATGCATTTCCGCCTGTCCGCATTCTTAACCGTTTCTTATCGAGGCAAGTGGGTTGAAGAAGGACACAAGTGATAAGTATATGGCGATAGAATGTGGGTTGTCATCAAGAGTTAGCATGAATAAGTGATGAGGTCTGTATGGTGTGTGTGTGTGGTTGTGTGTGTGTGTGTGTTTGTGTGTGTGTGTGTGTGTGTGTGCATGCTTGTGTATATGCGAATGGAGTGCAGTGTGGTTGTCAGCAGCATGGCTGGGCGTTATCATGAAAAGCGCAACTCGGCCCATTGCCACGTTGCTAGTGTGGCAGTGCCCCACAATACGAACATACGAATCGATGTGTGTTTCTTTTATGGGTGCGGCTGTCGCTTAAATTCTTTTATAAATGATACACATAATTGTATGTGTGCAACGAAATAGCATTTGTTACACGATATCCGTCATAAATCGGCCGTGAAGTGCTACCCGAACATTTCCATATATCATCACCTCACTAACCAAATGACAATCTCTTAATGATGGTAAGCCGAAAAAAAAAGTGAAAAAAAATGTCCATATTCTTGCTTAAGACAATAGCCGTATAACAAATACTATACAGATTTGCAATAATGTATTTCGCATATAGTTTTATTCGTTTCCGCTATTGCTACTCTATAGCATTGTATTATTTAGCATGGTTCGTCCAGTCAAATTTACTTGCAGCCTTAATTTTACGAATCGCATAGCAACCATATTTTTTGCTCCGCTTGGGCATTGCCTGAATAGCTTATTAAACAATGGTCGATCGATGCTATTGATGAAGAGTTGAAGCAAATTACGTTTTCTAAAATTTTTCATCACCTTTTGCCGCAGTGTTCGAACAGTTGAACCAGACTAATTTTATAGTATCTCTAATCGTATGCACTGAAATGTTCATCGAATATATATGCTTTAATTTTTGTTTATATGCCCATATTAAGCGTTTATTTTGTAGCATTTAGGCATTTAATTATACACACACATTTCCGCCATGTTATGTTCATATTGTTGGGCCAACGACTCGATAGCGAAATCGTTATTTTCTTCGTCTTAATATTTTCAAGTACCGTTCGTTAAGCATTCGCACATCATGTCTAAGTAGAATTTCCATAAAATAAAATCATAATTTTGATATTTTGAAGATTTAGAAAGCAATATGCAAACTCCTTAAAATAATCATATATTTCAACAATATCACCCAAAATTGTTCAACTCTCCATTTAGGATGCTGTGCTAGTGAGCTTTGCTTTCTGCATTAAATTGTGAATTATGAACTATGACTAATATTTGTAAAATCTAGCTCATTTCTTAAAAGAAAACAATATGTTTGATATGTATTGAAAGCAACAACAAAAAAAGCAAGTGAAGGATCCTACCGAGTAGCTCAATAGATTAATTCAATTAATTAATTCAAGTTCAATTAATTCACCTGTCGAAAACAAACATAAAGGAATATCACAATTTCTAATCTAGTGTGTATTTTCCTTGTTTCGGTTGAATAAACTGTTTGCTTGAGAATGGCGCTTCATTGGTGCGTTAGCAAGTAAGACGATAGATAAATTGTGCACTATGAATGACGTGGCAATTAACGTTCACGTTGTGAAAGTTTTTATTGTGTGTTGGCACTAAGCCAATTGGAGTACTGAGTAAACCAAATCTGTTATACATGGTATTATTTTGTGCGAAATTCAGAGCCAAAAATTTGGCCCATTTATATCTTGACGTTACATGCCCCATTTTGCAAATTCATCCCATGAGAATATCTATTAAAATGAGTGATCAATCAATCAGCTGTGGGAAGAAATCAATCAAAAACTCATTTATTTACCAACTGAGTATTCGTATAACTGATTTTGCATATGAAAAATTATCGCGTTTTTATGGTTCATAGCTAATTCAAACGTCGATACATCATGGACAACAAGCATAGAATGGTGACTGTTGGCGAACTGAAATCCAGAACTTAACATATACCTGATTGTATTTGGCCAATAATTAGTTTGTGTGCCATTAAATCTATCATTTTTTTTTCAAAAATATACCAAAATTAGCGCTTATAAATTTTTTTCGTTGTCGAATTCAAGCAACCGGGTTAAATCGGTACAGACCATAGCTTTTTGGGGTATTTTTTTAAATAAAGTAACACTGGGTTTTTTTTGCAGTTCTTAATGAGATACTTGAAATATTCATTATACCAATGTTAAGATTTAAGAAGTTAATGCTTGGTTTGGCGGATATGCAATGAACTTCAATTGCTGAGGAAAGCTTTCGAGGCGATTTCACCTTTCTCACGCTTCGTTGGTGTGATTGGATCGAGTTTTTGCCCCTCCGGCTTCCCATCTCCCTTCCCCCTTTGTAAGCTGCTCTCCTGAAACTATGCATCACACTACTTTGATGAGCTATCTGGATGTGCGAAATATTTCGGTGTGATTATGGCTGGCTTGGCACTGAAATGCATTTTCACTGCGTGAAGATCTTTTAAAGATTTGTCAGCTGTAAATATGCAAATTTAGTGCCGCTATCTAAAAGCAATATATTTTCTATTTAAACAAATGCTCAGCAGATGATAAACTTTATGGTATGATGATCATTGAAAGGTTGATGAAAACGGCAAAAAATCAACACTGAAAATATGAGCTGACACATCCAAAAACGAACAGAAGAATTGTCAGTCAACGTGCGTTCATCGCAGTCAGCGCCGGCGCATGTATCTTCGAGAAACACTCTCGATTTTTGCTGTCTAGTTGACGACCTTTCGTATGTATTGCTTAGCGATTTTTATCTACTACTCCAGTCCAGTGTCACTTCAGTCGTCCTCATTCATCCTCACTCTTACGACTCTCTTCTGCGTTCATTTTACCTCCTTAGTGTGTTGTTGGCGAGTACAACTTGAACCTTACTGTATGCGTTAACTTCCCTGTTTCGAACTGTGTGACCTTTATGATGTGTGACCTTTATGATCGTTACAGGAATTCACTTTTTTCTTGCGAATGTGGATAGTTTTTTTCTTAATTGTTCCATTTTCGTCATCAGAAAGTTGGGTGGTGATATGCATTTAGTAATAAACAAAAAGTGGTATTTTATGGCATTTTCCGCAATTAGAAACTTTCAGGTTAAGTTTTGATGCTTGCATTGAAATTCTTCGTATCCGCGATTCCACGTTTTCCTCGTTTTTGCTACTGTACAATCTGCATTGTATTTCGTTGCTACAATTAGTAAGTACTGTGTTTTCAGGAGTTATTTAAGCTCATTAAAGTTCTGCAATAAAACTTTCAGTGAAAAAAATCGAAGTCGAATTTGGAAATCAAAAAACTTCCTTTAAAAGGAATGCATGGGAAATTGCAATGCAAAAAAGTTGCAATGCTGAAAAGAATGGATGGGAAATTGCAATGCAGAAAGTGCAAACGTCGCGGATTTACTTCACATTTCCTATAAAAGGAATGCATGGGAAATTGCAATGCAAAAAAAGTTGCAATGCTGAAAAGAATGGATGGGAAATTGCAATGCAGAAAGTGCAAACGTCGCGGATTTACTTCACATAGTTTAGGCTCAACTTGTGGCCACAAGTTTTGGCAACGTTTAGTGCTGCAGCAAAAAAAAAAGAAAGAATTGCGACTTGAACCGCTGAAGAGTACAGATTTTGAGGAGAAATCTACAACATTTAGAAAAAAAAAAACCAATTTAGTTTCGCATACTTTCGATTTCTTTTTTTTGCAGCGATCTATTCGAAGCAATTCTCTTCGTTTCCCAACTAACATCGGTCAATCAACAAAGTATTTATTTGTGAGAGCAAAAAATGTTCGCAAAAAAAGAGAGAATGTTTTGCAAACATTTCATGTGTTTCTTTTCTTTAGATACAAGTCACTTGTTTCTATTTAAAAAAATTTTTTAAATGCAAAAATACTGCGATTAATTTTTATAAAAATAATGAATATTTATATTGAGGAATGGAAAATTTCGGCGAACAAAAGAATTTTTTCAAGAAATTTTTACCACAATGAAAAATTTTCCATTCATCAAATTTCAACGACGAAACATTTCGCCAAACTTAATGAAATTTACATATGACAGTATTAATAAAAACAAAAATATATCACGTTACAGATCTTCGCGATTAGTCCTCAAAAGCGATCCTCACAATCAAATCAAGATACCTTTTTTTTTTAAACCGAAAAATCTACAACGAAAGAAGAAATGTTCAGTTTCTATCCAGAAATGTCTATCTCATTTGGAGCTGTTTTCATTTCCTTTTCACTTTTTATCCAGAAATGCCCGTCACAATCAAGTCAAGTTACTTTTTTAAATTATTTTTAAATCGAAAAATCTACAACGAAAGAAGCGACGTACATTTTTTTGCCTAGAAATGTCCGTCTCATCTGGAGCTGTTTTCATTTCCCTTTCACTTTTTGTCCAGAAATGTCCATCTCATTTGGAGCTGTTTTCACTTCCCTTTCACTCTCTAAGGTCATTGTTATGGCAAAAAAAATGAACTTGGTATGAAACACGTATGAAAAGAAAAGAAAGAAGAAAACAACTTAAAGTCGGCGAATTGCTCGTGTCATGTTTTTGTGTGCAGAACCAGTTTTACGACTGAGCATATAGTCCCCGTCAACCTTAACTGTGCAGCATTCTGGCGCAACAGAAACGATCAGTAATTAGGTTTTTTTTTTTTAAAAAAAGAAAGTGTGCTTTTCAATCAACGCCGACAAATCATGTTCTTTATTTGTTGTGTTATTATATATTGATGCAGATAATGCGTGTTAATCAGTGCCTTATCGAGACAGACATACCGTTCACCTTAATTGTTGAAATTAATTTCAGTGTATCTGCAAAAATCCATTTGAAACGTTTGTGATTCGTGATTTTAGCTGCTTTGAGCGTTCTTTTCATCTTGTTGCTCGTTTGCAAATGACCATTTTTTATCGTTAGACCTCCCTCTCGAACACCCCTCCTTCTCTCTCGTTTATAAACTACTGTTTCACCCTAAAGCCTCCTTCACGGTCATCCGCTCCCCTCTCTCGTTTTCCCTCTATAGCGAAAAGTCTCTTCCAATATACCACTCCTATCTTAGAAGTACCAAGCAGCGTTGCGAATTTTCATACCAAATAAACCATTCAGTAAACGCTGCCAAAATAGCTTCCCTCTCGGCATATTTCTTTACCCCAGTAGTTTCCCTTCCCTTCGCCCTTCCCCCTCTCCTCCATCCTTACCCATGCTCCCACCTTTTGGAAGGCCGTGAACTTAACAACTCCTGGTGGCTTATTGGGGGTTATGCGGTGAATTAAGTTCACTGAAAAATCTACTGCGTTTATGATGAAGCAAATAATTCAGTTCAAAAACCTTCAAAAATAACTGTCTAAAAATCTTTGGGCTTCGAAAACTTATCTTCGGATCAGCCCAAACCCTCCCCCTAATGAGTGTTAAAAGAAAAAATGTTCATACCTCCTATTGCTATTGCAATGGAGCTTTGTACATATCTCAGCTAAGTGCACACAGCCGTTTAACGTGTGATTATAAGCACATCATTGTGTTTGATATTGTGGCGCATTTATATCCCATTCGGTTATGTTAATGTCTACTCGATTTTCAGTTGCTTTCGTTTTTAAGCTTTCACGGATTCACCGAATCTCTTCTTCCATCCTCGGAAAAGTTTCCGCTTTCCGTCATATAGTTTTCATCAACTTTAAAAGGTTTGCATTTGCGAATCGCTTTAACGGCAATATCGTGTCTGTTGTTCGCATGTATGCGTGTGTATATTTGCGTACTTCGTGTACATGTGCGTAGGTGTGTTTGTTGGTATATTTTGCATGCGTGTGCGTGCGCGTGCGTGTGTGTGTGCGTGTGGGTGCATGTGTCGTGAGTGTGAGCGTGTGTGATGCATATGTGTGTGGTGTATGTGTGCGTGCGTGTGGCGTGCGTATGGTGTGCGTGTGCGGGATGCATGTGTGTGTATTTGTGTATATGTGTGCGTGTGGTGTGTGTATGATGTGTATGCGAGTGCATGTGTGTCTGTGTGTGTATTTATGTGTGTTTGCGCGTCGTGTGTGTGTGGTGTGGTTTGCGGGCTGTATATCTGTGTATGTGCGTGTGTGCGCGCGTGCGTGCGTGCATGTGGCCTGTGTAGTGTGTGTGTGTGCAGGGTGCATGTGTGTGTATGTGTGGGGTGTATGTGTGAGTGTGAGGGGTGTATGTGTGGTGTGTGTGTGGTGTTTGTGGTGTGTACGGCGTGTGTGTGGTACGTGTACGGTGCGTGTGTGTGTGCATGTGTGCGTGGCGTGTGGTGTGTGGATGTATGTGTTACGTGTGTGCGGTGTCTGTGTGTGGTGTTCGTGTGGTGTGGTGCGTGTGCGGTGTGTAAGTGTGGTGCTTGTATATGTATGTGCGTTTCCAACGAGTTCAATATCATTGACGGCATAATCACTGAAGACACAATCAAAAACTAGAACGCTTACCGATATCAGTTTTCATGCGAGTATATAGATTTCCAGAGGGAATATGGACGGCTGAAAATCAGTAAAAGTTTTCCAAGATATTTTAAAGCCGGTCGGGTTGACAGTTTAGTGGAAAAACGAATTCTTAACGGAACTCATGTGCAACAGCTTGTACATTTTGCAGCCTAAATGATTATTCTCTTTCTCTTTCTTGCCACACATAAACATTTGTCTCCTATGTCGGCACCAGTAATATTCAACTTTATGATTTTATCCGACATTGACGTTTCGTTTTGGCTCCTAAAATAAAATTTTCGGAATGTTTTGGGTTTTTCCCTAGCAATCTCGATATCCAATTTTGGAACTGCAATGAAATCTTTTAAAAACGGAAATTTATCAACCGTTTCGTTCAGTTTGCCAAGTTAAGTTAACGAACAAGTATTACCAATAGTTCAATGCCCTCAAAGTAGTTTTCTCATGTCGCTTCTTTTGCCAATACGAATCATATGCGTCAATTAATTTTTTTTTGCGTCAAGTTTCTAAATTGGCAATTGTCTGGAATGTTTGTGAAGGTGCTCAATTATTGTCACGAAGGATGTTAACTTTTTTTTTTCGGCCATAAGGTTTTGTGCAGGCGGTGGGCCAAAACTGAATGAATACCACTTGAGAGATCACTCGAAAAATGGAAATGTTCTTCTCAGCGTTTTTTTTTGTTGGTGGATTTTCAAAGAAGTGGCACATTGAAGGTGTGAAGCGTTTGAAATGGCGAAAAATGTTGAGAACAGCCAAACATCGAGTGAAGATCTCGTATGGCTTTAACGATGAAAGCGTTGTGTTGAGGAAATGGAAGGAAACCCGAGAAACTCATAGCAATAGTGATCAGGCAGAAATATGCGAAGGTGTACAGAACAAAGCGAAACGTAACAACGTTACAGTCAAATAAATATCGCCTAAAATGCATGATACCGCATATTATGGCAACCATTAATATGTATGCAAAATGCTATGGCCAAATTCAAGAAAATCAACGACGACAACAACAACACTAAATGTTTTGCCTAAAAGGAAGAACAAACAGCAAAAGTTACACATTACGCAGTAATTTTGCATTTTACACAAATTTTCATTTTTGCATTTATAAAGCGCATGATGTGGTCGTCATGTATGTGTGCATATTGGTGAGTGAATTTGCAATTAGAGTTATAGAATTTACTGAAGGAACTTATACTCTACCTAATCTCTAATAATGAATTGAATACCTGTATCATTCCGTAAACTGTGTACGATGTTGTAGACGCATAAAAATGACAAACGTTCATGCGTTAAGAGACTTTTGCGGACCGTTTGTTCGCTAAACGTGTGGATGAAGCAGCTTCCAATTGAAAATTTTATGTGGAATCTTTTTTTTTTTTGCGAAACTGGTTAGTTGAGGTGTTTCCTCATTTTTTTTGGTCAACTAATGAAAACCGGTCGGCCTTTAATAAGAAAAGCTGTAGAAAAGAAGGTGTCACAGTTTTCCTGACCTGTAATCCCTTATTTGTTTTGTACGCAATTGCGGCAACAAAAAGTTTCCTTTCGACCTTTCGACCATACGATCGATTTTGCGTTGATAAAAATAGTGTAAGCTATAATAGTATGATGAAACGTAATGCTTCTTTCCTTCTGATTTCTACGAAGAATATGGATCGTTGGAAATTGATTGACGATTTTTTACTGAACCGTTTGAAAAGGAAGAATTTATTGCTCAATTTGCTAATAGACACGATTCTGTGCTCTATTTTAGCGTGAAAAAAAAATTAATATTTCACAGGTTGACGACGTTTTCGCATCGTTGCCTTCGTATGCATGCTTATCGTGCTGTATGTATGTTTATTACTTCTAAGAAATTATAAACAGTCTTAGTTGTGATTGCATTCAAACGTGATTTAATCGGTGAAACAATCATGAGGATGGAGCAGAATTAGAAATTTCTAAACAAAAAAATTTTTTGAACAGCAAAGTTCAAAGTGCTAGAGAATTTGTTCGTTAAAACGAAACGTTATTGAATTTAACGATGTTGTTGAGTTGATTGTTCGCAAAAGTGGAGGCGCTTATAACTTTGTGTTTATGGTTGGTTTTCTCTTTGTATCGCATTACGTCAATGACTCCACATTCAAAACATCCTGTCGTACTGTGTGTGCTACGTTGCTATATGCGTTCTGATTATGGTGCATCCCTTCTCTTACGAACATAATACGTATTCTTAAGGATCGTATAAACGTGTCTAACTTCAACTCTGATCGACATAACTCACAGGCGTTTCCTTTTATGAGTGCATTTCGAAGATGTATAGTAGTAAGTGTTGATTAATATCTCATCCAATCGACGTTCGGATCACTGGCAAGAAATTGAGGTTATCAATTGTCGAAGGCAAGCAACTAATCGCCCTGGAGATAATCTAGGACGCTGTGAGGTTCTGGCCTTTCCGGATGGAGAAACTATGTTGAGGAAGGCGTTTTTTCTTCAGCTTTTATGACCCTGAACTCTGGAGCATTTTTAAAGTTATTGGCTACTCGAGAAGGCGAAGCCAGTTACCGATCAGAAAATGGTCAGTAACAATATCAATAATATTATTGCTGATCGACGTAAATTATGTTTGTTGCTTTCATTAGCCCCAAAGCGTAGATATTCGCAGATATAGTTCAAAATTCGTAACGTAATCGCAGTCTTCATCCATTTAAATCGATGTGAATCAATTGCAAAATCTAGTTTTTTCAAGAAGTGATCTATAAGGGGCCAGTAACTGACCTCTGACCTATAAGTGACCTATGGCCTATAACTGCTGGCGAAATAATCATAAGAAAAAGAACGGGAAATTTCGCAACGAACTAGAGATTGTCAAGAAAAACATATTAAATTAAAACGCTCAACACGGATAATTTTCGGCGTTTCTGGCATGCATATGTACGATTAGTTGAGATTAAAATTCGCAAATTATTTTCGCCTTGTATTTCAATCCACTGTACAAAAGTTTTGCTGGAGGTCTGACTTCAAAAAAAAATGTATAAAAATGTTGATCCAAAATTTTTTTTTCTGAAGAAGTGATAGAGAAAAAACTGCTGAAGACTGACACAGTGCAAATATGTCTCATTGGATCCGTCTTGAAGCCAACGAACGGAAGTGTTCTTTTGCCAGCAGATCGTTAGCACATGCTAGAAAGTTCATTGTTTTGTCTCAGTGTCGGGCGATTTTAAACGACAAATGAATCAGAAAGTTGATAAACCATTTGGCCAGTTATGTGATCAACGTTTTCTCAGTCTAGCTTAATAGTCGTTTTTTTTTCTTTTTCTAAAATTTGCTCTTCATTAAACCACACTAAATTATCCCAAGTGGAAACCCTTCTCGACACTTCATGATAAATAGGGCGCATTGCATCTCTTCTTTTTCTCATGCATTTTTCGTCGATTAGTGTCGCCACATTTGGTCTTCTGCATACGTATCGCTTAATGAGAGAGTCCTCAAAAAACCATTCCTTCTTTTCAGTGAACTGAACTCTCTCAATTGGATTGCCTTCTCTCTCTTCTCCTCCC
>JPKZ01002154.1:0-38242 GCA_000803305.1 Toxocara canis
TCAACGTTTGAGGTCAAGAGTTTGTCCTTGCAATAGTTTTCATATCCTTCGCAAACCGTCGCACCGTATATGTCTACGCACAGACCGACAGGATCCTCTACCGCTAAAAGTAGTAAAAAATATTCGCGGGAGTATTACCGAAAACCTTCAGCCTTAAAATTACTTCACAAGAATGCTTTCAAAAAAAAGTCAATGTTTCGCCTGAACGAATGGATCGCTCCAGTACTACCTCATTTCTTAAAAATTCTATGGCTTCTCAGAAGCGATCTCTTTTCCCAAAGTTCTAAGAAAAGTTTCCTGACCGATTTTATAGGAGTTCCATTTTGTTGAGCAATATAAACTGTGGAGTTGAAATTAACAGACACGCTTTCGTGACGACTAGGAAGTTACTTCTCATTTTTTATGCTGTGCGTTTTCGGATACTTTGCTTGACTTAACCGCTCTTTCAAACCACTTTAGTTTTGATTTTCGATAAACTTACCTCTCTGCATGCACGTTATCACCACATGATAATTGAACGAGGCAAAGTTCGGCAGCCCGTGGTGTCTCGCCAGAGGTACTTGCAGAAGACGCGCGCAACCTTCTTCCAAACGCTCGCACTTCGGTTTGTTGTACTTTTCTGCACATTCCTTCATCACATCTTTCGTCGCTGAAATTACTATTTCTATCCAGCTCCCTCATGTGGCACGGAAGCAATGGAAATCTTGTTTTTTCCGCCAGTCGAAAGGACTCGCCTAAATATCAATTACTCTTAAAGACAAGACGTGAAAAACGGTAGTCTATATCATACTCATATCTTGCGATGGGTAAGTAGTGAAAATTGTGTCACTATGGGACGGTTACATGGAAGAGAGTGAAACAGACGTATAATTTAAAACCAAGCAGTTTTAGTTACGAGCAGGACCTCTCGAGTTGAGTGGTTCCAGCTCTCCAAAATTGATTTTAGGTTGAACTATTATTTCTTCTCCTCAACATATAGGTACATCCTTTCTTTCGAATTCATTCTGCCTAAACCAACCTCAAATGGTTTCCTGACAAGAGAAATTGTCGTTTGTTAGACGAGCTGTCGAAAAACTATTCTGAAGCCTCAAAGATGAGCAACATGTGCCGCACTGGTTATACTAATTTTTGTTTTTGAACAATCTTTCCTTTGAGTGACAAGCTCACATTTCGAGCTATGTCTACTTCGTGCTGTGGCATATAGTCTCACGTATTTTGCAAACCAAAAGTTCAAAAAAAATCCGCAAAAATAGACCATTAATGGCAACAGCTAAGAAGTCATAAACATCCTATTTGACCATCACCGCTTCACAGTGTGTGGGAACAGCCGCTCCTGATCGCCGGTCAAGAAGAACCATTTGCACTGCTAAGTGCTCTTCATTTGGTTTTGGTCGTTCATTGGATCAGTTAGAAGGGTTTATACAGGATTGTTGGAAGTGCGTACTGTCCCAGCCCCATAGCATGCTTCAGAGTTGGTTTCCTTTTTTTTCGGCTGAAATTATAAACGACTTCCTTGCGTTCATACCTTTATCATCTAGAATCATCTGGTTTTGCTCCGCAAATGGCACCACCGTAAGAAGCCGCATTTCTATGTGCTTTGTCAAAGTTTGAGTTTGTGAAGGCAACAGATGTCTAGGTGTACATGTGTGTTTCTCTGTCTCTCTGTCTCGGCTGAAATTATAAACGACTTTCTTGCGTCCACTATTTTATCAATCAGGATCATGTGATTTTGCTCGCACATGATGCCACCTTAAGAAGCGCATGTTTATGTGCTTTGTCAAAGTTTGAGTTTGTGAAGGCAACAGATGTCTAGGTGTACATGTGTGTTTCTCTGTCTCTCTGTCTGTCTCCCTTCAGTTTCAACTCGGGTGCTACTGTTGGCCACAAAATAGGTTTTACCTTCTTAAATTAAGTAAATAATTTCGCATGCATTTCACGACCGGTCGGGTCGCAGGAAAATTAACATTTAGGAGATTTGTGAGAGGGGCTGAGACGGGCAAATTTGAATTTTTGGTACCTGCGAATAATTTATGAATCCTGCTGGCTTGGGCTCAAGGGCACACCACAACAGCCATCTGGCCCACCTCCACACTTTTTATCTCAAAGGCCTTGAGAATCAAGTGTATGAAAGAATTGTTTTCCTGAACGCGTGCTATTGCACGGTGCATCTTGGATCTGCCTTCGAAGTACTCTTGAAAAGATGAAAAGCTTGCATGAAGAGCTTTCACTCCTGGCTTATAGCATGGATGGTGAAAGTAAAACTCCACCGGATGTTACGTAGAATTTAAATGCTAAAAATGAATTCAAGCAGAACAATCGTCTGTCTGCTACCCCGCATGATCATTTCGCACATATAACGCTTCCATAACTTACTGCTTGGCTTGCCGCAAGTCTCACATGTTTTGTCGCATTTCGGCGCATGATCATTCGGATATTCACCACAAACATAGAACGATCGCTCGCAGTAAGGATTTTCGTCGATACAGGCTAAAGTTCTTATCTTTTGAAACACGCTCTGATATCTTTTCGCAATGTAGAATGTGCACTGTTCAAAATTTTTGTCGGAATTTAATCAGTATCACAACTTATTTCAAACTTACGATGGCTGTCCCAAAACTGACTTAGGAAATCGCGCTGCCCTGTCTATGTGTACATGTTGACAAGAAACGTGATCAACCAAATGCGGAACAATAAAATAACTGCTCAGTTGTTCCTTTTTAACATAGTCAACAAAGCAGCAAGTAGCAAGCAACAGAAAGATCATCGAAAAGTCAATGACAGAACAGAGATCACTCACTATATCAACGAATGAATGAGTCAGCTCTCTCCGAAAAGAGAGTAAATTATGAATAAAAACGAAAACAAACATTCCAAAAATTCTTTTGATGAAACCGAACGTATACACCAATCTTGGTGCAGGAG
This sequence comes from Toxocara canis, assembly GCA_000803305.1. Lineage (NCBI taxonomy): Eukaryota > Metazoa > Nematoda > Chromadorea > Rhabditida > Toxocaridae > Toxocara > Toxocara canis. The sequence goes on from JPKZ01002154.1 coordinate 2,923, forward strand.
ATTAATAAAGAACTTAATTTGTATTTGCGGAAAAGTTCGGCAATGTAAAGTATTAAACGCCTCATCTACTCTGAACGCCATGGAAAAGCATTGCACAATAAGCACCATCAATCAAAATTTCACTTACATGGATCAGGCTTCGGTGCAGGAGGTGGCGGCTCTGAAAAACTATTTCTTAGCTGCCATCCTATTAGAAGTTTCGCAAATGTGTTGTCCTCGACGGTTTTGCAAAAGTAGAAAAATAGATCATCGTGTGTTCACTAACATCCGCAACACTTAATTGATAGCAGAAGCAAATCTACCGTTGGTCATAAGCAGTTCGGCTGTGCCACCAATCGAATAAGCCATCTTAAAGCTTGGGAGGTTTCCACACAGAATATGCTCCCTCAGCTATGGTAGCTCACGAAATTTCATGATATCCAGAGCTCAGTAATTCTCGAATTCAGCTTCGGTAGTTTCTAACGTGGAGAATTCAAGAGCGCAGGAAATCTTGGGACAAAACACAACCAATCTGTCGTCTTGATTTTCCAGACAAAATTCCAAACTTCCATTACACTTGAAAACAACTCGATCGGCTGAAAGAGCAGCTGCGCCCTTTACAAACAGTTTGCCGATATTGTTCTAAGCGTTTGGAAGCAGAGCAAGGAATGAACAAGTAGTGATTTCGCCTGCTTAGATTTTCGTTCTTCAAGAAGTCGACGTCTTAGGCTTGCCAATGTTGGCCACTGCAATCACTGCACATCTCAAATGAAGGTAAACGCCCCACTTATACTGATATTCATGTTTTCCAACGCTTCGTTTAAATGAAGAATAGCACGGCATCTCACCGTTGCATCGTCCGCATGTGCCACGGCAATATATATATGAAGCTCTCAAGTGACATATACCGTACCTTCGCACACTGTGACAAAAGTCGGCAACGTCATCACAATCTGCAACTTGCGATGTGTTGAGCACTGGAGAAAGTCTTTCCTAATAAATGCTTTCACCTCTACTGCTAGCGTGCTGCTGAGCTAGGACTCGTGCCTTACCGTTTCACTGAAGAATCGCATGGAAATCGTAACAAACATCATCAATAACTTGCCTAATGAGCGACAGTCTAGAATAGTCTAGAAGTAAGACTATTCTAGACTGTTGATAGACTGTCTAGAATAACGATAGTCTAGAAATAAAGTAAGACAGGTATAACCTATTCGATGAAGTTACTAAGGGTAGCAGGAGGGAATCAGAGAAATTTCTGGATTTCTTTTCAAAGGACTCTAGTTCGATCCATTTAAAAATTTGCAGTTAGAAAGGGGAGCTATTTCAAAGAAGATGAAACTAACGAAATCTCGCTCGCCCTTCTCTTTGGCAGAAGGTAAGAAATTCGAGTGTGCGACAATATTTGATGCTTGCAAACCAACGTAAACTAACCGTTCAAAATTTAAAACCAATTTAAAAGAGCCGTTCAAAGTTTATTGTATTTTTTTGCGTAGACGGACTTTCATTCAAATTGATTGCTTTTTATGATTAATTCAAAATAAGCTCAAACCGTTAGTGAGTTTCACTAAAAATTTGCCTCATAATTAACTATTCATGAAGTTGCACAGTTGGCAAATATTTTTAAAGTCGCTGCAAGAATTTAGAGAGCAAGTCGCTCCAGAAACACCTTTGAGCTCAGGGTAGAAGGGGTAGTTATCAAATTTACCATACGACTCAGGCGCTATCATCTTGACAGTTGTGGTCATTGGAGTCGTCGTAGTTGTCTTTAGGTCCGTGGGAGTTGTCTCGAGAACTTCCGCAGTCGTCGTCTCCATTAATGCAGGTTTGTCCGATTCCTTAGTGACCGCAGTCGTAGTTGTGGGTAAATATATGGTACGGCAGAAGCAGATACAAGTGCCGCCGACGATGTGCGGAACAAATCCTCTCGTGCACACTAGAATCTTTTACTGTCGAAAAATCTAGCCGGTGTAGCGAACGGTCAGAAAAAAAAAGAGAAGTAAGAACTGTACCTCCGTTCGTCAGGTATATGGCAAATAGAAGCACTTCGAAGGGAACATCGAACACTGAACAACAGGGCACATGCAATGTGTACATCTCAGGTTAGAGTGCTTAACGTAAGCGTGTCTGAAGCGATGTTCGGTAACGACACGTTTTGCGAATGTTTGCCACTGCGAAACGATAACGCTGCTTAACGTTGTAGAAAATTCACGTTTTTTGGTTCTAAAGCGTACACTCTGAATGCCTTTTCGAGCGCACATACCTGACATCTACCCACATCTACCGCTCGTTTAAGAGTACGCTTCTGAGCGTATTTCCGCGTCGCGGCACAACGTACGGACTAGATGATCTTCGTTTATGAAAAGGCATCGGCTATGGCAGATTTGCGTCATTTTGTTGCAACTTGGCGAATCTTTCCTTCTATAACCGGTCGTTATAACCCTTATTTCAAAGCAGCTACTGGTGCGATGATTCACGGATAACTGGGAAGAATTGAGCATCTATTACGGAGTGTGGACAGTGGCGAATGCAGGAGCATCTTTATAGAGTGGAACGAAAGACGTAGATGATTGTTGATGAAACACCAACAGTCGTATAGGCGACGGAGAAGTTGTATGCATGAATGCAAATAGTCAGCAGTGTTAATAAGCATCGTCTAGAATGATCGGAAGTGCAAGCTCCAATTAGCTAGCTGGTCGTTTAAGCTGCAAGGGAGGGGTAAAGCAGCAGCTCTTTTTGATGTCCGCGAGATTTTCTTGAACGGCCGGAGCAACAACTGCTTGACGGTCGTGCCATTTAGCAGCAGATTGTGGAAAAAGATGCGAACCCAAATAGAATCACATCTGACACCCTACCTTGTCCGCCCAGTGTTTGTTTCGGTTTTATGCTTGAATACTTGCAATAGCATACATCACCCTGTCTTTCGTGTGTCGATGGACAATCTGAAAACATTCACCATAAGCGCTCCTTTCCTTGTTCTCAATGACAGCTTGCAAAAGTGCATTACGGTAAACGTTCCACTAGTTGTATGTGCATATTCCGTTCGCAGTCCTTTTGTACTTTGTAGGCACGTATTTCTTTGCGAAGTTCCGTGATGCGAAGTTACGACTCCTGTTAACGATTGCAGAAGGGGATAAAAAGACGCACACAATAATTCTAATTGTGAGAAAAACACTTTTTAGCAAAATGTTATACGAAATGTATAGAAAGAAGTGTATGAAGACTTTGCTCGCTAACTGGATTTCGCAATATCTCTCGTTTCAGTTGATGGAAAAATACGCCAGAACGAATTCCTTAAGATTTCCTAATAGTAGTTCATCAACTTTTTTTTCGTTGCTACTCTTTTGAGTGCTTTAGCCCAAAGGAACTCAACAGGTTAGCATTATCCAGCACCTCGATCTACGAGTATGCCAACTATATTCGAATGACGCACTGCCACTCATTCACTATTCTATGTAACTGCGGCAACGAATTCTGAGGCAAGCTGATTTTCACCATTGTTTTTTCAAGTATCTTGCCAAAACTTAGCGTATCTCGATCATAATAGTTGCGAGTGCTGCCTTACGTTACTTCGATCATCTTTAAACCAAAAGTGTCGAAAAGTTTTCTGCTGTTTTCTCACCTCTTCTTAGCGAAGACGCTCCGCCAACGTATAATAGTATTACTACGATCGCGAACTTCATCATGCGATGATCTAAAACACCGAATTCGTTTGTGTCCCATGTCTCTGATATGACTCAATAATACTTTGAAAAGGAATTTTGTAATGTAGAGGTTAACCTCAATAGTGAGATAAACTCGAAACACATGTTGCTTGAAGGCGTTCACCGCTGAGCTCTTAGCAATCATATATTGAGCGGGGCTGCTACAGGTTTTCACAAATGAGTTCGCAGGAGAGGAAGCATAATGGCTTCCTTCTCTCCTTCTTTGATGGAGTCGATTGATGAGAGTTTAACAACTAAATTTTGAAGACGAATGCTGCGCATCAGTGGACAACGAGTTCACAGGAAGACAAATGCTCTCACTCATTTGCTTTCCCACAGAGCGTTTCGGGACAATACGAAACAAACGCAGCAGCAATGACGGAAAGGCACTTTCTATTCAATAACAAAATTTTCCACTAGAGGTGACCAATTGAGAGCTGCGATGAAACCATGATTAAATGAGCTGTTAACCTCTAAACGGGCTGGCAGATGTTGGGGGAAAAGATGTGATGAATGGACTGAGGTCTGTGTGGATGTCGTTTTTATAGTGAAACTTTGCACTAAAAAGCATTGTGAACGCTGCGCATTTGGTCTTCTACCTTTTTCGCCAAATATTTAAATTGCGGAAGCTATGACAAAAGCATAGATGCGGAACTTTATAATCTGAATGATAATCCGCATTGGCGCTAATTTTGCACCTGAATACTTCTGCAAACAGCTGCTGCAGCACCGTTACCAATTTCACGTAATTTAAGGCGCCACATGACGTTGCTGATTGTGTTGAGCATCCATAAGTCTCTTATTTTTACTTTTTTTGCAGGAATCTTAAAAAATTTCAAAATCGGCTCGGTAGAAGTTATGTTGTGCTAAGACTTTCCTTGTGAGCAATGGTATTTTTTCCTCGACCTCGATAAAGACATGCATGTTTGTTGCGCAATTTTACAGTCACATTAGTGACACCATTTTCGCTATTGCATTTCAAAGTGCCGCATGAGCACTTTTGCTATAGATATACACTGCTTGATGAGAACTCGTAGAAAAAATGTGGGAGTAGTGAGAGTGAGGTCTCTACTGGTCACCTGACAGCGCTTTCTCTCCTGGCTCCTTTTTGGGAATTTAAACAACTTATGCAAATTGTTTAAAAGAGTTGCGTATTGAGCTGATGTCTCGACTTTGATTGAGGACCTTGCTGTTCAATAAACCAAGGTACGGTAAGCTGAGGCATTTTCTTCCGTCACGGAACCTCTCCTACCCTGATGCTCGTCCAACCACTGCCATCAAATAAGGAAGATGATCAGAAAGCGTAGTTGACATTTTCGAACATGAACACTGCATTTTTTTCAATGCTTCGAGCACAATACTGCATTACTGGCTTTCTGTTCTGAAAGCCTTTTCTTAATTAGACTTTCACTAAACCCTCGTACAAACCTTACTGTTCAGGACACAGTACTTCGGCTACGGGCTATACGATATTTAGAATGCACGCCATGTAGCTGGCTGAGTTCGGTTGTGGGCTTCAGTGCTAAGCACATATGGAACGAACCTCACTGAGTCGTGAAATATTTGTTTAGTTACATGGTTGCTGCAATGTCATGCTATAATGCCCTTTAAGGTTCCTGCAACCGCTGTTCATGTTAAGCCAATTACTGCAACAGCAGTAATGTTTAGCTTCGCTTCCGAAAGGGCAAATCCACCTGCGGGACTTCCGAAAGGGCAAATCCACCTCCAAACATCATTTCAGCCCAGCAGTCGAGTTTCAGCAACCAATCATTCAGCAACCGACGTAGTTGCGGCTGTTGAATGATATGCTTCCAAATAACTGATCTGCAGCCTGAGCAGATTAAAAGAAAAAATGAGCTCACCACGACCATGTATGCAGTGTGCGTCGTAGATGGATGGGGTGCAAGTATGAACAAGCGCGTGCGTGAGACGTGAAAAGTATGCATTAGACACATGGCGTGCGTGAGTCGTGCGTGCGTGAGACGTGAAAAGTATGCTTTAGACACATGGCGTGCGTGAGTCGTGCGTGCGTGAGACGTGAAAAGTATGCTTTAGACACATGGCGTGCGTGAGTCGTGCGTGCGTGAGACGTGAAAAGTATGCTTTAGACACATGGCGTGCGTGAGTCGTGCGTGCGTGAGACGTGAAAAGTATGCTTTAGACACATGGCGTGCGTGAGTCGTGCGTGCGTGAGACGTGAAAAGTATGCTTTAGACACATGGCGTGCGTGAGTCGTGCGTGCGTGAGACGTGAAAAGTATGCTTTAGACACATGGCGTGCGTGAGTCGTGCGTGCGTGAGACGTGAAAAGTATGCTTTAGACACATGGCGTGCGTGAGTCGTGCGTGCGTGAGACGTGAAAAGTATGCTTTAGACACATGGCGTGCGTGAGTCGTGCGTGCGTGAGACGTGAAAAGTATGCTTTAGACACATGGCGTGCGTGAGTCGTGCGTGCGTGAGACGTGAAAAGTATGCTTTAGACACATGGCGTGCGTGAGTCGTGCGTGCGTGAGACGTGAAAAGTATGCTTTAGACACATGGCGTGCGTGAGTCGTGCGTGCGTGAGACGTGAAAAGTATGCTTTAGACACATGGCGTGCGTGAGTCGTGCGTGCGTGAGACGTGAAAAGTATGCTTTAGACACATGGCGTGCGTGAGTCGTGCGTGCGTGAGACGTGAAAAGTATGCTTTAGACACATGGCGTGCGTGAGTCGTGCGTGCGTGAGACGTGAAAAGTATGCTTTAGACACATGGCGTGCGTGAGTCGTGCGTGCGTGAGACGTGAAAAGTATGCTTTAGACACATGGCGTGCGTGAGTCGTGCGTGCGTGAGACGTGAAAAGTATGCTTTAGACACATGGCGTGCGTGAGTCGTGCGTGCGTGAGACGTGAAAAGTATGCTTTAGACACATGGCGTGCGTGAGTCGTGCGTGCGTGAGACGTGAAAAGTATGCTTTAGACACATGGCGTGCGTGAGTCGTGCGTGCGTGAGACGTGAAAAGTATGCTTTAGACACATGGCGTGCGTGAGTCGTGCGTGCGTGAGACGTGAAAAGTATGCTTTAGACACATGGCGTGCGTGAGTCGTGCGTGCGTGAGACGTGAAAAGTATGCTTTAGACACATGGCGTGCGTGAGTCGTGCGTGCGTGAGACGTGAAAAGTATGCTTTAGACACATGGCGTGCGTGAGTCGTGCGTGCGTGAGACGTGAAAAGTATGCTTTAGACACATGGCGTGCGTGAGTCGTGCGTGCGTGAGACGTGAAAAGTATGTATTAGACACATGGCGTGCGTGAGACGTGAAAAGTATGTATTAAATACCGAGCCCATATATGGATGGATCGCAATTGTTATCGATGCACGAGTTGTTTGCGAGTTGCATTACTATTACGATAATAAGAGGGCAGAGCAGAGAGCATCAATGCTTTCATAATCTGCAGCTCGCAGTCATTAGCAATATTCGATCATATCGTTGTGCAAACGAAAAATGTACCGAAGATTTGTAGTCAGCAGTTGAAACGTGAAATGACTTGATTCTGGTCGAAAACCATCTCCGGCTTGGATGAGGAATTATTTTTCCCAAAGTGAAAGATCAACCTGAATAGACGGACTGCCCTCTTTACAATCGTTAGGAAGTGCTGATGTTTGCTTATCACTGAAACGTTTTAAACCTCAGGTGACCGCCTTCTCACATCGACGCAACGCACCAGTTGTTTGATGAACTAAAGCTAAGTGGAGCATTGCGTGGAAAAAAAAACATACCGCTGTTAGTTTCAACCTTTTACATTTTGATGCTCACTTTATGGCTGTCATGCAAGTCTTGGTACTTGGATTCTAGCAGTTGTTTATTGGATATCTGAAAATTATGCCATACACAAGTGGCAAGGAGCGAGAAGAGCCATCATCATTCAGCAAGGAGAAAGCAAGACAAAGACAGTCTGATGAAATCACTGCAAATCACTTCGAAAGCTTTACAAAACGCGAGATTACTAAGGCTAGAAAAAGTAGGGAAGTCTATAGCCATTTATTTGACTCACTCTGATCATACTGTTTAGAATCAACGTGCGGGTCGCAATCGAAGCATTAGAAACTGACTGCATCGCTGACTGATAAACATTCCATAATGAGCCGAGTGCAGCAAGCATACCCTTAAAAAATAACAACCAACTTTAATAAAATATAAAGATCAACCAAAAGTCAACGCTAATTTTGACTGATTGCAACGAACATGAGAGGAAAAGCAGCCAACTATATGACTTCGTCACTTTAGAGAACGAACAGCACAAAAAAAATCCGTCTATTCAAAATAACCGAGCTCATCGTCACAAATATTTCCCAGACAAGCAGCCTATATTCCATTCTGCTCGACTAACAGCGTGTCCAATAAATGTTGTGTCCAGCCATAAATTCATTCCATCTTGATTCGCTCAAAATTTTCTCCTTGAAGCTTCAAGTTCTGCGATAACATCGCAGTAGGAGCAAAAACTTTCTGAGTTAGCATGTGCTGCTCAGCATGAGAAGAGTCATGCATATGTTTGAGTATCGAAAAAATTGAATGAAAAATCCCACGGTCTTAAAGGTCTGGGCGGTGAATGCTTGATCTGTGCAGCCGAACTACGCAATGAATTAATTTGTGTAATCCAAATGAGTTTTGAAATTGAAAGTGTGTTCGATGATACACCACAAATTCTAACACTTTCTGGCACACGTCGCCATAGACCATTGTGCCTAGTAATATTTCCTAAAATTCTAATGAATCCTATCAACAAGCTTTGTCTGTACTTGATTTCACGTTTGACAGTGAATGGTTGTTTTCTGTTTCTTAGAAAACTAGACTGAAGTTTTTCATTTGCTTGCACAGCGCTTGTCGTACTTGTTGCACGATAATGCTTACTAGACTTCAGATTTGGAAAGTTCGTTATGAAGACCTTGTGTCTGTTCGTATATACATATCTGTATATTCAGTGACCGGTCAAAGCGCATCTCGAGCCGGCCCTAATGTATATTCCGACTTGCTATATTCACTTGGACGCCTTACATATGAAATGCAATTATATTATTTTAGCACGTTACCGCTCGGGCCTTCAGTGCGATGTCTCGATGTTACCGAGGCAATCGCACGCCGAGCACAGCCATCCCTTTGGCTGTTTTACCCTGTTGTTAACCACCCATTGGCTGGGCTGTCAGTGGTATGGTGGGAAGCAGCCGGGAATCGAACCCGGGTCTCCCCGCACGCGAAGCGGGGCAATTGTATTTTGAATCTTGTTTTGTCATGAATCTTTTGGAGAATACCTGAATCGTTATATTCTTGCTTTGTTTGGATCGGTTAACAAGTGTAAATATAATGGAACGGCGTTTGAGAGTGGAATCTTCACTACATTCAGAAGTCACAATCAAAAAGTTTCTTTGCAATATTTTTAAAGCGACGAAGAAGCTAGAATTCGCTCCGACAACAGTTTCTCATGCGTAAGGCAGCTTTTCGAGCTGCTTATGTGATATCTGTTAAGACTTAGAAAATGAAATGCCGCATAACATGCAATTTTTTTCCGCCTATCACACTTTTCGACATCATCGTCAAGTATTTTCATGCTTTTTGCTCGGAAATACTTTTACAAAAATTTTGTTACTCCAATTTCTGGATATGGTTCTTTAACTAAATGAATATGCATGGTATGACCCTAATTCCAAATTTTGGCACTCAAGAAAGCATGTTTGAAAATTTTGGGCAGATTTGTCTCACATATGGCGGGCGATCACTGAGCGGTTTGCCAGCTCCTCAAAAATGGCCAACGAAGAAATAGCACCAAATGTTGCCGGCCTTTACTATTGGTAAGATGACGGTGTTTACATGAGAAAGAGTTCTGATTTGATAACATTCGGGCAATCCAATTTGCGGTTGAGGCGGGAACAGTAACATGAAATACTGGCTTCTCAATGTGGTCTTCGGCAAATACAGGATATGGGAAACATTTTGTCAGATATGATATATGTGCCGTCATAATTCGTATGTATACTGTTGCAGTGGTTTCTAGCTAAGCGTAATAAAGAAATAATAAAGCGTAAAGCATCCAACAGCAGGAAAAAAGCCCAATGTTTAGAATTTTTGAACATTGCAAAATTTTGTGGCTGTAGCGTGGTTGCAACATTTGCAATTGTCACAATCATTGTGATCGTCAAAGTGATCACGTTTGGGTGCAATTTCCCCATCTGAACAAACCGAGCTCTGCTAATGCTTGTTCGTGTCTGCATAAATGTTACCTATCCGCCATTGTCTTGGAACAGTTGTTTCTCGATCGCTTGACACGATTACATCATTACCCTTCACAAGACGGCTGTAATCGCCCCTTCACTAAAGCAGACCCCTCCTACCTGCGTTGAAAACTACCGCCCTATTAGTCTGACGTCCTCAGTGTGTAAGGTAACGGAGATTATTGTTGAAGATAGCTTACTTCTGCATCTTCAGAAAAACAGTCTAATTCATCCATGCCGGTATGGCTTCTTACCAGGTCAATCAACTATCTCCCAAATAATAACCTGAATGTGCGACTCGATTAGTGCGCTTGATGACAAAACTCAAACCGATGTAGTGTATATCGACTACGCTAAGGCTTTCGACGCCGTCTGCCACAGTAAACTTCTGCGCAACCTAGAAGTTTACGATATTTCTGGTTCACTTTTAAAGTGGTTAGGAACTTTTCTGGTGAATTGTCGGTTCACCGTAAAGGTGGGGGATTCCTTCTCAAACTATCGGCATCAGGCCAGTGGTGTTCCTCAGGAAGTGTGCTCTGCCCATTGTTGTTCATATTGTATATAAACGATGTCTGTGATAATTTGTCTAGCGCTTGCAAATTGTTAGCGGACGATCTAAAAATATATCGTCCTTTGCAAAATCCAGCCATTGATTTCCACATTTTGCAAAGTGATCTGAACGCCTTCAGCGCTTGATCTAAATCTTGGCAACTTGACATTTCGTACAGGAAGTGCCAGGTTCTCTATATCAATTTCCGTCATGAGTGCTTCCTGCGACTGGATAACAAAATTTTACCGTTTGCGGACGATGGGATCCGGGACCTAGGAGTCTCGATTTGTCGAAATTTGCACTGGAACCTGCACTGTACTGAAGTAGCTACGAAAGCGTTAAAGGTAACCAACTGTATCCTACGTGCATTGTAACACAGATGTATTGAACATTACCGTAAACCATATATTGTATACTGCCGTCCCATACTGGAATATCGTACGCAAGCTTGGTCACCGTATCTTATCAGTGATATAAAACCTGTTGAAAACGTGCAAGAATATCATACTCGTATGGCATTTCGTAAATTGTTCGTGGGACCCTATACACCTGATTATAGGGCCAGGTTGAAGATGTTCGATCTTGAACCTTTCGAGTATCGCAGACTTAAATTTGACCTGGCCCTGTGTTTCAAAATTGTCAGAGGTTTCTCTGATATACCCCTAAAAAGTTTATTTACACTTCTCGATCCTCGTGAACGTCGACCCCATCGTTATCAATTAGCACGAAAAACCTGTTCTGCGAACAGTTCTGCGAACTTCCAGTTTAGAGTAGTACGTATTTGGAATGAACTTCCTTGTAGAATCGCTGAGGCGCAGAATCTTTCTGTGTTCATGAGTCGCCTCGACTCATTTGACCTTAGAATAATAGCTGATCTAATTTATTGAGTTGAATTTCACATTCGTTTAATTGGCTTACTTTATTATATTTAATGATTCTGTTTTTCCTATCATTCTTTTCCTTGCTATTCGTTGCTCATTACACTCGATTCTTTCTGTATATACGTGCAATTTATCTACACGTGTACCTGTCTAACCTCATTTATGTTGATGTCGTTTTGTTATATATTTCACTGCGTCGTGCAGTTTTCTTTATTCATGTAAATAAAGGCTATTCTTCTTCTTCTTCTTCTGTTCATGGCATAAGGTTCATGCTTTAAGAGTTCATTACTACTTCTGGAAAAAATCTTCTTCTTGATAGAAACCCTTTAGGTAGATAAAGGAGCTAAAGATTGAGTATAGGCAGCTTCATGTAGCTGACAAGCAGAGTCATATAACCTCTATTAATGAGGACATACATTAACTGTTGCAGGACTAGATCAAAACGACGTCATTAAATGAAGAAAACTTGCATTTACATATGTAATATCAACAACAAAACCAATAGCTGAAATGACGCAACTCAGCGTTTCTCTTGTTTTGGACGATTGTCATTAAACTTACAGCGGAAACTACTTGGTGCAAACCACGCCAAATATTTTCATCCCATCGATTTTCACTCAGTACTTAAGAGTACGATTTTGAAGAGCTATGAAAATCATAAGTAGTTTCTGCATTGAAAAAAAAGTGATCCTTCGCAATATCGTTGACTGTCGAGTTGACGTTAGAATATCTTGTGCATTCATTCCCTCAGTGACCCCTTCTTTCATGCTGAGCAGGCACATCCCTAGAAGATAAAAAACAGCCTTAAGGGGAACGACTATCCCCAAGAGATATATCCCTCTGAGCAAATTTCCTCGAAGCAACGCTTCTAAACGAAAAACATCACAAGAGAAAGATAATCCATGACAATTATCTCCAGTTCACTGCGGATGAAAAAATTCTTCGTTTCTTGAAAAACTCTCATTTAGCACAGCAGTTAAACTATCGATTATTCCTCATTTCTGTAACAGAAAAAATATTCCAAGTTATCGCCCAATGCACTCTGCATGCCAATTTTTCATCCGGTGGTTTGTTATAGTTGCAGAAAATACAGTAATGGCTTTTGGTTTGGAGAGAATCAATAGGATGTTGCATTTTTCCGTCATGAAAGCAGAACGTATTCTTGCAGTTAGAGAGAGGGAGAGAGAGACAGAGAACAGTATCGATCGAGTGACTGACGTATGACTGATGATTTTCCATCAAACAATTTTTGCAAGGAACACCTACGTTACTACTAATATATTTCGGTCGTACGACATGACCTCTGACTTTCTGATACTGAGGAAGAAAGGTGGATGGATTACTTAATAGGAGATATTGCTAATTAGCTCGCCTCAAAGACCGTTAAAGGAATTTTTCCATTTCATACCATCGGATTCTCTTCTGGGTAAAACGTTTTCTAATTTGATCTCGACTTTGCTTGCATCTATGATTCAATAATATTACAGTACAATGATTGCAGCAGTAGATACTTTTTAAAATGATATTCCTAGTGAAGTTGAACAACTAATTTTAGTTAGTATGACCAGTCAGACAATCAGTCAGACACAATTACACATACGTGATAGGTATTTCAACGGCTTAATGAATACAAGCATCAGCTTCGTTTCCATGAAGGATTATTGTTCTTACTGGCCATAAACGAACTTGATGATAAATCCTTGGAATTTTGAGTAGAACTAGAGAAAGCTTAAACAACACAGTTAAATTAGGATGTATAAAATGTGGCATTTTTTCTTTAAAAAAAACAATCACAGACCCTTGAAAAAAAAAAACAGAATCCAAGCAGAATTCTTTTCAATCAGGTGCTAGGGAATGGAAATGTTAGAAATCAGCACCATTCGATAGGCCGCTGGGTGCAAACGACCGTCATATATTGAATGATTTTTTTCCAGCTCAGATCAGAATGCGGTTCTGGATAACCTAATGGCGGAATCAACACGCCTTTAAGAGGAGATGGAATAGTAAGAAATGAAAAAATGTCAGAAATTGAGCACAGAAGTATCGATGAATGGGTGAAAAGACAAATAAGTGAACGCGAAAATGCAGGACAAATGATACAAACTTTCTAAGGAGATTATCATATGATATTCCATACTGAATTAGCATTATTGTTTCAAAGAAGTGTTTTTCCATGATTCGAGCTGGCTGCAACCGTTTCGACAAAACGTTTCCAAGTTGCATTTTATGAATATTAAAAATGGCAACTAATTTTGAATTAAGTTGACAGCAAAAGGGTGAGGAGGATAGGAAATGAAAGGAAAGGGGAGGGGGGGTACGCCTCTACACGGGAATGCCGGAAAGGTTAGTTTCACTTCCGAGCTCGGCGTCAATTTAACATCCATGTTCCCCTCCCTGCCTTCTCAGAGCTCTATCAGTTTATCAACCAAATTCAGTCTGTCGAAAAGTTCTGCAAGAGAACGCAAGAAATTATGTCGTCACACGCTTTTTATGGGCGTTTTGCCTCAATGAAGGCTCGTCATTGGCCATTTTGTGTTTACGCGTGTCTGATGTTCCGGAGTTTCCGTTCACGAAGCACAAACGCTTCCACAAGGAGCTCTGGTTGGTACAATATAACATTACAACCGCCCTTAACAAAACACTAAAGCGGTCCATGGATTTTAGGGCAACCGATTCGTAGATGGGAGGCATGGAAAGTGATATGGCAGAAAGGGTGATTTTAGTCTTACTAAATCACTAATATGGTGTATTTCAAATTCGAGTCATCCTATGAGGGTGTTCCCCAAAATCTGAGAATTCCTGCTCCTTTTCTCGCCCAACAACGTCATTCAAACGTTTCTATCACTGGCCCATTCCGCAAGATGATAAATGCCTCCGGTTGTAATTATGACATCATTTCATCACTAACCGTCATTTTACATCGTTCATTGCTTTCGGGCACTTGGAAAAGCCTCTATGGGCTAAATGAATTGAACATGTTGATCCATAATTAGCGCAACTCGTATTTCCCATCCTCACAACCCAGCTAAGCGAGATCACCGCCCGTTCCCATGCACTAGCTTGCACATTACATTTCCACCAAAACCTTACCCATTTTTCTCAAACGGGCATTTCTGAATGCTTGCAGCGCAGCTAGGAACCAACCATGTTCACACTAACTGAACAGGTATTCCTTTATTATATGAATAATATACAATTCAACAAAACTGAACGTTTCACGAAGTTCCACAGACCACTCAAACATAATCAGTGCAGGAGGCCGTGCACTAAATGATCCTTGTGCTTTCTGGCACCGGCCCTTGGCGTAGTCTGGATTGGAATCTTGCGTGTTGGTGGCAAAGTACTGGTGGTCTTCGGTGCAATAATCGTGAGTATGCCAACGTCACTGAGATGTGAGCTCACTGTCTGCACATCAGCGTTCTTAGGAAGCGCATATCGGCGAACGAAATGACGTTCGATGGTGCCATGCTGATCTGAACGCTCTTCATGATGACCCTCAACTACCAAGTGGTTGTCCCTCACCTCCACTTTTAGCTCCTCCGGTGCGAATTGCGATACGTCCATTTCGACTGCGAACTTTTCTTTGTCGTTCGTAACCTTAAAAAGCTACGCGACTGAAGTTTTTTTCTGTATTCTGACCCCTTCAGTTGAATCACTTACAATTATTTTCGCGAAATTTTTTTTTTTGCGGAAATAGGAAAACAATGAAACTCTATTGGACGGTGACGCACTAAACAGTGCGGAAACTCTTGCTCATTGCTCAGCTGCCCTGTTTGAGTCATTGTTTCCTCCCCTCCATTAAAGCAAATATAAGCCTGATCGCTCTCATAAAATTAAGTCAAAGTTAAGCGCTCAGTTAATATCAGCATAAAACTCTTTCAAATTTCTGCATATAGCTACGCATGGTAAGATTATACAAAAGGTGGTGCCAATTTTTTGCAGGCCTTTTTTCGATAAGTGGAGATATCCTCTCCTCGTCCCCTCTTCTTCGCTGTTTCTCAGTAAACAAAGGCGCGCCTCTGAAACAGAATGTGATTGACCAAAGAGTTTTCGAAAGCAGTACTCATGCAACTCTTATACTTGCTAACCCGAATACAATTAAATACTATGTGATTCGAGTAGCCCTTTTCTGATTCATAGAACGATCTCCTATAACGAAAACATCTTAAGTGCGTTTAACGTCCTCAAAATAGGAACCTAACCTTATTTCAAAAACGCTTCGGAATTGGAAATTTTTTTCGCGGTTGTAAGAACTGATACGATCAGCAAAGACAATGTAGCAATGCCATGGCCTCTAAACTATCGATAACAACACCGCACCGCGTTAGCTTATCATCCAGTTTAGTTTATTGCAGCTTCAACAAAACTAGGTGCAGCTTGCTGCAAGTATAGGTGCAGCTTGCACCTATACTTGCAGCCCCACAACATTCCCAAATCGCATCCTGAACCCTCCTTCCGTTGTATTGTAATGATGGATTTGGGGACTTTTCCTGTAGTATTACAGCTTCTGATTTGGAAACTCGGTCGGACTATGCTTCTCCAAAGTAGTATTGAATGTAGGACCCAAAACTTTAAAATTAATAAAAACAGCATCTCACAGCCTCGAATTTGTATACCGTCGAATCTAGCCTTGTTTCTGTTACCCTCCCCCTTCGCTCCCCCACCCCCGTCACTCGAGACGCCACACTGAACAATTCGCCCGTTCTTACTTACATTCAGTCTCCACCTCAGTCTAAGTCGCTTTCCCCTCTGGTCAGCTGCGATGCTACAGTGGTTATGAATCCAAATCTTAACGTTAGATGAACGTCAACCAACATTTCCGACAACGTTGCCAGTGTCGACCTGTCGCATCATAGGCTGGTCCATCCAGTAGGGAGTGATGCCCCTCACAGGACGCGCGAGTTCATTGAACATTGTGTGCATGAGATGTTCTACTGGGGCCCTGTGCCACGGTGCCACTGTGTCCCATTCACGTTCGTAGTCACGACGAGCGAGTGGATACATCACCACTTCTGCACAAATACGACAGAGCTATGACCTGTCTAAGAAACTTTGGGAAACCCTCGAGCGCTTACTTAGCCAAATCGTGAGGCATAAAACCTAAGCAGTATCGTTATTTGAGAGATATGAGTAAATAGTTGTGGAGCTGTTCCCAGGAATCAGGTCCAGGGTGTATTCAAGTTGGTGAAGAAATGTCGTGGGGTCAAATGCATGAAAACGTTTAAAAAACGAACAAAATCACAGGTGAGAGAAAGCGACACTAATTTTGTATCATAAACACTTATTGGATGAACAGTTTTGATGTGATCACTGCTATCACCTCAAAACAATGCAGTTGATCATATCCGTGCGCTGTCCTCGGTTTCCAACGTCTTTGCCATAAACAGTGGTACTTCAACGAAATAATCAACTCATCAACTTAAGGGCGCGATGCCTGTTACCGAATTTGACGACAATATCTTTAAACGTTAAAGCGATGTTTCAGCAAAATTCGAAAAGTGTTTAAACGACATGATCAAATTAAAAACGGTTTACAACCATTTCGAAAGATAACGGTCAACCAATTGAATCAATTTATTAGTAAAAGTGCGTCTTAAAATTACTTAACAAGTTACTGCATACTAGAATTTAGAATATCTGTGAACCAATAGCTGATGTAGAGAAAAAAATCGAATGCAGGATCCCGAAAGAACTTTAAACAGATATGAAAACGTTCCAGAAAAAGTTAATAATTTGCACCTAGAATGATATTTCCGAAAATGTTTTCCACATTCTGGCATTCTTGGTATTAAAAATTCACCCCAATGTTATCGGGGTTTCAAGAGTCCTTTATAGCACCTTCCAATCTCGTCCATCAATGAGATCTAGATGTGACACCAGTAAATTGTCCTAAATAACATTTCCTAAACGTTGTGCTTTAGATAAAAATGAATCAAAAAGAAAGGATTAAACGAAGAATCAATATAGTTCAAACGAGAAGATCGTTAATGCCAAAATAATTTTTCCAGTTTTAAGCGCACTGCATCAGACTATAAACCGTGCCGTTGGATTGTTGAATTAGAACGGATGCAGTTCAATAATGTGAAACGCCTATCTAAATCACCTAAACAAAAAAGAAACAAAGAAGCAACGGAAACTGGACATGCTTCGATACCCAAACCAAACGTTTAGCCACCAGAGTATCCTTTGAACACACAAAGTCTCCCCAGTGAACGAACAAACCAACGATCTTGTGTTCACGGTATCCATTTGTCTTATAATGCATCTCTCTGAACCGCCCACCCATCCGTCCAATGAGAAACGAGACCGCCCTCCTTTCATTGCTCCACAATACAGCAGGAGCAACGCGTTCCTCAAAGAAAATTTGGCTCCAGCAGTGTTGCGATTGTCGGAAACGAAAATTGACTTGCGCTAAGATCGGCGAATTTAGTGAGCCCACAGAACGCAGTTTATTAACACTCATTCATACGACAGTGCTAATGGAATCTGAACCGTAACTGAAGCTTCATTAAAATTTGTTGAGCCAACATGATCCCATTTTTTTGTGATGACACCGAAGAGCCATATGAGCACTGAATCGTTCAAAAGCGATCACCTAGTGTGTTTGGCAGTATTCTTTGCTTCTCTATTGCGCAAACGAAGTGAAAATGATCGCCCTACCACTCCAGCATCTGCCACTTGACAACCTCATCAAAATAGCCTTCACTAAAAACCAGATGTATATATACACACATTGTCGTTAACACCGCGAGGATCTGGGTCAATTGCAACTGGTTTTGCTTTGCGTTGAAGGCTGATAAGACGACTCACCAACCCCTTTCGATGGTCATACTTAGATCAAACGTCGTTAACAACCTTATGTAGCCGTTAGGATTGTGGGATATAAAATCCTAAAAGCAGGGCTACGAAACCGGTTTGCTTTCTTTTTCCGCATCCCGACGACGCAGGTTGCTCTCGCGTTCCGATTTTTTGGTAACTATGGCTCAGGTGTAGCAATGCTAACACAGGCCATGCTGATGCACTCAGCTTTTTCTAACGCTGTGCAACTCTGTTGCGGCCTGACATTCCCATCCGTCCCAAAATTGGGCAGCGCAACTGCACATGCTTTCACGTCCACCTCCACCTTATCAAAACGAAACATAACAAACCTTACGCTCAAAGACATTCGCGTTTTGAAGTTTTTCACCATAACATAGCCCCACTTGCAGAGCGCAACTTCGCGATTCTCTCTCAACAGCACCCCACGCCCGCCGTAAAGTACCCATGCGCATCGCCCTCCACCTCCCTCCACTCAACATCTGAACCCAAACCAATAGCCTTCTTCCTCACACCCCCCCCCCCCCTTCACTACTTCTAATACTTGCAACATAATCATGCGCGACCCCGACAAAGCGCGCACTTGCGAGTAAAGATTGCCTCTCCATACAAACCATGCATCACCGGAATGTTCAACAACTTCGCGTCCTAGCATTTAACCTGGCCTTCCCCCAATCCCACCACCACACTGACTCCAAAACACCGCTTCAAGCTCATAAACAGCCCTAGTACTCCGGCTTTCGATGTGAGCGTAGTGCGGGACAAGATATCTCAACGAAAAAATCTTCATTTCGTAAAACACAGGGATGCAACAATCGTCCGATACCTCCATGATTCACGCAGCATATAAGATAAACGTGTCACAATGATGCGGTCATGCTTAAGGCTTCTTCGCCTCCGTATTCTTTGGCGCGGCTTGGATTGGAATAGTGCGTGCCGGTGGGAGGGCGCTGGTATTCTTCGGAGCAACAACCGTGAGTACGCCGACGTCGCTGAGACGTGAGTTCACCGCCTGCACATCGGCATCCTCCGGAAGCATATATTTGCGGATGAAGTGACGCTCGATGGTGCCGTACTGGTCCGAACGCTCCTCATGATGACCCTCCACTACCAACTCCTTGTCCCTCACTTCCACCTTTAACTCCTCAGGTGAGAACTGCGACACGTCCATCTCGACCGCAAACTTGTCCTTATCATCCGTGACCTAAACATAACCCGTAAGGTCAACGGAACCAATAATCAGGTAATTCGCGACCGTCTTCAACAAAATACCTCACGTTTTAGAGCGCTAATTTCCGCATACAAAGAACTGCTCATAGCTCTCGAACGGAAGACAAACTGCCAATACTTGCAGCTCGCCATTAGCTTTGCAAACATGTCCAAACCAAGCATAACAACATCGAAAAACTGACCCATCCCCCTTTACTACGTTGAACAGAGCCAGCCACTGTCAAATTTCCAAGATCAACACCTGAGTGACTACAACAGCATACACAAGCCGTCAGTGAATTTTCTGGATATCAGCAGACTAGAAGCCGTCAATGAATCTTAGGCCAATGCGATACGTCCACAATCTCAGCACAAGCCTATTTCAACCAATACCTCCAAAACAAGCGGAATTTACTCCAAACTAGCAAAAGCGTAACAATCAAGTCACGTTACCCCTGAATACCTAAAAAACTGATGACGCTCTCTTACCCCTCATGTCCTACACGCACTCCCCCGCCTCGCCTTTTTCTCTTACATACTTTGTCCTCTTCTCGCAAACCAACTTCGTCCTTCCCTCAGCGCAGGGTTGCATCTTGCGAATGCCTTCCACTTTCTTACCCAACCTCCCCTCTCGCTTAGTGCTGAGAAAGCCATACCCTCCCCCCCCCCCCGCCAAATTCTCAACCAGCGTCACATCGACGCAAAAGTGCCTTGCACTACCCAAAGTAACAACACCCACTAACCTAACCACCCCATTTTTCCAATTGCGCATCCGCCCGTCGGTTGATTCAGCACCAACTGGGCTGTAAACGAATACTTCAATACTATAGTCACGAAGACTACTGACTATACGACTCATCTCCTCTGCTTCCTCGACTGACTAACTGACGATACTACTGTCCACAACTCCCTCACCAGCAAAAACTGGGAATGACAAGGCACTGACATTTCCGACGACGTTGCCGATATCTGCCTGACGCATCATCGGCTGCTCGAGCCAATAGGGAGCCAAATCCCTAAACGGGCGTTCCATCTCACGCATAGCTTCGTCGAAAAATCCACGCATGTAGCGTTCCATTGGAGAGATGCGCCATGGTGCCAAATCCCACGAACGCTCATAGCCACGACGACCAAACGGATACATCGACATCTTTGTTGTGATGATGACGAGGAATCTGCAAAAGGAGAGCAACAAAACCTGACAACACGCTTCGTCCGAAAATGCTTACGCTTACCGTCCCCCTTCATGTTTAATCACATACAACTTCCGTAAAAACCACCCATACTTCTCGTGATTTCCGCGGAAGCTGGGTAGAGTTAAACGTAATCTCGGATCATGCCCACTTCCTTCTTTGGGAAATAAACTCGAGCCCATTACCAGCATAACACCTTATCCGGAATTTGCAAGATATGATATTCGACACGAACTTGGCCTCATATTTCCGCAAATGCACCGCCACAACCACAACAACTCACGAGCTAAGAGTTTCGAAGCCAAGCCAAATTTGAAACTTAAACATGGCCTACCGGTTAGATTATGACGGCTAAATATCAGGAGCAGATATTTACTTCCATAACGTTTACGTGAAACACCGTAACTTGCCTGAACCACTCCAAACTCGTGCAAGCCAAAAAAATAACCATACCATGAGGGAAAATGAAGGACAGTCCAACAAATAAAACGGCACTCTTCCTCCCCACCCCACCCCTTCCCCAATATTCTCGTCCTAACGAACGCTCACCCCCAACCTCCCACCCACCGACCCAGTGCACCCATCGCCCCTCCCTCCACTCACAACTTCAACCCAACGCCACTACAATACCACCGCCAGAACACCCCGGCCATCCACCACAAACTGACGAAAGTGCTGCCACATGCATGTACTCTTAAGGAACGTGACCTTTTCTAGACGGCGGCTGGCCACACCCACTCGCTCTTGCCGCCTTTAATTGGCTATTTCGAAATCATGGTGTCATAGCTTTGCTCCTCTTCGACCGACCAAAACAGGTGCGTACAAAAAACGAAGATAAAAATGTGTAGATCAGGGCTCGGGGCTGTTGGCGCGATATTCGTGTTTTGAAGACAGCTTCACAAACCACGAAGAACCGGGAAGGCAAACGCTGAAAAAATAAAATATAGATGTTCACTGTGCTTAAGCCAAACACCAATTATATGTCACTTGTTGTTGCGAAATTTGTCCAGTCAACGAAAAATTTGAATGTTCAAATTTTCTATGCCGAATTTTCCAGAATTTGTGCCAGATTTGTTTAGGGTTTATTCTAGACTGTACCCTGGAAGTTCTAGACTACGATATTCTAGACTATATCGTCTTTTTCTAGCCGACTAACAGGAAAACTAACACATTTCTCGTTTGGAATTTCTATGCAGTTAAGCGAACTGTGCGCAGAATGTGATCAGAGTAAGTGCTAAGGTTATCTTATGACCACTGTAATGCGTATAACAAGCAGAACGTTGTTCACAGCTTTTTCCACTGGTTTCGCATGTTAAATCACCAAAATATAAAAGTCTATGCTCACGATAGCGACTAATCCAAGGAAGTGTTTTCAAACGTTCATTTTAACTCGAAAGCAAGCCGTTTCGCACACCGATGCACTCGTGATTGGTCAGTGTATTGAGAGCGTCTCAACTGTGTTGAGCGACAAACGGAATTAAAAATGAGCACCCTTTACCGTCGTCGTACGTATGCTCTCTTTTTGTACCATCTTGGTCAACGAAAATGCGCGATCCCGATCATCTGCCAATCTTTCCCATCACATCTCCCCTTCCTTTGAAACAAGTAATGGTTAGTTGTACCTGTCTATAGGAGCGTATCGAACCTGTCTATAGTAAAGGATCGAATCTGTCTATAGGAAAGGGTCGAATCTGTCTATAGGAAAGGATCGAATCTGTCTATAGGAAAGGGTCGAATCTGTCTATAGGAAAGGATCGAATCTGTCTATAGGAAAGGGTCGAATCTGTCTATAGGAAAGGATCGAATCTGTCTATAGGAAAGGGTCGAATCTGTCTATAGGAAAGGATCGAATCTGTCTATAGGAAAGGGTCGAATCTGTCTATAGGAAAGGATCGAATCTGTCTATAGGAAAGGGTCGAATCTGTCTATAGGAAAGGATCGAATCTGTCTATAGGAAAGGGTCGAATCTGTCTATAGGAAAGGATCGAATCTGTCTATAGGAAAGGGTCGAATCTGTCTATAGGAAAGGATCGAATCTGTCTATAGGAAAGGGTCGAATCTGTCTATAGGAAAGGATCGAATCTGTCTATAGGAAAGGGTCGAATCTGTCTATAGGAAAGGATCGAATCTGTCTATAGGAAAGGGTCGAATCTGTCTATAGGAAAGGATCGAATCTGTCTATAGGAAAGGGTCGAATCTGTCTATAGGAAAGGATCGAATCTGTCTATAGGAAAGGGTCGAATCTGTCTATAGGAAAGGATCGAATCTGTCTATAGGAAAGGGTCGAATCTGTCTATAGGAAAGGATCGAATCTGTCTATAGGAAAGGGTCGAATCTGTCTATAGGAAAGGATCGAATCTGTCTATAGGAAAGGGTCGAATCTGTCTATAGGAAAGGATCGAATCTGTCTATAGGAAAGGGTCGAATCTGTCTATAGGAAAGGATCGAATCTGTCTATAGGAAAGGGTCGAATCTGTCTATAGGAAAGGATCGAATCTGTCTATAGGAAAGGGTCGAATCTGTCTATAGGAAAGGATCGAATCTGTCTATAGGAAAGGGTCGAATCTGTCTATAGGAAAGGATCGAATCTGTCTATAGGAAAGGGTCGAATCTGTCTATAGGAAAGGATCGAATCTGTCTATAGGAAAGGGTCGAATCTGTCTATAGGAAAGGATCGAATCTGTCTATAGGAAAGGGTCGAATCTGTCTATAGGAAAGGATCGAATCTGTCTATAGGAAAGGGTCGAATCTGTCTATAGGAAAGGATCGAATCTGTCTATAGGAAAGGGTCGAATCTGTCTATAGGAAAGGATCGAATCTGTCTATAGGAAAGGGTCGAATCTGTCTATAGGAAAGGATCGAATCTGTCTATAGGAAAGGGTCGAATCTGTCTATAGGAAAGGATCGAATCTGTCTATAGGAAAGGGTCGAATCTGTCTATAGGAAAGGATCGAATCTGTCTATAGGAAAGGGTCGAATCTGTCTATAGGAAAGGATCGAATCTGTCTATAGGAAAGGGTCGAATCTGTCTATAGGAAAGGATCGAATCTGTCTATAGGAAAGGGTCGAATCTGTCTATAGGAAAGGATCGAATCTGTCTATAGGAAAGGGTCGAATCTGTCTATAGGAAAGGATCGAATCTGTCTATAGGAAAGGGTCGAATCTGTCTATAGGAAAGGATCGAATCTGTCTATAGGAAAGGGTCGAATCTGTCTATAGGAAAGGATCGAATCTGTCTATAGGAAAGGGTCGAATCTGTCTATAGGAAAGGATCGAATCTGTCTATAGGAAAGGGTCGAATCTGTCTATAGGAAAGGATCGAATCTGTCTATAGGAAAGGGTCGAATCTGTCTATAGGAAAGGATCGAATCTGTCTATAGGAAAGGGTCGAATCTGTCTATAGGAAAGGATCGAATCTGTCTATAGGAAAGGGTCGAATCTGTCTATAGGAAAGGATCGAATCTGTCTATAGGAAAGGGTCGAATCTGTCTATAGGAAAGGATCGAATCTGTCTATAGGAAAGGGTCGAATCTGTCTATAGGAAAGGATCGAATCTGTCTATAGGAAAGGGTCGAATCTGTCTATAGGAAAGGATCGAATCTGTCTATAGGAAAGGGTCGAATCTGTCTATAGGAAAGGATCGAATCTGTCTATAGGAAAGGGTCGAATCTGTCTATAGGAAAGGATCGAATCTGTCTATAGGAAAGGGTCGAATCTGTCTATAGGAAAGGATCGAATCTGTCTATAGGAAAGGGTCGAATCTGTCTATAGGAAAGGATC
Organism: Toxocara canis; assembly: GCA_000803305.1. Classification (NCBI taxonomy): domain Eukaryota; kingdom Metazoa; phylum Nematoda; class Chromadorea; order Rhabditida; family Toxocaridae; genus Toxocara; species Toxocara canis. The sequence goes on from JPKZ01002154.1 coordinate 27,279, forward strand.
GAATCTGTCTATAGGAAAGGGTCGAATCTGTCTATAGGAAAGGATCGAATCTGTCTATAGGAAAGGGTCGAATCTGTCTATAGGAAAGGATCGAATCTGTCTATAGGAAAGGGTCGAATCTGTCTATAGGAAAGGATCGAATCTGTCTATAGGAAAGGGTCGAATCTGTCTATAGGAAAGGATCGAATCTGTCTATAGGAAAGGGTCGAATCTGTCTATAGGAAAGGATCGAATCTGTCTATAGGAAAGGGTCGAATCTGTCTATAGGAAAGGATCGAATCTGTCTATAGGAAAGGGTCGAATCTGTCTATAGGAAAGGATCGAATCTGTCTATAGGAAAGGGTCGAATCTGTCTATAGGAAAGGATCGAATCTGTCTATAGGAAAGGGTCGAATCTGTCTATAGGAAAGGATCGAATCTGTCTATAGGAAAGGGTCGAATCTGTCTATAGGAAAGGATCGAATCTGTCTATAGGAAAGGGTCGAATCTGTCTATAGGAAAGGATCGAATCTGTCTATAGGAAAGGGTCGAATCTGTCTATAGGAAAGGATCGAATCTGTCTATAGGAAAGGGTCGAATCTGTCTATAGGAAAGGATCGAATCTGTCTATAGGAAAGGGTCGAATCTGTCTATAGGAAAGGATCGAATCTGTCTATAGGAAAGGGTCGAATCTGTCTATAGGGAAGGACCAAAACTTTACGATGTAAATTACCACCCGATTTCAATCACCCTTTCAAATCGCATTTTTCGTTCAAAATCAATTTGCTTTCTTCCTAAGATACTGAAAGGAAATATTGATATTCTTCTGCATCTATGATACATATGCTGTAATTAACTTTAAAACATCATGACTTGTCGTGCCTGTCGAACTGATTGAAATATATGGTAGGATCTCCCATCAGAAACCTGTAGGTAAGTTATTGACTGAAGATGCGAATTAACTTGCTCCATTCTTGATGTGAATCGTTTTTTTGGCCCGCAAACAATGTCGTCTTTAGTATGCTCACTGAACAGATTTAGATCCAACATTTTTTTCAACATACAATAACGACTTACTCTGATAACTCGCAAATTACTTGTTGATGATACTAATATATAATCGTGATACGTATGCTAACCGGCAAAGATCATTCATTCTTATCTTTTGGGAGTTGGACTGCCAAATACACAAATTTCATTCACTCATTCACATATGGCCAAAACGGCGACTGTACAAGACCATCCTGTTATACACGCAACGATCTGTCTTTCCTTGCATGCTTCAAGTCGATCGTATGTCCGCTGTCCAAATTCTTCCGGATCTTACTTCACAAATTCTCACTCGCTGTGATTTCGATGTTCAGCAAAGCATTATGCACGTTGTGTACGTTCTGTCAGTACTCCGTTACTGCTCAATATTACATTGTTGACGTTAGCCTCGTTGATCACCAACGACGTCGTTGCACTGGAACATCGTTTATGGCATGCTGAACTAGTCGCTTTATACAACAGCGAAAACGCCCATTTACTCAAAATCGGTCCATCCAAATTTCATCATATGAGGAGGCATAGTCAGGCAATAAAGTCAGGGAACCAACAAGGGAATTTATTGATTCCGACTTATCTTTGTTTTGTGAAGGCAAACACTATACATAACGCGTAACCACACGTTATGGGTGAGATGCGTTTGTGTTGCATACGCGCAAAATTGTTGTATCGTTTTTGTCTCGCAGATATTCAACACATGGAATCACTAATCTGCAACGGTGCCTGAGTCGTCTTTACTTTCTGAATTTCAGCGTAATTCTTTCCACATTTCGCCTACCGTCCTGGCTACGATATTGGCGATTCGTCGGTTTGAATAGGTTTTGCCATCTTCTCACTGATTTGTGATGCTTGCCTCCACGCTCCCCCTCCCTACCCCCCTCCCTGGCAGTCGTCTTTTAGATTAAACGATCGGTGTAGCAAAGTGTTCTATCGAACTGAGTGCGCGCCGTCTATAGCGTGCCATTGCATACATTAGTTGCGATCTCTTTTATTTGCTCAATATGTCTGTTCAAAAATTCATTCATTTCACACCGAAACCGTTCGATCATTATCGATTTTTATTGATCTCCTCCTAAATGCTCTTCTGTTAAGCCGCGCTTCTCGGTAAGTTGTGTATTGCAGTACCGTAAGGATCACATATCACCAGTGCTGTTCTCAAGTGCACTCCATTGTTTAATCTTTGCAGCTATTCGAGTAGACGTTCTCCATGCATTTAACGTCGTCGAGGTAAGCTGTTCCACTTATTTTTTGTTTTACTGTGTGCCGTAATAAATAGTGAACACAAGACGTCTCTATATACGTAAGATGTGCATCGAGGATCTTCCGCAAACATTATTACAGTTTAGCCGTGCCATGCACAAGGCATAGATCTTGCGTGTTCGTTTTCGTGCGACTCAAAAAGTCAATGAGCAAAATAGGGGAGAGTAATAATTTAGTTGATTGAAGGAAATACACTTTTGAGGGCAAAAATGCGCATAAATCGTCGCACCTCAAGCGCATCATGTAATTTGATGCTGAAAGTAATGAATGTTTAAGAGGCAACAAAAATCTATTCGAAAGGAATTAATGAAAGGAAGTGGACAAATTTGTGTTACATGACAAGAATGATCTGTAGAAATCTCCCATATATTCGCCGTTGTTGACGAATTTTAGAGCTGCAACAAGAACCTTTCTTGCTTTGGTTGGCATATGGATATTGCTACCTCTAAACTGCATCGATCGATCCATCAAATTATAATTGCACCGAAAACCCCCTTCTGATTCCCGAAATTCTGGTGTTTTTTGCGACCCAGCACTGATTTTAGAAAACCCTTTTCCGGTGCTTCCCAGTTCCAGAAGTCGTTTCATTTCAGCCTTAGTAAATGGGAAGCGACGAACAGTTCAAAAAAAAAAAGAACTAGCAACTAAACGATTTTAGATCAAAAAATTTATGCCAGCCTTTTGGCCGTTATTTCTTTTATCTTATTGTCAGGAAGCATTTCTTCAAGAAAAATGTTACTCACTGAATTCGAAATGAAATGAAAATCTTAAATTCCCAATTGCGTGTTTAATGATTCACAGGTTTTTCATTGGCTGTATGGCCGAGAGCGACTTATAGCAGTTCACACCACTAAAAGTGATCTATATTCCAGTTAAGGCTTACATCGCGAAGTTTTTTGTAATTACAGTTTAACAGTTGGTTGAGAAACGTCGTTTGAATCTTTCAGCATACAACGAACAATGTTTGCATTAATGCTGTCATTTCATTTATGTTAGACCTACTGTGAATCACAGTATGTTTGTTTGTTTGTTTTTTTTTTTGGAAGTATTTTATCAGCTTACCGAGATTACTGAACACAAATTGATTTCTTCGCTAGGTTTGCCCAGAGATAGTTCATCGCTTTCATTGTTACTTTCAGGATGAGCTAACGCTTACATAACAGAATGGAATTTCCATAACAGTGCATGTGATTTACAGAAAGATACCATTTGTGCATTCGTTTTCGAACTGGAATGAAAATTAGTTTTTTTTTTAAATATTGCAACCTTTTGCATGAAAATATGCAGAGAAATCTGCTTCAGGTATTTTCTTTAAAAAGAAAACCTTTTTGTTGAGTTCACATAGTTGTGTTAACATCGTTGAGGATTATCCAAATGAATTCTACATTCTTTGCATACGTCCCCGTTAGTATACGAACTTTGATCGTTGACGATAAACAGAAGAAATTTCATTAGAAAGAAGCGATTTTATTTGTCGCTGATAATGCTACATTTTGACTCTTATTGCCTTCATTATATTTAACTTGCTCATGTTTCTATCCAGGATATCTAGTGCAGCGCACATGATTTTCGTTGAAATAACCATATTTTAAATATTAAGCATCAAAAGAAGCGTAGTTAGTTTGTTGAGAACTTCAGGGCAGATTTGTTCGAATAAGTACCCTATTTTCATTCAGAAACCCTTAAATTTCTCTCATAATTATCATCGCTTTTTTCTAAAAAAGTGAACATTCCTCATATCACAAACTTTGGTAAGTAAGAAACGCTTTAATGATTTATATGAGAAGCCTGGAAAATTTTCGATTGAAAAACAATGCCCTTTCGATTCGGAATGTTCTAAGCTTCGCAAATGACCTCATTTGATTCTTTAGACTCGGTTACGCCTTAAATGATTATGCCTAATGACAATGCTGTAGTTATCCTTGAAAAGATTCCGAACACACCCATTGTTTCTCTCATCATTTTTTTTAAAGTTCGCGAAGTGTCGATTTGGCAATTCCGCAAGCTGACTTTGCACTCGAGCTTCTTCATCGATCCGGCGTTGCGAACTCATCAACAATACTCTCACCAATTTCTGTCTCAATCGCTCTTGTAATGGCATATGCGGGCGCTAGAGGCAACACCAAAGCACAAATCAGCGATGTGATTGCAGGAGGTTTGTTGCTTTTGCGCTACGGTATTCCAAATTCCTTCTCTTTGTAAACATAAGGTTATGCAGGTGGGGAAGGGGAACATTGTGTTATCTAGGTAATTCAAAGGAAGAAGAAAATGACGGCTACAGCCCACATTTATGGTGCTTTATGCGTGGACGGGAAAAAACGAGATGAAAACCATGCTTTTAGCTTCTTAATATAAGTTGTACTCTATAGCATTTTTCTTCCTTTAATCCTCTCTAACTATCAGTAGTGCTTTAATCCTATCAGTAGTGCTTTAATCCTCTCTAACTTTGGGCTGCCGATAGTGGCGCGTCCACCAGCGCTTTCATGACCTCTTGCCACTTCCCGTCTTATTGAGCTACATTTTCCCAGTTTATGCCAACGGCTGTTTTTAAGAGGTCTTATAGCCACGAGAAACGGTGAATCGAGTCATTTTTTGCTATGGACAAGAACGTGACCGTGTGAAGCGGCACTGAATGCTAGCACCGAAACTCGAACGTGGGGAAAGCGCATAACATTTGGTGTGGCATCTATCTTATCATCACAAATAAGGCCCCTCCTAGACATCCTTTTTCTCCTCCTTCTCCACTTCCTGAACACGGTGAAAAACGGCCCCGCACCTACTTCCGCACTACTCTGCAGTAACTAAAAAATGGCCTAATCATCTTTTTTGATGTACACCCTTCCCTTATGAATGTCTATGTTGCTCTCTTCAGGATATAGATTATCCATCGTGGCGTCAGCTTATTATAAGAATGATCTTTTTTATCCGAATTTTAAAAGGAAAAATTTCCTTAGCAGAAATAGGAGTTTGCAAGGTTTCCTTGATTAGCTAATATTAATGCAAAGCAACACTGTGCCTGACTTATCAATAAATGCATGTTACTAACTGGGGAATTTATTCGACCATGGGCTTGTTTGGCACTATGGAGCTGTACCATGGTATTGAAGAATCCATATTTCGATCGCATCACCTTACAACATATTGAGACCTCAAAAACACATTACAAGTCTTAGATGACGTCATTTCACTAGAATATCATCATATTATAGTCCACTGAGCTGCGACAAGAAACCATATGCTGAAGCCAAATGTTGTTGTGCATAAGGTAGCTAAGTTGTACATAAGAGTTAGAAAATCGTTCTCCTATTTCGATCATTTCAGATTAACCTGAACTGTTCCATCATACGTTTGCAAAGTTAGTGGTAGAGTGTACTGATGATCTAATAAACTCATAATGCTTCGATTGTTTCGCCTAAAAGTTAGGACTTAAATGGTTAATTGTGATGTATTGTAGGAAATAAATGATTGGGTGAAAAACGAAACGAACTCGAGAATTACCGAAATCGTAAATGAAGAAATACTGAACGGATTTGTCAGTATAGTGTTGGCGAACGCTCTCTATTTTAAAGCGGAATGGCAACATCAGTTCAATCCGAATTCAACCATAAATCAGATATTCTTCGTGAACGAAAACGAACAAAGAGAAGTACGTGTACTTCAGAAAGTTCTATAATATCTTAGGTTATCATTTTCGACTGGTTTTCTCTATAGGTACATATTTTCTATATATTTTAGATCTTTTATAACCTTTCCGTCTATTATTAGTTTTTATCATTCACACAAAATATTTGGTGATACTTCATGCACTCAACCCGTCCATACTTCTCTCCCACTTCCAGATAGTTTCATTTGCGAATGATTCTTATTGGACGGGCGCGAAGTAGCGTCTCCAAATCTGAATTATCATAAGAAGTTTGTGAAAAATTTATTCATATTTTTTGTTTTGCTATTTACAGTCGATGAGATGAAATGTTGGAAGTGTGAGCTCGAGCTAAAGGATTTCGAGATAACTAACAGCCAATGCGGAGCAATTTAAAGTTTAATAGTGAAAAGACAATGGTTGTGTCGACTTTTTATCGTTATGCTGATTTTGAGGTGGAGATGATGTCAATAAACGGTCGTTTTCTATATGCCGAAGATGCAGCCGTTCAAGTGATTGGACTTCCGTACAATAACGACGAAGTGTTCATGTATATCTTCCTTCCGAAAGAGATGTACGGACTGGACGACTTTCTAAGCACAATGACTGGAGAGCAGCTAATTGGAACATTAGAGTTTTCAATGCGAATCGAAAATGTTGAAGTGAGTTTGCATTGTTTTTCAAACAAAATAAGAGCATTATTGTTAGAAGCAAAATGAAAGCAATGTGCGTGAGTGGGGATCAAATGATGGCGATACGCACACTGTAGGTCGTTCCTATGACGCGAATTTTACTTTGTCGAAAAGAAAGTGACGAATAGCGAAAAATTCGAATGTTTACGATTAGCGATGAAATTTTGTAAAATAATTATTTCTATTTTATGACATTTGATATGCTAATCACAGTCATTTCTTAACGTGATGAAATAAATCAACGAAAAAATGGTTTTCTTAATTTGAAAAATTGTCCTTTATGGAAATTCCTCTTGAGATGTTTTATTTCTATCCATCAAATATCATTATGAGACTAAAGATTTGTTTGTATTCTGGAATAAGCGCTTTGTCATTCATGGATTTTTTTTGCAGCAATCCAAAGCATTTTCATTTGTTGTCGTTAAAAAGAATTTGCAAAGTGTGTACCTATCGAATGAAATGTGGGAAATGTCCAAGTAAAGAAGGCAATGATTGTTCCACTACGTGAAAATTTATGCTGTAAGCTTTAATGCTTTATGTTTTATGCTTTATACTTGTTATTTTACGCTCTATTTTAAGGCTCGATGCGATATTTGACTTTATGCAATTCAGATGAAATATAACGCAATAGACATTTTCATAAATGACAACATGTAAGTAAAACATCAACAATAAGAACGACACATAACAAATGAAACAACAAAGTAACAACTCGTGCCTTCAGAGAGTGAAAAAAATTGGTTTTCACTATATGCTTCCTGTTCTTCCTTCGGTCCCCCTCCCCTTCCCCACCCATGAATAACATCCGAAAATCTGCCATAAACTGAGCATTCCCCTCTCCATTCTCCCATTCAGTCTCTCCAAATTGCAATGCCCCATGGAAATCCCCTCACAGCGTTGTCTGCTCTCATCCAAAGCATTTTTTTTTTTCATTCCACGTGCTCAAGCAATCATTTACGACAACTAAAACGGTCATAAATCTTATATGATGAAAGAGTGTAACAGTTGAATGCGGCGGAATTTAAAAACGAAATTACATCGTGCACTTTTGTGCTGCAATAACTTTTGCGTTGCAATGTTCGATGGCAATGAGCAAAATCGCTCGTAACGGGTCCGCACAGAACAAACAACAATAAATCACTTCACTGTTTTCTTCAGATTTTCCATTCGTGCCTTTTCAGCCTTCAGCCATTTGTTACGATTTTCGTAAAATCCGTGTGCATCCAACCTCTTCATCATAATTCGACGTATTGCTGATTTCTGCTGCAAAATTGTTTGATAAATCGATGTTTTACGAGTTGAAAAATATTTGCTGTCCAACGTTGAGAGGCTATTTGTTAAGATCTTTATGATCACAACTTGCTTCATTTCTTTACGACCATCTATCCTAGTTTGGTGGGTTTCCTTGTTCTCAGAGGTTATTTGCATCCAGTTAAATAATAACTGTAACATAACTGTAATGGTTATATAGCGATTCCATGCTAACAATGATAGCTTTATTTGCCGTGCAACGCGCAAATAAACTTTTGATTGACGTTGGATGAATTGTGTAACAGAGAGTAACAGGAAGCTCCACCCTTCAAAATTGGCAACCATCATCAAATAAAGATCATCTGCTATCAAAAAAAGTTATAAATTTTCTACTGTTCGATTCGATCGGCGACGGAGATTGTAAAGTAGAAGAAACAAATCGATTTTATTGGAGAGATAGAAGGGAAGCAGAAAAAATCAGAAAAAAACTACTTTTGTTTTAGATTCACACAAATTGAGCATTATTTCGGCCTTCTCATCCATCGTAAACAATCCGTAATCCCATAACACATCGAAAACATGACTTGCGATATTACTGTCGAATAAATTCCACCATTTCCTCTGTAAATGTGATGAGATTTATTTAAGTTACTATGAACACTAATTGATCTTTAAAAAATACACCACCTTTGTAAGCATATTGCTAAGGTGCCCAAAAATGTACCCAGAAACACCACCGTTCCCGCACCCCTCTTTCCCACTCTCCCCCCTAACTTTTCCATCTCTTGAAGCGAGTCGTTCACAGCCTCCGTATTACAGTGAATTTTGATTTTAATTTATCAATCGATATGATATGGAAATGAAGCAATTAAATGAAAACCAGATCAACCAATAGGAAGGCACTTACGAAATCAGCATTCAGCATTCTTCACAAAGTCCGATGCACAACCAAATATTTTTTATAAAGAGCTCTTTAACCATCCTATTCCATTATGCGAAACAGGCCAAGATTTGGCATAAGAGGAAACGTAATAAAACGAGATAGTCTTTCTTTTTAAAAATGTACAGAAACCGCTTAGCAGTCATCGACTTTATCGCATTTTTGTTTCCCATCAGTGCGACACATTTGGGCACATGAATATAAAACTTTTCCACGTTTATAGCAACACTCAAATGAACGCAGACTGTCGTAGCGAAAAAAAAAAAGTTCACGGTAAAAAAAAACCAACTACGTCAATTATTAAGCGAAGAGATCAGAGCCAAAATACCCAGACTCCAATTTCTACTTCATATTATATTAGACAAACAAGCTACGCTAAGCTTTTTCAGTGAAACGAATGTTTTTAAAAAAAATTGTTCGTTTAGTTACTGTATTTATTTCTTTCAATTATTAACATATCTGATGCATTCAATTTTTTACATTCGTTCATTTTTCTATATTTTTTTCATTTTTAATGCGATGCCCATCTTAATTACGTATGTATCGCATGAAAGAAATAACTGCGCGCATGAAGCCATGTATACTTTTGCAGGAGGCGTAAAAAGTTACACATCTGAAGGCTGACCTTTAAGAAAGCTGCGGGTGCAAACTTATCCTCATAGCTTATATAAGCTGATTTGAAAAACGCCTGCAACACATAGCTGCCTTTCTGGTTACGAGCCATCTCTAGAATCGTCTTTTTCGAAAGTTGTAGCATCGAGGCGACAACCGTCTTGTTGTGTTTTAGCATCAACAGATCTTGCAGCAATAACGATCCATGTAAATTACCCTGCGAAACATCGAATTTTACGCGTCCATCTCTATCTGAAATTGGACAATGCGGCCCACTTAAATAGCAAAGTGCGGCCGGTCTCCACTTCAACTTTATATTTGATTTACTGCATTGGCTACAGCGTCAACGGGGACGGAAGTCACTGCTTCTTGACATTTTTCTCTTCGTTTGATGAGCCATATTTATTAGTTGCAAACATATCCAAACACAGGCAATCAACTGCCAATATGTTAAGAGTAGGAGATGATTAATGCATCTGCTCTAAGTATAAATAATGTATTATTTTTTTGTTCCTTTTTAGCACTATTTATTAAGGTCTAGTACAAACGGCGTCCATGCTTTAATCTAAAATATCTATGGTGCGCTGAACTGGTGATGAATATGTCATCGAATCGAATTTAAAAAAAAGAAACTCGACTTTAGCTTTTCGACTTCATTTCTGGATCATAATAACGACAAAAAAAAACATTCTAAAGACGATCCAAATCTGTCATCTATGTCGATTTCACTCTCTCTCTCTCTTTCCACATAAATGTATAAAAATAAGAAACCCACGTAATCGCTTCTTTAAACAGAATATGACTGATGTTCGTCGCTACTGGTATTGTACAGCGCGGCTAGAGTTCGACCTACTATTTTGCAACCTAAATTTAGAATCTTGAAAGTAAATACTTCATCAAAAAATACAGGTCCTGAGAAGGCACAAACCTTGGATCACTTCGGCACTATTCAAAGTGAAAACGTTCGGCACAAAAGCAAATTTGGTCGACCTCTTTGAGCTACCAAACTGTGCTCGTAGACGAGTTAACAGTGCCGATTGATGCTCTTCATGACGGGCGGCTGCTTGCACCAATCCTTTCACTACACACCACCTGTTCTGCTCACATAACTGACTAACACTGTCGAGAAGTTCATCGAATATATCCGTTACCTTTAACAATAAATTCTACACTACATTAAACACTAATTCATAATATCATTGGCTGGACTGCAGTTGCAAGTGTCGTTGCATCGATGGCCACCAAGAAGGCGTTCTAAGCGAATGCGAATGTCACAGCGGCTAATCATAATCCGGACATCATTAGTTCAAGTAACATGATTCTGAGCTGTTTTAAGTGCGCTAAGAGCGCTACTGTGCCTATCGTGAAAATAAATAGTCCGTTTCAAAACCAAAAAACACTACTTTGTAACTTTGTGACGTAACTTAACGCCGAAATGTGTAACCTTTTTGAAATATGGCAGCTAGTCATGCGAGCGCATATGCCAAGAGATTAATGGGCTTGTGAGAACTGTACCAAACGCATACGCATATCGCCCTCCCTC
>JPKZ01002154.1:64937-82401 GCA_000803305.1 Toxocara canis
TGGTTATTCAAATGCGACAGCAAAACTCGGATTTTAACGAATAATGAAACACGGAGGATGGCGCAAACCTAAAAGGCAATAGAATTAATTATCTTCGTTAGAGATTTATCTTATCAGCGTACAACAACTGAGAGGATAAGAGGAGAAACGAACGCAAAAAATGTGCTATGATTGGCATGTGATGAAATGAGATAAAATCGTCACGCTGTATTAAAGAATATCAGAAAGGCCTCTACTATCTTTAAACGGCCCCCACAAGAATATCCTAGGCCTCTTCCATTAGGACATGAAAACGAAACTTTAAATAGCTGGCTGTTATTCTTTTCCAGTTGTATTTGTCTACAAAAGGTTGTACGTTTTACAGGTAGAGATTCGTTTTTAAATTGTTTAAGTAACATTTCCTAGCTCCGGAGAAGCACTGTTTCAAAGGTAATTCCAAGATCTCGCTGAATATTTTCAGTAAACGCTTACAGCTAGTCGCACATCGTAGAACTGTTGGGCGAAATTTAAAGCTAAATTAACAATTTATCGGATCAATTACCTTAGGCGTAATTGAACGAGGATAAGGAGAGGGGTTTATTTTTAAAACTTTCATTGTTGAAGATGCCATGCACCCTAAAGTTTGTGGATTTTTTTTTTCCTTCTGTATCTTTTCGTTAGAAATTTTGCGAATTTAAGGAACCAATAGACAAACCACGCTAAAATTTTGTGCGTGGCTAAGGGGCTGACTGAATTGTACATATACCTTACCTTGAACGCCTTGAACAGCTGTGATTTCATCGATTTCATCGTTCTCTCCATCGATGTAGCTGGCAGTTTTTCCATCTATCGCGATCCTGAGCTCGTCGCATCCGAGCAACGCCATGTTGAAGTCGCAGCGGATCTTCCCATCTTACTTTCCACATTGATGTGACTGGTAGTAAATCGCCTGGTGGCCGGTCTGCTATCGACGTGACCTAGGTTTCGGTTATTCGGAGTTTCCTTCTCCTAGCCTTTCTTCTTCCACGAAGTGCCTGCAATGCAGTGGGGCTGCGATCTTTTTCGGCGGACCGTACTCGCCGTGACGCGAAACCGTCACTGGGTATTGATGGATTTCGCCGTTGGTTGGTTCGCGCCTGCTTATTCGACATATTCGCATGTAGCCGTCATATCTGGCGGCCGTTCCACAACCCATCAACGCATCGAGCCGAGAGAAAGTAGACACGAGCGCTCAGTAACCGTTCACCTAGCCCAACTCCGAATTGTACATATAAGGTAAGTAATTTCCCTCGTAAGTATATTATGTTATTTTATCACAATTTTGGGTTTATTGTTTTTCAAGGGACGGTATTTGTGGGAGGGCTGTGGCCGATTTGACGGGTGGTCGATTCGACGGTTGCCCGATTTGACAATTTCGAATCGATGCCTTCGTTAAGAACGTTCCAGAATGGCGAGAATGGTTTGGTAACAAACTTATGTTATCCAAAAGCGAGCCAAAAAATAAACGTGCGCCTTTAATGCTACATGCCTCTTTAATGCTTTAAAAAAAAAGCAAAATCGGTGCGGTCAAAGCTTATCGTAAACAAAACGAGCGCTCATCGCGTAATATCGAAGAAGTAAGGATCTCTTTCTCGCATCAAGTACTGTTCAAATAGTTTAGGCGAAGCATTTGAACAACAGTATGGTAGGACGTCAAATGTGGGTCACACCTAATAATTATAACGAAAGTTTGACCTTAACGGCAGATGATAATGACCAAACGTTTCATCTTAATTGTTGAACGCTATATTTTATAAGGAAAAGATCCTTTATTATTAGTGGAGGCTATCCGAAACTAGGTGGCATCAAAGAACTAAGTGCGCAGTCGATCGCAGTCGTTAACATAAAGATTGAGAAAGAAAACAAAATTGACGAGCAAAAATTGCTAATATCATAGGAATTCGTTAGTGAAAGAGGCAGTTGGCTATATGACGAGAGGGATGGGGGACAACTTTATGCAATTTGTATTTGAAATGCCAAAAAGAGAATGCGATGCCAACGAGTTTTCATTTTCGCTATAGAATTTTTGACCAACAATAAGAATACCTGTTTAAGTAACATTTCCTAGCTCCGGAGAAGCACTGTTTCAAAGGTAATTCCAAGATCTCGCTGAATATTTTCAGTAAACGCTTACAGCTAGTCGCACATCGTAGAACTGTTGGGCGAAATTTAAAGCTAAATTAACAATTTATCGGATCAATTACCTTAGGCGCAATTGAACGAGGATAAGGAGAGGGGTTTATTTTTAAAACTTTCATTGTTGAAGATGCCATGCACCCTAAAGTTTGTGGATTTTTTTTTTCCTTCTGTATCTTTTCGTTAGAAATTTTGCGAATTTAAGGAACCAATAGACAAACCACGCTAAAATTTTGTGCGTGGCTAAGGGGCTGACTGAATTGTACATATACCTTACCTTGAACGCCTTGAACAGCTGTGATTTCATCGATTTCATCGTTCTCTCCATCGATGTAGCTGGCAGTTTTTCCATCTATCGCGATCCTGAGCTCGTCGCATCCGAGCAACGCCATGTTGAAGTCGCAGCGGATCTTCCCATCTTACTTTCCACATTGATGTGACTGGTAGTAAATCGCCTGGTGGCCGGTCTGCTATCGACGTGACCTAGGTTTCGGTTATTCGGAGTTTCCTTCTCCTAGCCTTTCTTCTTCCACGAAGTGCCTGCAATGCAGTAGGGGCTGCGATCTTTTTCGGCGGACCGTACTCGCCGTGACGCGAAACCGTCACTGGGTATTGATGGATTTCGCCGTTGGTTGGTTCGCGCCTGCTTATTCGACATATTCGCATGTAGCCGTCATATCTGGCGGCCGTTCCACAACCCATCAACGCATCGAGCCGAGAGAAAGTAGACACGAGCGCTCAGTAACCGTTCACCTAGCCCAACTCCGAATTGTACATATAAGGTAAGTAATTTCCCTCGTAAGTATATTACGTTATTTTATCACAATTTTGGGTTTATTGTTTTTCAAGGGACGGTATTTGTGGGAGGGCTGTGGCCGATTTGACGGGTGGTCGATTCGACGGTTGCCCGATTTGACAATTTCGAATCGATGCCTTCGTTAAGAACGTTCCAGAATGGCGAGAATGGTTTGGTAACAAACTTATGTTATCCAAAAGCGAGCCAAAAAATAAACGTGCGCCTTTAATGCTACATGCCTCTTTAATGCTTTAAAAAAAAGCAAAATCGGTGCGGTCAAAGCTTATCGTAAACAAAACGAGCGCTCATCGCGTAATATCGAAGAAGTAAGGATCTCTTTCTCGCATCAAGTACTGTTCAAATAGTTTAGGCGAAGCATTTGAACAACAGTATGGTAGGACGTCAAATGTGGGTCACACCTAATAATTATAACGAAAGTTTGACCTTAACGGCAGATGATAATGACCAAACGTTTCATCTTAATTGTTGAACGCTATATTTTATAAGGAAAAGATCCTTTATTATTAGTGGAGGCTATCCGAAACTAGGTGGCATCAAAGAACTAAGTGCGCAGTCGATCGCAGTCGTTAACATAAAGATTGAGAAAGAAAACAAAATTGACGAGCAAAAATTGCTAATATCATAGGAATTCGTTAGTGAAAGAGGCAGTTGGCTATATGACGAGAGGGATGGGGGACAACTTTATGCAATTTGTATTTGAAATGCCAAAAAGAGAATGCGATGCCAACGAGTTTTCATTTTCGCTATAGAATTTTTGACCAACAATAAGAATACCTGCGTTTTTTGATTGTATCTTCTTTCTTTCGGCATATTTTACAAAGTCGAAGTTGTTGTCTGTTGGTTCGAATTTTCAGTCCACTAAGGGTTGATTCCCTATTGTCTGAGCGCCGTAGATGTGCACTTTCGGTTCCAGTATTCTTTTCATCAAATGAACTCGCCTGAGGCAATTGTTTTGGATGTTGCTTTTTTTCGTCCCGAATGCTTCCAGTCATACTTCAACATTCTAAATCATTCACCTTCCAGTCATACTTCAGCATTCGAAATATGATGAAAATTAAAGCGCATTATCGCCCTTTTATAAACCGCATCTGTTCTAATATAGTTGCATTAGAGTTTTCGTAACATAAGTTTCTGCAGATATACAGGGACTGCCTTAGAGGGTAAGGGTAGACAAGCTATGAGTAAAATAAGTTATTTGGAGCTATAAGTATGCGCATATCATATTTTATGGGAATCCTGATAGGCTATACGGCGCCATAATGGACATTTGAAGGAATTTGTTTCGAATCGGCGTGACACAATTTTCGCAGTTATGAGAGTAACGAATGAGCATGTAGAACACACAAAAGATAGCATGATGTACAATATGAAATGAAGTAAAATATTTAGAAGAAAGAGAAAACAAAATTGATGAGGGCCGTATCAAAACGTTTGTGAATAAAGCGCATTCAGAAACATCACAGTCTTTTTCATCGTTAATTGAAAACGAATTATAATTGACCGCAGTGAAGGTAGCAAAGTGCTTAATTCTATAGCATTATTTAAATACAATCAATACATAACTAAACGCTTATCAGATAATATGAAATTTATGAGATTGACTCAAATGCGAAATATTTTAGTTGCCTTTGTGTAATTGATGCAACAGAATGGCAACTAAAATATGATTGCGACAGAAAATGGACACCTCAGAACTGGGACTGCTTACAAAGCAGTTATGAGTCATCATTATCGGTTATGAGTCATCAATGAAGCGATATTTGAATTACATAAGGTGTACGTTTGATTAATTGCACTGATATAGATCGACTGCACCAGTTCACATCGTATTTTTTGCGCGTTTTGGAGAGCGCAATGATCTCCGATTTCTTCATTATACTCATCTGTTTTACGCCTTTGTTGAATGTATTTGGTATCAATGTGATAAAATAACTGGAATTGCCTAACATCATCGTGTTGTTAGAATGTGTAGTTACGATAAAAGCACTACTGAAAGTTAATTTTAACTTTCCCAGTTCACCTGGTGGTAAATTTACAGTACCAGGATGGTTTGGCAATCCTGGATTAGATTTTTTGCTGTGCAAATATCTAAATGTTCCTTTATTCACTAAATGCTTACTACAATATGACGTAATGAAGTAAGTATGGTGAACGGTTGGAAAACATTGGTTTAAGCCTAAACTTAATTCAAGCGCCAGTTGCTGAGAATGGGAAGCAGTGATGAATTCAAAATCAATAGTAAATGCATATGCAGAGAAACGATCACAAAATGTCTTTTATGCATCTAATTTACCAACATATTTTTCAGAGCCATGTTTTTCAGCGAAAAAAGAAAACAACTGAGGCTCCACTAGAGTATAAATTAAAGTGTGCGAACTTTTTCCAGCCGTAGGCAGATGGTCGTAAATTTTTTGCAGAAGTTTCTTGATTACAACAGCCCGAGAATCCCAAGTCGAAATTAGACATACGCTTGTATTCTTATCAAGACATATTTGAGTACGATGGTTGTCGCTGGGATGTGTAAGATGAGCGCGATTTAGTTGAAGGCAGCTGAGCAGATGCGTTTTCCAAACCATGTAGGAAGGTTCGACTATAGCATATCTGCGGTCAGCTTTAGGAAAACCTTAATAAAATATCACAGTTAAGGAAATCCATTACTTTTGATGTCTTCAACTTCCGAAAATATCTTCAAATAGCTGTCATTTTTGCACTTGCGATCGTGCAGTGTTACATATGGTTACTTTGCCTTTCCGAAACCATGAATGGCGATATCCGTGAGGTTTGGACATTGTTGACGACGGATATGTACACTACAATTATGCGCTGCGTCCATCCTTTTCTTTTTGCACGTTATGTGATTGCGTATAAAGCTGGTTGCATAGTTGCAATGAATCGAACCAAGCTGTGTAACATCATACTCGATGCTACTTGAAAATGATGAGAGCAACAGACGAAAGTTAAAACTTGAAGTATGGTTTGACGAAAGAGTGCCATCAATACGTCGCAACTGTTGTTTTGGTTCTGCTCATAGATTTGAAATATTTACGTGTAATTTCACATATGTTTCGCCAAAGATGAAGAATGTAGATCGTTTGGGATGTGTACGGTAGTTGGAAAGAGTCGTACGGTGGCCGTTTTAACTTTGCAAACACCATCAACAGTGTTTTTAGAGTAATTCTGGAATTTCGACCACCTTAAAGTGGGAGACATTTCTGAAGCCCCTTCGATTCGAGTTGAATAAATGCTCTTAATACCCGCTTAGGAACTATATGGGCAAAAGTCATTTCATATTTTTCCTTCATTTATGTGTCTTAGATTTATGTGTATTGCCGTTAAGCAGTTCAAATTGTTTTGGTTCTGCTCATAGATTTGAAATATTTACGTGTAATTTCACATATGTTTCGCCAATGATGAAGAACGTAGATCGTCTGGGATGTGTACGGTAGTTGGAAAGAGTCGTACGGTGGCGTTTTAACTTTGCAAACACCATCAACAGTGTTTTTAGAGTAGTTCTGGAATTTCGACCATCTTAAAATGGGAGACATTTCTGAAGCCCCTTCGATTCGAGTTGAATAAATGCTCTTAATACCCGCTTGGGAACTATATGGGCAAAAGTCATTTCATATTTTTCCTTCATTTATGTGTCTTAGATTTATGTGTATTGCCGTTAAGCAGTTCAAACAGTTAAAGTGATGAACCTTACAAGGTAATATATTTCTGAAAGCAATGACTGTAACATTTTCGGTCGCATAGACACCAAAATTATCGCCATAGATTTTACATAACTTTGCAGTTCAGTAGAGAAGATATTTGGGTGTTATCTATCCTCGATTAGTTTTGCACGTCTTTGCGACCTACAAACGTCTTGTCCTAGCGTTTTCGATCACTATTTTTCTCAAATCATTGAGAAATTGGCTTCTATGTACATCGGTATTTCGAGTTTTGTCAGCTCAAGTAATGCTACGCTATTGAATTCCTTCCAGCTTGCTGCTGAGCAACATCGATTATTTGGCAAAATTTTCACCTATTATGAATTATCGGACGCAGTGGGTTGAATGGATCGAAGGAACTGGGCTAAAATTGTATTTAGTAAGACCCCGGAGAGAAACTAAAACTTATTATTCTATCAAGCATGTTATCAAGATATGAAATGAGCTGTTCAGGGTAGTAAATTACTGCACATCATTCATAGCACTTGGAATCACGATTATCCTAATCGATCCAACCCATACTGATTAGGCTTATCCGCTGCGCAAACGAAAGAGTGATGTTGCTCCTGGTGGATGAATATGCGTGTTATGTAGGTCTTGCTCCCTCTGGACCAAGCGTCATAGTTTTTATAGCCTGGTAATGGTGTACTTGCCACTTCTTGCTTTTATTTTGTGTTTCCTTTGTGCGTTTGGCTGTTGTGCTAATCTGCCATGTTAAACGCGCTTCATTACCATCGTTCAGTTACTGCACATCATTCGTAGCACTTGGAATCACGATTATCCCAATCGATCCAACCCATACTGATTAGGCTTATCCGCTGCGCAAACGAAAGAGTGATGTTGCTACTGGTGGGTGATTATGCGTGTTATGTAGGTCTTGCTCCCTCTGGACCAAGCGTCGTAGTTTTTATAGCCTGGTAATGGTGTGCTTGCCACTTCTTGCTTTTATTTTGTGTTTCCTTTGTGCGTTTGGCTGTTGTGCTAATCTGCCATGTTCAAAATCGGTCAGCATTATCCCGTACAAATAGCGTAAGATGCTATGGAGATGAAGAAGGCATCCTGAAAAACTTCCTCGTTGGCAGCCTGAAAAAAAATGAAAACCGAATGTTGATAGGCGAAAAATTTTTTTTAAAGCTTATGATGCTTTCTTGTTTACATATTTCATTATCTCAACAGTTCAATTTGCTCGGAATCTCTCCATATTATTTATTTTACGCTCTCATTACGCTACTTAAAACCGTTCTCGTGCTAACATAAAGAGGCCAGAGAAAGGTTTTTTTCCAAATAAGTTTAGCAATACGAAAATGTAAAGATGCAAAAAACGTTTCATAGAAAATTAAAAGCATACAAATTATGCACAAATATCACCATCTCATACAACGACAAAGTTGTGAAGAAGGGAAGGCGTAACGAAGAAAGGGTGAATAAAATGCGGAACAATCACAAAGTTTTCTAGGATTTTTCCTTAAGTGCAAATGAGCGAAAGAGAGACAGAATTTATGTCGGAAACGTATTGCGATTCTACTTCAGAGACAGAAAAATATAACTCAGCAACGTGCTAATGTATGCAAATAGTCATCCCACTCATTTATACATTTACTTTGACAAGAAAATTCATATACCGAAATATTTTATTTTCTCTAAAAAGTATTTTCATTCAAAATAAAAACTTCCGATTCCTCTCACTTACCCTTCTACGGTAGTCTTCGCTCAATCAAATAAAATTAATTTTAAATTTATCACTGCTAAAGCATTCATTCATTTGTAAATGAATGGTTAATTTAGCAGTTCATTATCTTCTCTTTACCAAAGAAGTTGAAACGCCTTCAACAATTTCGTTAATTCGGTTTACACTTCCTTGGCACTTCAGTACGAAGACCCAACGGTGATTCTGGAAAATATAAAGGCGATATTTGGTATCTAGAAAAAGTAACAAGACTCTTCAATTAAAGTGCTATAACGAACGCAGAAAGTGTGCAATGGGATAAGCAGGTCATTGCACAGAGATTCGACGAGCAGACGGCAATGAGTGAACTCAACACGACACTAACCACTGCTCTATTATCACGAATCCACTAAAATTTCCATAAGAAAGTAAAAAATAAAAAAGAAAAAATCACGGCTTGATTGTCAAAATTAGCGCCTCGTGATGTCATAGCAATTAGCGTTGTGTCTACTGCTGACGTATTCAGCGAATGCGTCTGTGGCTCACCGGTGTGCTGTCTGGGACGTTTTGTTGGCCTTACGCTTGGCCTTACACTTTCCTCATCTGTTTCAATATTTTGGGGAAGCTGGAACACATTCTCATCCTCTTCTTCACTGTTCTCATCCTGTTCCTGTTCTTCCTTGTCCTCCTCATTCCACATCTGTTCTGGCTCTCCATCACGGTCACTCTTGTTTCGTCGGTCTGCTCCTGAGAAAGTTCCAATATCTTCGTCCTGTTCAACGGAAGGTCTATGGTCATCATTGAAAGGATCCCATTTTGACTGATCGTTCTTACTTGGACTTCCATCTCTTTCTCGGTCTCTCACGTTTGCAACCATCGCACCTTCCACCGCTGCAGATGCTTGCTCAGACTCATCTGGATGATACATCCTAAACTAGGTACTTCAAAAACATACATCATTACCAAAAGTGGGCGCAGTTTACAATCACGACGACTTTTTTTAAGTGATTTCGACCCTACCCAGACGCCAATATGGTAATAGCATAAAATGCAGTTTTGAACAATTAAACAATGCGAAAATTAACTGGTTAGTTTTATGCTGCATAGCTCTGCTGTTAAAACAGAAATTGGTCTCGCGTTTTTAAGTTCTTTTTTTTTGAAAAAGAAAAATTCACAGAAGAAGTCAAAAAGAAACATTTTTTAAAATAAACGCAAAATGGAAATTATATCGCCAATTTCAGTTAGTTCGTGGACAATGTCTGTTACGTTCGGGCAAAAAAATTTGACCATAAGAGAGGTAATAACGAAGAGAAATGAAAGCAATTTGAGTACATGATTTTTGGCTGCACAAAAACGAAATATTTTTGCGAATAAACGAAATTCACATTGAAATGAAATGGATCTGGTTTACAGTTTGGCAATAGTTTTGTTCGAACAGAGCATGAATATTAACCACAAATAGACCTCTGCACGGTTGACATGTCGCTCGTCGGTAAGTGCGTTGTGTGCCGTACAACGTTGGATGATATCAATGGTGTTGTAGGAGGCGTTTTGCTCGTTCGATGTATGTGGTAAACCTCTTCCGTGGTTTGTATTATTCGACTCGTAACAGGCGGAGAAGTCGGTAGGATGAAATTAGTCGGCGTTGTGGTAAGCCGATGATGGGGCCTACCGTACGTCCTGTACGCCGAAGGTCGTCCTGTTGTCGTTTGCGTTTGTGGGCTAGTTCGAGCGATAATCGGCTCATGTGTTTGAGATCTATTTGCAGTCACATGAGGTCGCCTGGTCGGTGGGTTTGTCGATGTCGGTGATTTCCGAGTACTGGTCGACATTTTTCGAAGCAGTGATTTATCTAAAGGAAAGAGATCACATGACACAATGCCTTAATGCGGATTTCATTTACTGAAAGTGCTTCAACTTATGTAGACAAATATGTCATTGTTTATATCAGAGTGACCATAAAATTTCCGACAAAAAAAATCAAAAAATTCGTAAATAATGAATTCGAAGAACCATTCTCATAAGAATGTGCTTCATTTTTTTGGTGTAACATCGATGAAAATGCAGATGCTCACTGCGGTAAGAAGTTTTCATGCAGTGCGGTAGACTTAAAAGCTTTTGCTACAAGCAATGCATGCATAAATCGATTAATGCCATGCTTCGGTCTTCCAACTGGTAGGCAAAAGCAGACGTCGGAGCTAATTCAGCCGAACATTCTGCAGATTGCATTAACTTTCAAATAGAAGAAAAAGACAAAAGCCACTGATTAAAGAGGAAAGATCCGCAGATGTCGCAAACCTCACGAGAATCAAATAACTGCTGAGAAAAAAAAAACAAAACAAATAGAGCCGCTTTCAACGAAAATTCTTTGGCAAGCAAACAAAGCGACGTCCAGCCTTAAACGAAATGCATTTTATAGGGCGCTATGCGCTGTATATATGAGAAAACGTTTGTTGTGAAATTTCGTTATCGTCAACAGTCTCAACGAAATGCTCTCAAACAGTTGTTCGGCACTGATATATGGATGTTAGTTGATCATAAGCAATTCGAACAATATATGCGCATTCAAAAATAATACGTATGAGATTTATTCGCCGTCGATTCGAGAGTTCAAACTAGCGGATGTGACATCCGATGTAAGATGTACGCAAGTATTAGCAAGTAGATGACTGCCGCAAATTATAAGATACGTTGATGAAATGCGCTGCTGCTGCTATTGTGGTGCATTAATTGCCAATGGACGTCTGTGGTTTGTTAAAAGTCATATTTGAAGGGAAAAAAAAGAAGCACGAACCAAATCTTGAGATATTCCTCGCCGTAAGTTCGACAAGTGTCGGTTTTTTGAGGATAATAAGATCAGCGGCAAAATTTACGATGAGAATATGTACCGTGCTATTGGGCTGTTTTAGATCAGTTGCGTAGATATTCGCTGATATTCCACTCTCCTGAAATTAATAACGTCTAGACCAGAAATAATCAAGTTTGGTTCAATCCCCCTGCATCCCTCTCCTTCCCCTTCCTTTTCTTTACAAGCGAAATGATTTGCGAATTTATGGACACATTATCAGATTATCATCAGAAAGTAACATAATGCATTTCTGATCGATATTGCACTTCTAATCGAAGAGCAATATCACACGCAATGCTTGTGCAATGGGAATAATCAAAAATTTGGTAGATGGCAATAATGATTTGAAATGTGAGTTCGAGAGCAGCGGCCTGAAAAAGGCTAACAATCCTCAACGTATTAATTATTAGGACGAAGAAAGGAAATCGTTTTTTCCAACTCTCCATAAAAAAGATGTGCATTCAATAGTGCACTCCCCTGTCTAAATTTATATTGCTTAGCGGTTCAAGCTTGCGAAAAAGGAAATGAATTCACGCGACTTTATTGCTGAAATGGCAATCGCTCAGCACAGTCTGCAGGGAAAGAGGTGGGGTGAGGATACGAGGGGAGAGGGGCGAAAGGAGGAGAGGGGAAATGGAGGGGGTGGTGGTCGATAGTTTATACGCTTCCCCATCCAAGCACAGATCTCTCAAGTCTTTGGAGTTCTCTTAGGACTAAATGAACTTTTGGAGAGCGTTTTGTCTAGATCGCGAAAAACATCGGAAGTACAAAGGCTCTTACAATTGCCCAATTCATTTTGCACTTAAAACAGAAAATTGTAAGAAAATGAAAAAATTTTGGTCAAAAATTGAGCAAGTTGCATATTTGAATGCAGTTTTGCCAAAGAAATTTTGTCCCAGATAGCACTGACATCGACGTTCCATTGCGCACAAATGCTGACATCAGATGATTTTTATATGATATGATGACATTATAAAATTATATGTGCTAGTTCAGTGATACACAGATTCGAGAATTATTCCTTTATGCGAGAATCAGTTGCCCTTAGGTAGGCTGAACGAAAATGGTTCATTCGGCTCCATGAACTCTACTGAGGCTAATAATCACTTACAACTTACCTCTCTTAATGACTCGGTAAATAGTAGTAAGTCACCATCAACAGAAAACGAATCAAGCCATGTTTGCCTTCTTTGATCACGATCAAATGCGATCCATTTCGGTTTTACATATTCTGGTCTGCAGAAGAAACCACCATTGCGGTTTGCATCCCATTGAGATAATACAGCCCAAATAATCTATTACCGAATCCTATTTGCAGTTCTTCGAGCGCAGTCTTTATGGCTAAACTATTATCGAGTAGAATGCTTGCTAGTTTTGCTTAAAGTCTTTCGATTGCACATTTATTTGACCAATAGAACATCGAACCATCGTAATATCCTTGTTTTTGTTGAGATATTTTCAGTTTGCCAAATGCCATTAAACTAAACGAATTTTGCGTGACTGAAGATATAGTCTTTTTGGCTAAACTATCATCGAGTGGAATGCTTGCTAGTTTTGCTTAAAGACTTTCGATTGCACGGCAATCTGCCAACAATTTATTTGACCAATAGAACATCGCACCATCGTAATATCCTCGTTTTTGTTGAGATATTTTCAGTTTGCCAAATGCCATTAAACTAAACGAATTTTGCGTGACTGAAGATAGAAGAATTTAAAATCTAGTTATCGGTGCAACAGAGCGAAATTTTGCTGTTTGCAATCGATCGGAGCCGTTCGATTCGGTAAGTAACCAAAATTTTGCCGGAGTCGAACGTTTCAAAGACGTCGGTCGGACGTCGCCGAAAGCAATCGATCATAACCGACTATTAGTTGAAAGTGGAAAAAGGAAAAAAAAAAACTGAAATGTGGAAACGAGTAAAGCTCGACTATCAGCAAAAGTATGATCGTTCAGCTGGAGGCAATAAGCTTAATAAAAACCTTATTACTGTAGCTGTTAGGTTAAACTACTAAGTGTTTAATCAACTATATTTTGATGTGTCTATCAATTATGAAAGATCGGAATTTTTCAAAAGTTTACGACTAAATAGTTCATTTGGCATTCTCATCGATTTCCTTTTGTGTTATTTTGAATGTTAATAATAAACGAAATTATTCTAAATAATCTTTATCGTATTTCGCACAGACAGCACTTTTCACTACTTTTTGTCATCGTCATTCAGCCAAAATGACACTGTCATAATATGTGCCAAACTAAACATCAAAAATGATTTCACCTGAAAAGAAGATCAAAAGAGCATTCGGAAAGAAGATTCTTCAAGAAGCGATTCATTGTATACAATAATGAACGCTTCAAATCCAGCTCAACAATAAATTGGTTGGCCATATCATAACCGATGCGATCATCTAAAATCAAATGCAATTTTTACGAGATTTAATTCGAAAATCAGCCGACACAAACTTCATTACGTTCATTTTTTTTCATTTTAATGCAATTTGAAAAATTTTTTTCTCTCTTGAAAAAAAATATCTCATTTTATGAATGATCGCAATCGCAAACATGGTGGTCGATGGTTTTACACTATAGCAACAATTTATATTGAATGCAGCGGAGAATTACTCTCAAATATGTTTCATATTACAGGTTTGCTACTGGTAAACTCGATGTGTTTTCATTCAAAGTTAGGACTGTTTCCGCTCGGGACCCGAAACAAGTGAATTTTACTCAAATGATTCTCCTTTTTTTCAACTACATGAAGAAAAAAAATTCTGAAGTTATTAATGCAGTCTAGAATTTGAGAGTAAAGGAAGTATAGCCCTTCCTGGGTAAGTAATATAATGATGGCTGACTCAGAAATTGATGATGGCTAGAAGGATTAACCTCTGCGTGGGTAGTTGATTGTTAGTTTATCCATCGCTCGAAGATGTCCACTTTTGGTTATCTGAAAACGCGTTCCCCATTAGTGTACTTATTTACAGCTAAAGAGTGCTGGTAATTTTCAAGCGAAACAGATTACGATAACAGTAGTGAATGCTTTCAAAAATACATCATATTCATTAGTTAAACAACAGCTACGAATTAGAGATGCATCTTCGGAAAATACGTGACAAGTTCAAAATCATTTCAACTTAAAACTTTTGAAGTCGAAAGAGTGAAAACCTCTTCTGGTCTCAGAATAAAACTGTTCCATCAGTTAATTGGTCGACTTTATAGGTCGTTTTATAGGTTTATTCTATAGGTCATTTATTTCGTTCTATAGGTTCGTTCTATAGTTCGTTCTATAGGTCGTTTATCGACCTATATAGACTTTATAGGTCGATAAAATAAGAGCCAAATAGTTGCGCCAAATAGAAGTTTCGATACGATCTCTAATAATAGAATCGAATTTGAAACATGCTCTGACCACTACTACATGCCCCAAAGAACATACGCTCTAATAAACTCGTTTCCTTTTTTTTCTTGAGTACAATTTACCATGGTTGTAAAAAGAAAAAGATCGAAACACAACTTAGTCGCTTGTCGCAATGCAATTCGAGTTTATAGTTTAACGCCGAATTATTGGTGGGTAATGCAATTAAAAGTTACCAACCTGGAACTGCCGAACACTCCAAGTGGATCCCACTGATTTTGCGTTGATGAAATAAATAACGTCCGCAAATGCGGTATCCATAAATGACAAATCCGGTTCAAGAGCGAACACATTGTCGGGAAGATGAGAACAACTCATGTAGGGGATTGAAGAAAGTATTGAATAACTGCAAACGCATTCAGCAAAATATGGAAGTGATAAAAAAATGACTGCGTTTAAAAAAACTTTTCGATACCTATACAGCATATTTTATCAGATAAGGGCTACAAATGGGAGGGAAACAGAACGAGAGATTTTAAGCAGAGGGATCCTCAGTCAAACTAAGAAATTTTGGATCACAGTAAATAAAAAACCTAAAGCGCATTTCGCATGTCGCAAGTCGCATGTACATGCATACGACGCGTGATTTATGCGAGCTTCATTTGCGCGTGCGTTTCACGCAAAACATGCATCGTATGCATAACCATAAGGCCCATGTCTTATGTTTTCGTCCATCTATGCTTCCTGGAGCTTTAAATATAAAAGTGTGCAGGATAAAAGGTCTTCGAGAAACTAGCATTAACCGCAAATGATTTAGAACGATCAAGAAGGAATATCCAAGAGGTTGAAGGAACAAAGGTATTTGGGATAACGAGAAAACTGGTCACTCAAAGCATGCATACCACGATATAAATACCACGGAAAACTGAACTATGGAGCCGATCTAATCGAGCGTCGTGGAAGGTTGCAATATTTTGCAAAATACTAATGATGCAACAAATACGTACTTTCGTTTCAAAATCCAGAAGAACACGCGTCGAATTTGGCTTCTTTGATGGCAAAAAAAATTGAAGGAGCACTTCTTAAGGAAACATAGAGCATCTGGAGAACATGAGCGAAAAATTGTCAACTTCATCTTACTGTAGTAATAGAAAGCAGAAAAAAGATCATTGCTACTTCCATGAACATTTTATAGAGAAGACCATATAACCCTGGCAAGCAATCATATGTTGGGAACTGTGTATTATCGCCTCATAACATATTATTATCTTGACCATATGTACATAAGTATTCATTCACGTCACAAAAATGTTGAGGCAGCATAGCCTTCTTATCATGGCTTAATGCATTTATACCATTTGGACTAAACGCTGCGACCAAGATGTATATCCGAGAGGGAAAAAGTGTTGAGATTAAGGATGAAGTACCTGAAGATGCGGCCGTTAGCGATAGTGTGAAGTTGGGGCATTTCGATGGGCAGCGTGCAAATTCGATTACCGGCTTGCTTCATGATTAGCATAAGAGCGAGTTGGTTGGCGCCCTGTTGAAGGTGAAGCTTAACCAAATTCGGGTAACAATACGTACTCCGCGGGTCGACACGTAGTGCCCTGATTAGATCCAGATTCGACCGATCCACAAAAAATATTCGACAATCCTTAAAGTTTCATGACGTTTCACTGCGAGAATTGCATTGGATCTCCAGAAATGTTATACTTCTTTATTTTCTGTGTTATTATTAAAGTTCATGTGCCTGATGTGCCTGTATCAATGGACAAGAGATGGGGGTCATGAATGTTCAAAATTTTTAGTGCTATCGTAAAAGGGTGCTATGATGTCACTAGCTGTAGTATTATCTATTCTAAATCGTAAAGATAAGTTAAATGTTTTTAAGACGGTCTGATGGAGCGTGTGAAAAGGTGCCCATTCAACGGTAATGATGACGGCACTCCAGTGGTATGAATGGTTGCTAGATGATTACTATAAATCTATCTACTTAATGCATAGATATCATTTATACAGCCATCTGTTTACTGGAATAATTCTCAATTATGGAACAGAACACTCTTCAAATGAATTCAGTAAACTGAGAAATCGTTATGGGCGAAGCATTAGGACTTGAGGAGAACTGCAAAATATGAGCTCATGGAAAGAATTAAAGATTGATGACAACGAAGAATTGAGCAAAAGAACATTTAAGGAGGGAAGAAAGAGCAAGAAACAGTTTTATCGAGCAGCAGCACAAACGTTCGAGAGTTAAAAACGGTCCGTTGAACGTATCACTTGGCTCAACTATTTGGCTGTAGACATCAAATCAACGGGAATATATGCTATTGCCTGACCTTTTCTTTCTATATGATCATGAGAAATACCAACTGATAAAAAGAAATGAGCCAAGTGCGGGAAAATGTTATAAGGAATTTGCATGAAAAAAACCATAAAATCTTACACGAAGACGTCCAAAAATTCAGCTTGTTTCTTTTTCATCTTTTTTTCATTTTTCACGACAGACGAGTATCAAGCTGAGGGAACAAATTCACGAAAAAAAAGGCCGCGGAAATGCCGACAAGTGAGATGGCGTTCAACAACGCCGATTGGAGCAGATGGTGTCAAAAACAGAACCACAACACCGACAAATCAGTCATTTGCACTGACGACCTTTTAAGGCTAACTTTCAAAGCCCATGCACTCAATTATCCGACGTTATATCAACATGTGGCTACTGTAAAAAGAAAGCTAGCGATCGGTGAATCCGCGCGGCGATTTTAAACAGACGAAAGTTGTTGCATTGAGAATTTGTAGGTGTGATGTTCTCTCAGCAGCGAACAAACGGGCAGGGTGTTTTTTTGTTTGCAAAATTTTAATAATAAAATTTCAGCAACAAACTGGGTAAGTTACTTTTTTTGGGGATGGGGGGGGGGGGGG
>JPKZ01002154.1:83254-94148 GCA_000803305.1 Toxocara canis
TTTTTTTTGGGGGGGGGGGGGGGGGGAGGGGGAAGCTTATGTCGCGCTATGATTAGGAATGTTCTTACAAAATAGATAATACCTGTGTGATTCCGTAAATGATGAAATCGTCTTGAATTTGTGACAAGAAGCGATTGGTCTGTATGGTTAGTCGGTCGTTCTTTTGAAAGAAGGCACTGGCAGTGAGCGTCGATAGAAGAAAGCATAACGGATGGGAGTACAACGATGCGCATACCCTCATGTCGGAAGCAGAACGCAACGCATCTGAAACACATCGATTCTTGCAAAAACATAAACCAATGGCTACGACCAGTGTGCAGATATGCCAAAATAACGTAATCTCGAAACGAAACCTCCACTTCATCACTTCATTCGGCATACGGAAGCTCTACTAAGTTAATCAGGAAAGATTTGTTGATATACGTTGGCCGGAAAAAAAAACCTTAGATCGGCAAGATCGAAGAGGATCGAATACCGAAGAAAACATCAGTGACATCAAGGGCGGAAAAAAGAACGTGGGCAGCCAGTTGCGGTACCCCGAGATGATCGACCAGCCTAGTTGCAAGCTGCTGGTCTAACGTGAACGATAATGATGACGCGCTTGATTCGAAAAAGGTTGCTAAGAATATAAACGTAACGATGCCGAGAAACGAAAAGTCAGTCCAGTCTCACTGATTCCTTAACAAAGTAAGTGTTGCCGAAAGTGCCATAATTTTCAAAAAAAGCAAGCAGGCTCGACAAAGTTCCTCTACAGCTTTATCTATTCGAATTCAATTCGCCAATTTTGCATGTACGTATTACGACGCCTAAATTTTATTTGTTTTCATCAACTTAATTTGCTTGAATCCGTGTTCTGAAAATATCTGCCTAGTGGCTCACTTAGCCTCTTCGATCAATTCCCAGCATAAGCCACCTTCTCAAAGAAAAATCGTTTACAACAAAAGACTCTCAATGTTTGAGCGGAATTTCAATTAGGGCCATGCATGATCCCTTCGAGCATTTACGGAAAAAAAAAGAGGGCAACAAATACCTTAGATCGGCAAGATCGAAGAGGATCGAATACCGAAGAAAACATCAGTGACATCAAGGGCGGAAAAAAGAACGTGGGCAGCCAGTTGCGGTACCCCGAGATGATCGACCAGCCTAGTTGCAAGCTGCTGGTCTAACGTGAACGATAATGATGACGCGCTTGATTCGAAAAAGGTTGCTAAGAATATAAACGTAACGATGCCGAGAAACGAAAAGTCAGTCCAGTCTCACTGATTCCTTAACAAAGTAAGTGTTGCCGAAAGTGCCATAATTTTCAAAAAAAGCAAGCAGGCTCGACAAAGTTCCTCTACAGCTTTATCTATTCGAATTCAATTCGCCAATTTTGCATGTACGTATTACGACGCCTAAATTTTATTTGTTTTCATCAACTTAATTTGCTTGAATCCGTGTTCTGAAAATATCTGCCTAGTGGCTCACTTAGCCTCTTCGATCAATTCCCAGCATAAGCCACCTTCTCAAAGAAAAATCGTTTACAACAAAAGACTCTCAATGTTTGAGCGGAATTTCAATTAGGGCCATGCATGATCCCTTCGAGCATTTACGGAAAAAAAAAGAGGGCAACAAATTTAACCAACTAGGGGATAAAGGTTTCAAAAGAAGCTTAAATGGGACAAAGAAAGAAAACGCAGAAACCAGCGAGTCCTGATTTATTAATATGAACAAGCGTTTAATTTCCCACCCGCATCCATCATTCTAAGATATCTTTATATAATCAAACTTTAACATTGTTTGCTTCTAGTTCGTATGAAGAAAGAAGAACTCTAAAACAAGCATAAACTAGCAGCAACAGTATTTCAAAATTGATTACCTTACTCGCCATTATCCGAATTAGCTCAAATATTGTTATCAGGTCGAACAAGATTCTCTGTCAGTCCTCCCCAAAAACGCACAAAATTCCGTCGAAAATGTTCAAATTTCTCGATGGTGGCAAAGAGAGTACATGTCTTCCCTTTGACCGACGATTTCTGTCTTGACTACTTTTAGTGTTTCCCTTAAAACCGTCTAAAAATGTTTAAGAACCCGTTTCATAGGGACCGCCGAAGTTAATGAACCAACCTTGCCGTTATTTGCATTCTGAAGGAATTCCGTGCGAAAAGCATTTTGATGAAGCTCGTGCTCGTGTTCAAGAGGCCACTCACAATGCAATGCCCGATCATGGTGTCAACACATTTTATCAAGAACAATCAATGCAAAGACTTATTTTTTTAATGACATCTTCTGGTGCTTGCTCTTTCCCGGCCGAAACAATCATTTGTGTTATATTAGAACAGTAATGCTATAGGGTTTCGTTTTATGAAATAATTTCAAATAGTATTTCATCATTGTTTTACAAAGAGTGCCAAAAAGGAGAATGCTATTATTGCTCATTCAATAACTGGACATAAACAGCAGGTGAATGGTAGGTGTTCTTTTAAAATTTATGGCATAGTTAGATAATTTATGTATGATGATCCGCATAAAATATGCTGCTATACGCACAGTTCCGAACATATATCTGCAGGTCATTGCATGTCCTAGGGGACTTTTAATTTTTGACCTATAAAATCCGACACAATTTATTTCATACAACAAAGAATAGGAAGGTCTCGAGAAAGAGGCATGAAAAGACGCTAAAAGGGCATCAGACGACGCTAAAAAGACTTTAATCGAGTTTTGATCGACTGGTTCGCGTCTTCTGTTCTTTTGACGCTTTTTTTTCGTCCCCGTGATCCACGTCTACTTGCGGCATAGAATTAAACTTCGCAGAGTATTGTACATTAGAAATCCATGTTTGAAACACGCAAGGAACTACACTCGTTTTCTAAAAATCTGTCTCGGTTTTCTGGAGTCCTTTTTCTGCTCAAGCTAAGAAGAACAAACGAATGGGCCAGATTTAAAAATAAATGAATGACTATCTGTTTTCAAACAATATTTCTATTCATTAAGGCGTAATAAGCACTTAAATTTTGTCGTTTATGCAGCCAGCTCAGTGGATTTGGATGTTAGCCGTTTCAGCATATGAATGTTAGAGCTTTTTTGGCAATTGCTCTCAGTGCTTTGATGTTTTTTTGCATATTCGTTGCCGACATTTCAGTAGGGAAGACGATTAAGATTTCGCATGCTTTTCCTCGAGTGGGGCTGTGCAAACGCTTTGCTTTAATTGCTTCTTTACGTAAGTTCGCTCTTGCAGCATAAAATTTCACCCGTTGGCGTAAAGAATACAAAGAAAAAACCTTGACACAAAATTTATAAGCAACTGGTTGCATTGAAACGAGAAAATTTTGTTCATTTGCATATTATTGTACCATTTCCGATATAACATGACTTTATTCATAACAATGTGAGAGAGAGAGAGATAAATAGAAAAACTGAACACATTATGTAAGAGATGATGAAGTTGACTACATCTCGATGAGTTTTCGATGCGTCGTCATAATATCACTATTAGGGACGGACGGCTAAGAGCATACCATTTCAAAACATTCACAAAAACAGATTACTTTTTCATCCAAAATTTAATATACTGTAGCAGAGGGACAAATATTGTCGAGGCATATGCTTGTTTGCTCTTAAATGTCTAGTCATGCTTAAGCGTCTCGGTAATAATTCACTGCATCTAAACGAAATTATCATCAATGAGAGCGAAACGATAGTTGTTAACAGCATGCTGCACATCTTTTATAGGTGAAAAATTAACGTTTCGCATGCACTGTTGCAACAATGAGCACAATATCACTGTCGTTTTTTTTTTTTTTGCGATCTTACAGCTAAATTGTAAAGAAAGTTTCGTTAATTATAGATACTACAGATATATTCGTTTTACAAGTATATTACAGATATTTCATTATAGATATTACAAGGCATTCTTCTAGTTCGCAGAGGCAAAATTCCTCTTTAACTGACCAATTACTATTTCTTAGCAGAATGAATAGCACATCTTCTATGCGCTATAAGACAGATGACAAATAGTAACTATTTATTCTCGATAATGGTTGTTTATATTTCGTTGAATCACTATCATTCATAGCCATAAAGTGCGTTGCTATGAGCTCGGTCAAGCATGCGATAAAGAAAAAGTTTTGCAAAGGTAGCAAATCCGATATTAAAAACGGAAAAAAAGAAGAATAAAAACTTTTGGTTGAGGTTTACGTGATGTTCACAAATGAAAGTGATTATTGCATGCGTTCAAGAATCTTCGCCCAAGAGGAATTTTAGGGAAGGAAAAAGTGTCAATTTTGAAGTCTCTACGCTGAGGCCTAATTTAGTATATCCAAATAGAATTTCCGTTTTTTTGCATATTTTTTCAGTCGTTTAGAAAAAAAAAAGAGCTACATTTGCTCTTTGCAATACGAGTAAATAGTTTGGAATACGACTCATGTTTAAGTTGTCATTCGAAAGAAAAAAAGCAACAAAACCTCATGATATTTTGCGCAAAAAAAAAACAAGGATATTTGATTTTGCGCTCTTTAGTTCGTTTATAGGATTGAAGCGCAAGTGACGCGATGGCACCTGCTTGATATTGCGGTTTCGATTTTGTTTGTGTTTGGCCGATTCTAAAGCCGACTAATCTCAGTGCTCCATCAATCTTAGCCGATGGAGTTGTTTTTGGACAAAAAGCGACCAAAACCCAAAGACAAACGCTTTAAACAGCCGATTCCGCTCGAAAACTTTGCCCATAACGTTCGTCTGACATGAATACACAAAAAAGCATCGGTTATATTGCCTACCTTCCGTCTGGATATTCGAGTTTCTTCAAGTTATTGTTCTTCAGCAAGTTTTTCAAACATATAACAACACTTCAACTAGTGAAAATCGTTGTTTTTTATGTTCCTTAATGTAAATCGCACCTCACAATGACATACGATTAAAAATTCGAATGGATCATCTGAGCATTTAATGGATCATCTGAGCATTTCACTTAAATCGCATAAAAATTACTGAGATCTTTTTGCAGTATTTCTATAGATGCATACAAGAAAAAGGCAAGTTTGTTTTGCACGAAGCATTTTCATCGCAATGCACTTTTCTTTGTTGTTTTCTCTCAATTCTCCAACTACTATAAATGAAGGGCATTTGTTTATACGACAACGAGAAGAACATAAAAAGATATTTGAAAAGGAACCAGTGAATGACCAAAGAAACAGTCGAATTATTAGGTCATAAAATCTCAACGCACAAATATATGAAGTACTTTTGCGCAATGGTTTTCGCTGTCATATGGCGCGCTCTTAGACCGGTAGTGCTTATAATTTTGCTGAGAAATTTCTGTTCCATTTCATCGAGATGACTGAAATTTCGCATTTAAAAAAACACTGATTTTAGAAACGGAAATGCACAAGAAACTATTCCTAACATATAAGAATATAGGAAGTAATATGACCAATATATCTAATGTGCCTTTCTGAACTTTAAGAAGGTTCTTTTTTCGTGATAACAGCTCCAACACAACGAGCCATTCTACTTCCAAAAGTAAAAAAGAACGCTCTGAAGTGAACCGAAGCGAACTGATCGTTGGTTTCATATTCAAGTCCATATTGGCACTTTGGATATGGAACGTAAACATCCCGTGCGGCAAAGTCCACCATAGAATGTAATTTTCTTCACATATGCGCGTCAACTATCTCTCGCTTGCAGTCAGCTGACGGTGGATGGGGATCGGGGTCCGCAAACTTCAGAATTTCAAAACGTTACCCACAATGTGCAGATGAAGAAGTTTGTTAAAGACTGGGAATTTTGCGAGCAGGGAAGAGCAAATATTTCGACGCGAAAATTTCGGGGTCCTCATCGCTTTAGTCACATTATTTGCGCTGGTGTTCACTACCGTCAGTTTAAGTCTTGCGCCTAAGAAGCAGGAGCTGATAGGTCAAGAAGAAATGTCGACAGTCTTTCGATATCAGAAATACCTTTAAGAAAATGCTGATGTTACTACAACTTCGCAAAAAAAAACAGTTGCTAAGGACCCGGAAGTAAATCGCATCACGGGCAATCAGTGTAGACCAGGAACAAGAGAATTTTTAGCCAAACTTTAAAAATTTTTGAATTTCACAATAATAGAGGAATATTTTAAAAGTGTACTACCTAAAAAAATTAGAAAATGCTCTAAACTATCGACTTTCTTGCACACACATATTTCGATGCCCTATTTATGAATTTCATTAAGCGAACACCAATAGCAATTTTGCCCAACAAAATGGGATTTTTTTTTTAAATCTAGTAAAAACAAAACAACGCATTCTTCAATGTATGCGTCGATATGAAGCAAAACGGAGATCAATAAAAGCGGAGAAATTGTCGGCAGCTTGCCGTCGTTATCTCTTGCGAAGACATTCAAAAAAGCGCATTTCAATTTCAAACTACAGCGATGTGCGGTTGGGTAATAAGGAAAGTGGACAAATCTGCGTATAAAAAGTACAGTTATTTATTGATGCAAAACCAGTGCAATGCGCTCTGATCGACCATGCACTGTGATGAAGCAATACAAAAGAAAAAGCGCCGCTTCAATGAACTCATTTCCGTTGCCTAGTTGTTGCACCCATTGCAAATCTCATTTCTTGTTAGATCATCAATGCTTGCTCAGGCAAAAAATGTTTATTCGCACTACGTAAAGGAAAATGTAATAAAAAACGACGCACCTGCATATACGTATTGCGTCGACCACCCCTTCAAACCGCTAAGCGTCCAGTATGCTTCGATGTGGGTTTGTTATGAGATCGGCTGACTTGAAAGGCGATATTTTTGAAGAATGAAAATTCTGATTTTGATTACCACTGGAAGAGATCGTGGTGAAAACTTTCCATAGTTCAAAAAAAGTATTCACTTTTTCAGTCAACAAGTCTCAACCAATGCTCGCATGAAGTACGGCATTGATAGGACGAATTTGAGAGAAAATTGGCTTAATATGTAGCACCATTAAAAACAATACATTTTCAATTTTCAATTTTCGATTTAAAAAATCCTTTTATGCGTACGTCAGACCGACCTCACCATATAAGCAGCAATAAGATAACAATCAAGTTCAACTGGAAGGACAATATGCTCTAGTTGAGATCAACTTTTATAAACTTTTCTAGTTGATTATAATATTTGATACTCTGGTTGTAATTCGACTATAAAATGCTCCAATATACAGGCACATTACGCTTTTTCTCAAACAAAATTATGCGTAATGATGCAAGTTGGATATGAAAAATTGATTAACAGCATTGACGACAAAATAGATTAAGCTGATACAAGCAAGCGTTTCTTGTGGGTATTTGTTAAAAAGATTACCAGACAAAAGTAAAGTGCAGCACTCTTTTTTTTTAAAGATTGATTCGAACGATAGACAATTTGCGCGACACGAAAAGCGCAAATGTGTTCAGCTGTGTTAGCCATTTACCGTTGAATAACTAAAGAAACGCCTTCAGCAAACGTCTTAAATGCTCATGACGATTCGTCTCAAAATGTCTCGGCGCATTCACTCGTGAAAACTTACTTTAAACAATTCTTAGCATTGCTTCCAGAAGAAAAAAGGCTTTATTCACTTTCAACGTTTACTTTCAAGCGTTTTTTTTTCTGCAACAAGAAGACGATTCGGCGAAAGTATCTTCTAAGATATGAATAAAAGCTTTAAAATTTCCTCAGAGAGTCATCAAATGAAAGATTGAGTTAAACGCTAGTTTTGTTCGGTTGTGTGAAGAAAAAAGACAAAAAAGTAATTTCATCACATTAAAAAGCAGTTCTACTTCATTTCTATTTTCAGCGATCACCTCAGAGGTCGCGAACATGACGCGGAACTAGTAATGACCTTTTTTTCTCTATCGTTCACCCCATTTTTCACGTTATATGAGCAAAAAATACTCAATAGTTTAAAATTTTCAAAAAAGAAACGAAGGATCTAAACTAGGGAAATTATTTCTGCGATATCACTCGAGTGCGGTATTCTCGTATATACGAGTGAGATGGTTTGAAGGATTGCGGAGTGAAATCTTCAATTGAAAGCTCAACGAATGATCGATGGTGAGCGCTTGCTGCGTCATTCTTTCCTCTTTTTTTTTTAAATTGAAAAATTGTCCTCTTCCCATTCAACTCCTAAAAAGTCATATTTTTTGCAAGACGACAAAAAAGTATTGACAATTCTGAAACGATTCATTTACAATCATTATTGCTGAAACAAATTATTGTTTGCTATTCAAGAAGCGAATAAGCCGCTTTAAAGCTTTTAATTACAACCAAGTTACTAAACAAAAAATGAATTGAAAAACAACTATTTAAAAAATGGATTCCTAATATATTTCTAAACAGCACTCTAAATGTATTGCAATTATAAGAAAGAGCCCATAGGCTGCTCATCTTAAGCGAACACAGCAAATTCATCATCTATCTGTGCGCATGGATGAGCGTTGCTCAGAATGAACTGATGAATTAAGCCGTACTCAAAAGGCAAAATAATAATTAGTAATAAAATATTTACACATATGCACTCAAAGTAGCAAGCACTGTTGAAATATCGGATGAAATTTAAACAACTGAGAAATCAATTTTTCGAAAACGCTGAAAGACTAAACCAGCTGATGGTGATATTGCTTCAAAATCATATTTTAGGAAACAATGGTATTTTGTTTTAGAGCAAAGCAATGGGAACGCCTTCAAGAAATTAGCGAAAATATTTTATTACGCAACATTGGCTCGAACAGCCATCATCGGTCATCCCAAAACTTGAACAACTAAACATACAGCATGCAACGAATTTATCAGAAATGCAAATTCAATTAAGCTCTGCTTTATACTGTACAATTTCAAAAAAAATATATATATATGTATTGTGTGATTTTTCGAAGTATGGACGGCAACTATTTTCAACAATTTCATCTAAAGAGTTTTAGTGAAAAACGCATAATTCTTGCGTTTACTGCCGGCCACTTTTTACCAGCATCTTAGTTAAACAATACCACTTCCAAATAGCTCTCATTCGTACCGCATACTCTTCGAATACTTAGATAGTGCCTTGCCGAATCCGTAAGCCACTACGGAAAGCAAAATTCCACACAGAGATAACTGAAAAATATTGCAATCAAAAAGTAAGGCGATAGGGAAAAATTGCGAAAGCTAGTGGATGTGATGGACCATAGATTGAGTGAGAATCCCGAATTCTTCTCTTTACACTTTCTTTGATGCAACAGATGCGTTTGCAGTGGAAAAAAAAAAGAATTAATTAGGCCGACAAGGTTCTTTTTGATCAATCAGGGAGATAAAGAGAGAGAGAGAGGGAGAGAGAGAGAAAGTTCAAAAAGACAATAGATGATAAATATTTGATAACGATCTTGTTACGTAGACGCATATTCGATAAATATTCGTGAAAGATATTGAAGTTGAGACCATATAATGCGTCAAGAAAGATGGTAGAGTGTATTTATGCCGACGTTTCGGCTCATAAAGCCATAATCATAGCATCACAAGCTCAAAGTTGGGTAATTAAATCAAGCTCAAAGTTGGGTAATTAAACCAAGCTCAAAGTTGGGTAATTAAACCAAGCTCAAAGTTGGTTTAATTACCCAACTTTGAGCTGCTGGTGCTATGATTATGGCTTTATGAGCCGAAACATATGCTATACCATCTTTCTCGTCGCACTATATGGTCTCAACTTCAATATCTTTTACGGATAATAGATGGTTTGTGTTTTTTTTCGTTTCGGTTTCTTATATTTTTGTTTTTGTTTTTTTCGTTTTGGCTACCTTATATTGGTAATCGTTTAACTGAAACTTTTGAACAAATAACTTTCGCACAATTCAAACGCATATTGCGTGAATCGATAAACGAATTTCATACGTATTGCTTATACTCGCAGAATGAATGCTTCGACTATATAAGCAATTCGAGAGCAACTCTTAACGGCGGAAATAGGATTCGTTGTGCAAAATATTCGAATTAACGAAATAGAAAAATGGCAAAATTAATGATCAAAGAATGTGATCACCGATAAACCGAATTGCTTCCATGGCAACGCTGCACTGGCCAAAGTAAGGTACGATACTTTACTTTGCGATGTACTAATCGATATTATGAAGATTCTTGTAAACTATAAAATTGTATGGTACTACAAATGTTTGTAAAGAATGTTGAAGTCTCGCCTTTTAAAAGACCCGTTCATGCTCTTTGCCATTCGCATAACGGGATGAGAAAAAGGGAATCGATCGGGTCAGAATTTTTCAACGAATAGGATCAAATTAGTTTCATGGGGAAAAAGGTGTAAGGTGGCAGAGCTCTCCTTTTCGCCCAAAAAGACGTCGTTGGATGTGACGGTAGTGTCGATGAGAGTAGCCGTAAGCACGAAACGTCGATTTCGCAAAAGTGATCAAAATGCTAGCATAACGTCAAAAAGAGGCGTCTGTTTTAAAAGAGCAGCTTATATGCAAAACATTGCCGAATGTAGAAAGCGATCGATGCGCGAAGCGAGGGAGAACGACGAAACTGCCCTCCGAAATGGGCAATGCTTCGGCGCTTCAGCGAATTTAGTGCTAAATCACGCCTCCTGAACACCCGTCCCTTTCTCTTCCATCCACTCATTCCTCCCATCTCATTTATTTCCCAACATTAGTAGCCGATAACAATTAATTCATGTCATATTGAAAACATTCATCTTTTTTTAATGGTCTCATGCAATTCTTTTCTAATTGAGATGGATTATACAATGGTTTTGCCAAACTTACGCATGTGACTCGCTGTGACTGACAAGATCGTAAGTTGAAGACGCACAAAAGACAAAAACGAAATCGTCGATAACTTTATAAACAGTTTTTTGCTTCAGCCGTTTAGCACCGTCTTGCGTACAATATCTTAATTATCACATTTTTATAATAATTCTCTAACGTTTTCTATAACGTAT
>JPKZ01002155.1:9513-24958 GCA_000803305.1 Toxocara canis
CTCCACCCTCCTTCCTCCCTCCACCCTCACTTCCACCCTCTTCTCTCTCCCTCCTGTCCTCAGGAATGGAGAGTGGTAGCCAGATAAGATGAAAAAATAGATGATGAAATCGCAAACGGATGCAGTTAGAAGTTCGGAGTTGCACCCAAGTTCAGAAATTGAGGATGGGGCCCTTAACTCAACTGTTTAATGAACATGCAACTACTCATCAGGCATTTGCGTTGTACTTATATTGCAGTGGTGCTTCAATTGTGGCTAGATTTTCCCTTCTTTCGATCGTTTCGTTAAGGTTTTGCTGAATGCAGTTTTACTCGCTCACTAAGAGCGAGCATTTTTTAAAATTTTTTTCTCGCTTAGAAGCGATCTTGAGATTGTGTTGAGGTGGTGGCTGGTTGGCACGTTTCCATTGTGTGTTTAAGAAGTTGCGCATGTGAAATTTTGACCATTGTTTGTGCTAGCCCGTGCCAGTCATTACTTTGCACATGCTCAGTTCCACTTTTTCTTTTGCATTGTGCACAGTCTTTCGTTGGAGCTAATATATGCGTATAGACAGCATTTCGGTAGAGGCGAAGCGTATAAGAGAAATGATGCGCGTCGTTTCACTGTAGTGCAGTAAACATGTTGCACATCAGCATATAACTCTTATGTAAATTGTGTTTTGGTTTGTATGGAGTCGTCGCCCATCGCTCTCTATCTCGTTCTATGTTTCGAGGAGATTTATTTGTTATAATCGATCTGTTTCGGGGTATTATTTTGATCAATTGTCGAACAACTGAGAAAAATTTGACTACAGGTTTTGGGTAAATCGAACAAGGACAGGATCAAAATTTCGATTTGAAAAGCATTATGCCTTTTTTGGATATTTTGATGCGTATATTTTTGTGTGATTGTTTGGAAAGGTATTTTTGTGTGATTGTTTGGAAAGGTATTTTTGTGTGATTGTTTGGAAAGGTATTTTTGTGTGATTGTTTGGAAAGGTATTTTTGTGTGATTGTTTGGAAAGGTATTTTTGTGTGATTGTTTGGAAAGGTATTTTTGTGTGATTGTTTGGAAAGGTATTTTTGTGTGATTGTTTGGAAAGGTATTTTTGTGTGATTGTTTGGAAAGGTATTTTTGTGTGATTGTTTGGAAAGGTATTTTTGTGTGATTGTTTGGAAAGGTATTTTTGTGTGATTGTTTGGAAAGGTATTTTTGTGTGATTGTTTGGAAAGGTATTTTTGTGTGATTGTTTGGAAAGGTATTTTTGTGTGATTGTTTGGAAAGGTATTTTTGTGTGATTGTTTGGAAAGGTATTTTTGTGTGATTGTTTGGAAAGGTATTTTTGTGTGATTGTTTGGAAAGGTATTTTTGTGTGATTGTTTGGAAAGGTATTTTTGTGTGATTGTTTGGAAAGGTATTTTTGTGTGATTGTTTGGAAAGGAGAGCAATCCAGTAAGCTAAGAGTAAGCCGTTGAACCCGTCTAGCACTATTGTGATCTCTCTCTGCCTTCCTATATTCTCTGCTGTTCCGTTTTTTTTTTCTTGGTATTTTTTTTGTCTTTTTTCAAATGTTAGTGAGGTACTGTTTGCTATGTGGTGTTTCAGTTGGAAGATATGCTGCATAGTTTTCTAGGATGATCGTGCATCGGACGTATTTGGACGTCTTTTGAGAGGAGCACAGTTTCATCAGTTATGGAAAGGAAAACTAATAAGAAAGAACGCGTACTTATTCTATATTATTAGAGCAAGGCGAAGTGACGCTAAAAAGAAAAACTTCAATTGAGCTCGAATGCGAATTGAAAAATGTCTAAAATTTCGTTGATTAAAATTTCCGAAAAGTTTTCAGAAAAAAGAACAGGGCTTGTGAGATTGGGGAATATTTTCTTGACAGATCAGAATACGGTTAACATCCTAATGCATGATGATATGCGTATTTCCTTAATTTCGTTGTGCTTTTTTTCAGATGACGATAACAAATGGAAGGGGGGAGGGGGAGGGGGGGATGGTTAATTTCGAATGGAAATCACCCGTGAAATTGTTCACTTTAAGTCGGTATTGTTAGTTTGACGCAATTTTATCTTGTTGAAATTCGCATTAGGTGTTTTCATGTTGGCAGTTGCTTGATGAAAATTTATTGTTGTGCCACAAATCTTCTCATATTTCTCTTCACTGTATGTATGTATGTGCGTTTTTTTTTTTCGCGTGTTCAATTAGCTCACTTTAGATATTATTGTTTATTTTGAGTTTTCACTATATTTGATGAAGCTGTCTTTTTATTTTGTTTTATGGGCAAAAGTAGTTCCCAGTTTTGGGTGCGAAAATTTATTTCATTGAATTTTTGCAAACGAATATAGAAATTAACATGCGATTATTTTGAAACACATATAGGATATTTCGTAATTTGAATTCATCCGAATCATTACTGTTAATCTTTGGAAGAAAAAAACTTTTATTGATCACTTTAGTTCTATATCCAAACATAGAGTACGGCAAATATTTGTTTTTATCGGATTGAAATAAGGGTTGTTGAACAGCGTGCACTGTGAATGCTGAAATATAATTACATAGCTTCTGAAAGACTGATTTTTCGGAAGGGAACATTTCGTAAGCACTTGTATATTGTGAATGGGGGCGATAAGAAATAAAGTTGTTGTTGTTTTTGAAAACAATAAAATTCCAAATGTTCGATAGTCTTGTAAATTTTTATTTTCGTTCTTAGTGGGGGAGATGGAAAAATGTGTTTCCCGTTTCGCATCGATGTTTGGTTGACTAGTCGATCGATGTTTGAGGTCGAGTTTATGAAAATTTTATTTCTCGTTGATTTGATCAACTGTGCCCAAATGAAAATTTATGAATTGTTGTTTAGCGACTTTCTCTGTTCTATTCTATGCGTTCATCTGAGAGCATCAAAACAACTGTAAATGTTTGACGTTGTTTTACGGGTAAAACCGCTTTCGTTTCAGAAAAATAAATTTTTCTGTATATATAATATCTATGATGTCATTCTATAATGCTTCTCATTTTGTTGTTTCTTATTTGCTGCCTAATGCGCCAAATGTAACCAGAACGTATGTGATGATGTACGACGTTTAGAAGTAAGTAATACTGTGTAACGGAGAATTGTCAACAACAGAAACGAAGTGTGGTCATATGAAGACAGTGGCGTTACCGTGCATCACGTAGGTGTGAAGCATGAAAGCAACTGTCGCACGTCACTCAGACGGTTTGCTACGATATAAGCACGATTCGGACTGCTACCGTTTGCTCGAAGATTCTCACCTCTTCCGTAATGGCATGCGGGGATGAAAGTAAGAACGGGCAACGCTTACCACAGTCTGCCCGTTCGCATTCTTCACTGTCCGAAAGATTACCTATGGAAGTAAGGTTAAGAAAATACGACTAATATTTGTTTATAGGTACTGTGGCAATAAAGGCTTGAGGACAGACTTTAGAAGCATTAGAAATGTGGTGACTGATGTACTGTTTACGAGAATCGAAATGACGAATAACTAGCGAAAAGGATACGCAGAGAACCATCAAACTAATAACATTATCATCATTAAATTTATGTTTTATCCCTTTCGCTAAACCCCCATGTTCGTAACGTTTATGATCGTAACACCCCCACTTAGGGTTACTGCTCTTCTTTATGTAATTTGAAATCAAGTTTTATCGCTCAATAAATATTGACGCTAAATTAATTATTCGAAATTGCTAAGACGATTAAATGTTGAGGAGGTGAGCTAGAAAAATCTCTGGTGAACGCGAAGTAAGGACGCGAAGGACTTCATGTGGCTTCACTGCTACATGCAGTCATCATCAATAACTGAAATACACAAAGTGTTGTCGACTGTGAGAATTGATCAGCAAAATGATTTCATAGGAGCTACGAACGAAGTACATGGTCGTAATGTTTGCATTGCGCGCTAAAAGCATATGGATTGGACTGTGCCACCGGATGCGCAACATTACCTGCTTGAATCTTATCCCGTCTTATCGTGATCTCTTCTTACTGCTTAATGGATACGTAAGAAAGCCCATATTTGTAACGAAAAACTTATTGATTTCCAAACGTTGGTAGTGGCAGACGAGGAAGGGGAGGGGCTGAGAGATAGACTATAATCGAGGGAGAAAGGCGTTTCGTTTTTTAGGCGAGTGGATTGAGCAGCCTTCTACTCTACCTATTACCTATCTGATTTTGAATTCATGAGGTTGGTGAGTTTTTAACGTTATATCTACACGTTTAGTTCCAGAGTTCATCTTAAGTATTTTCGAAACTTGACTGGAAAGCCACTGGTTGAGCGATATGATAGCTAAAATGAAATGGGGGGGGGGGGGGGGGGGGGGGGAGGGGCGAAGGCAACCATCGTAGTCTCAAAGAAAGGGCAAAAATAAAGCCATAACTGCAACAAAAGCAGAAAACTACACGAAAAGAATGAAATATAAAAGAAAAGTCCAGAGTTCATAAATTAATGACTGCTAGAATCACAAGCGTGACCCCCTGCGCTTCCCTTTCCATAAAAACCAGACGAAAGATGAGGTATGCAACGTGATTGCCGAATACCGTGTGTCAGTTATACACGAATTTTACTGCAGATCAAATTTTATCGTCCTGAAGCGATTGAGAAGAAAGGCGCGAAATTTATATTTTTTGATTTTTTGACACTCTCATTTCATTTTGAAAGTGGGCTTCGCAGTATTTAGGGGCTTGTACGTCTAATTACGGCTAATAATGTTAAGGGATCGGGGAAAGCAGCTCCTGCCTTTCCTTCTTTAGCCTTGCCTGGTCCCGTTCTTCGCTAAGGCCTTCATTTTTTTCGTGTCAACCTAGGATTTAGCGTGTAATTGTTTTCCCTCTTCGAGTCTTTGGAGTGTGTAATATACTGACTACTGATG
Source organism: Toxocara canis (assembly GCA_000803305.1). Taxonomy (NCBI): domain Eukaryota; kingdom Metazoa; phylum Nematoda; class Chromadorea; order Rhabditida; family Toxocaridae; genus Toxocara; species Toxocara canis. The sequence goes on from JPKZ01002155.1 coordinate 14,389, forward strand.
TTGTGTTAGCGCCAAGTGTATTTGCATTCTCAATTTACTGAATGCCTCGTGAAATTTATGAGCTTGTGTTATGTCCTTGTTTTCTTTCTAAATAACCCGGTCATTATTTATCTTGCTCGCCGAAATGAATACAGCAAAAGCAGCAGCACTAAAGAAGTTAAGTCAGTGCGCCCAACGCCTAGCGTTAAGAAATCAAGTGCCCAGCACAAAAATCCTGAATTCCAATTTCGTAGAATATGTATAATGAATGAATAAACACACCTGTAAAGGCGATGTTTTCATGCAAGGTGAATGTCGCGTGCATCGTCGCGCACGTCTGCTGGCAGTGGAGGCAATGACAACCTCAATCCGAACTATTTGGTGCTTGAGGGGTTGTACGCGCTGCACGATGAGCTCGGCTCTGGTGGATTCGGCAAGGTGAAGTTGGCTACCCATTTACTTTCCTCACAGAAGGTCGCCATCAAAATTATCGACAAAAAGGCAATTGGGGTAAGTGAAAACCCTTACGTTTGGCTTACCGAGAGTCAACATCGTTGTAGCACGTCTGCCAGTTCCCACGTGAACTCAACAGTATCCACTCCTGCATCCCTTTCTCCCTCTTTCCCTTCTCTGTCAGGACTTGTTTGTGAAGCTAGCTGGCCACCGAGGCGGCTTATGATTCCTTTTCCCGCAGACCTTTCGTTTTTCAATGGGATTTTATTTGTTTTATCCTCTTTTCGCCTCTGTACCCTTTTCCTGAGCCTGTTTCGACAGCTGTATGAATTCAGTCAGCGTTCATGGGGATGACGAAGATCGCTAAGTCCATCTTTATAAAACGTTTGCATTATGGTGATGGGGCGTCTTGAGAAGTTGCTGGCAGACGCTGCAAATAACGTTTCTTGATCGAGATGTAAACAGGAAGAAAATTCGAAGCTTACAAGAGGCCATGGAAGGAGTAGTCTATTGCGTAATCCAAATAATCTTTGTTTGGGAAAAGGGAATGTGGCTGAAATTACCCACGAATCAGAAGAAACTATGATGTCACCATCAACGAGGAATTTCGCATATGGGGTCTGCTCCTCGCCTGCCTGACATATCTTGTCGTGGCATGTGCTCCTCCATTGTGATTGATATGTTGCTTTCGTCGTTTTCTCAATCCGACTAAAATCCACTGATAACTATCCCCTTTATACTGCTTCCGTCGTTGACTGAATGTCTTCAACATGGTAACGTATCTTCGGATAGCGAGGTGGACGTTTATATGCTGACGAGATCCAGTTGTTTAATCTGGTGCTTCATTTGTTATCAGTTGTTGTGATTAGTTGTCCGGCCTACCTGCTGGAGTTTCCCATCATACGTGCCGCGGATACATTCCGTTAATGAAAATGATTTTCCCGAGCACATTGTTTCAGACCGATCTTTTAGAGACCTTTTCTATACGGTGTGTCATGACCGTTGTGTAACAACGTTTTATCGGCACGTTCCATTCTGGGCAGTCGTTAATTCGTGAGAGTCGGCTTTGTATGATTATGTCTTTAACATTCTAGGCTGAATGTCTTTTCTCAGCTTAATTGTATGCTGATTTTCATAGAGTCCTTGGCTTCGTTCATAATTTCGTCACTTGATGCAGCTGATCCTTGAATGCACAACGTATTTCTTATCTAATTTTATTTCGAACAATTGATTTTAATCCCGTGAGTACGAATGCTTCTTGTTATACAAAAATTTTGTTTTGGAGTTTTTAGGGGCCCCTAACGAATATAATGATGCACTCACGTGTAAAGAGCAAATGCGTTAATTGTTCACCGTCGATGTTGATATACTCTATTTCAATATTTTAAAGAATAGTTTAAGACGTCCATAACTAGCTTCTGTGATATGTGTGCATCGATATAGTGCTCTTTGTTTGTCTCTCCTGTGCGAGTGGTCGGAAGGTGCAAATTCTAATCTGCCACCATCGTTCAAATTCATCGATGCTGTCGCGTGGGCTGAGTCAGTGACGTGCCATTCAATGCATTTTCATGCAAAACTAGATCAGAAACTCTCCATCTTAAGCCTCTCTGATTGCCTTTCTTTTATGCCTTCCCTTCCTCGCCTTCGCCCCTTCGCCTTTCTTGAATGCTGTGGAAGATTCTTGAGTTATTGCGTCACAGACTTTTGCGTTTTAAAAACTGAAGAACCATTTTCATGTGCGTTACAGCCTAAGTACTGTAATGTTGTTGCTAATTCGGCAGTCTATTCGCGATCGCCTTTAGTGACAAAACTGAAGTCTTAGAAGCAGTAAATTATGCTAGAAAAAGTGCTATAAAGAACAAATTGTTGTCAGGAAATGATTTTGTTCATTATTTGATGGGCGAAAATTTTTCTTTATATTTTCAGGATGATCTGCCACGTGTCAAAACCGAATTAGAGGCGCTGAAAACGCTCTCTCATCAGAATATTTGCCGTTTATATCAGTCGATCGAAACAGAAGAAAAATTCTTCATCATCATGGAGGTCGTTTTTGGTCGATTTCCCGTATCCCTTCGTATATGCTCAGTGAAATTTTGCTGTGTTTATGTAACCGAAGTGCCCTCATGAAAACAAACAAATCATAGGTAGAGACAGCCCTCAACTTACGAACACATTTCATTCATCTGTTCATAAGTTCGATGGATTATCAATACGCATATTTCAAACGCGTGCGTGTTGCCGTAGCTTTTATTTTGTGCAGAATAAGCAAGGCCTGAAAAAGCTTCCCGATGACTCTTCTCTGTCATCTTCCGCCTTTCTGAACTTTCCAGTGCCTTCGAAATTTTGTGGAATTAAGCCCCAGTTGTGGACAGATTTATTTATTTCGGCGGGAGTTCGGAAATAGACAAGAGTTTATGTTAACATCTCGTGTAGGAATCAGGGTGACTTATGGGACAGGTAAGTTGAAATGTTGGGCAGGTCACCTCAGATTGCATTCGTTTTGTTTCATTTATTCGGGACACGGGTGTGGTCAGCTTCTCGATAGTTAAGCCTGAATGTCGAGTTGTTTAAGTCGAAGGATTTTTTTGTGTTTTTAAAGTACAGGAGGTGCAGTGAACGGAAAGCCCTTATAACGCAGCCAAATGAATCGCCAGTAGAGATCGCGATGTTGTTGTTTTCTTTCCTAAGCTCTTATTCTATCTCGATGTACTCAAGACAGTCTGTCTACATGTCTCCTACTTACACATTCGGTGAAATCGCAGGCCGCATACCAAAATTTCCCTTTTGGAGAAATTTAAGTAACCGTGAAATATTTTAAATTAGGGAAACGTAATAAACTTTGGGTGTTACAAAGGCAAGCGCTCAATGCAACGATGCTTTAGTTCGCTGGTTCGCTAATTTTTCCTTGCTCCTATCACTTTTCAAAATCTCACACATTCGAATTAGGCCATGTATAGTTTTTTTGTTTAAAAAACGCACAAAGTTACTAAAGAATCAGACCAAACTTCACATCTTGCTAGTCGGATTTCAAAAGGCAGAGTACGTTTATTTAGCATTTTTTGGATTCTCCTTCATCGTGCACGTCGAACCGAGCTATTTTTACATTGTGTTTCAGTACTGTAGTGGTGGAGAGATGTTCGATTATATAGTGAAGAAGGAGCGATTGGAGGAATCGGAAGCAAGACATTTCTTTAGACAACTCGTGCAAGCAGTTGCCTACGTTCATGATATGGGCTTTGCCCATCGCGACCTTAAACCGGTTAGTGTAAATCTGCTATGGATTATTCAACATTGAGCAGTGTGCTGTAGCGCTTCGAGGTCGAAATATAGCAACTTTAGCTGTAAACTGAGATGCTGAGATATCATTTCCTGTTTTTCTCTACTATTCGTCCTCCCTCTATCTATCTCTCTCTCTGTCTCTGCGTTCCTTTCCACAGCCCTCGTTTGAAATGGGCTGCACCATAGTTTGGGCAGTTTATTTCTGCAATACCTGATTATGACTCGTGTACTGAAGGCACATGAAGAACAGCAATGGCCATCATAGCGATCTGAACTTCATATGGTCTGGCATTTTTGCAGTCAGTTCATTTGAAATGCCGAAAACGTTGCCAAGAGACAAACGGTTGGTAGAGTGGTTTTCAAACTTGGGAATGAACTTTCAGTTGAAGTTTCTCAGGGAAGTAAGGTGTTTACCAGCTACATTTCAGAAAGTTCGTTTCAGGAGAATTTATTATTGACAGAGGAACTACAGTTGAAACTGATCGATTTCGGATTGTGTGCTCGTCCTGATCTGGGACTGAATAGGCCGTTGGACACGTGCTGTGGCTCGCCAGCCTATGCGGCTCCCGAACTTATACAGGTTTATTTCTTTCCTCGTTTGAAATGGGCTGCACCATAGTTTGGGCAGTTTATTTCTGCAATACCTGATTATGACTCGTGTACTGAAGGCACATGAAGAACAGCAATGGCCATCATAGCGATCTGAACTTCATATGGTCTGGCATTTTTGCAGTCAGTTCATTTGAAATGCCGAAAACGTTGCCAAGAGACAAACGGTTGGTAGAGTGGTTTTCAAACTTGGGAATGAACTTTCAGTTGAAGTTTCTCAGGGAAGTAAGGTGTTTACCAGCTACATTTCAGAAAGTTCGTTTCAGGAGAATTTATTATTGACAGAGGAACTACAGTTGAAACTGATCGATTTCGGATTGTGTGCTCGTCCTGATCTGGGACTGAATAGGCCGTTGGACACGTGCTGTGGCTCGCCAGCCTATGCGGCTCCCGAACTTATACAGGTTTATTTCTTTTAAATATGCTGATTTGCTATGTTTTAGACGTTTTCTAACAATAATGGTAGTTTTTGCGATACCTACTGTTTAAAGGGAATGTGCTTCGCCTCATGCATAGAGTTTATCGTCCGACAGTTTCTTCTCACACAAATGTTCCGTTTACCTTCGCATTCTAAGTACAAAATCATATAAATTCGGGCAAATGTGTTCTTCGCATTTTCAGAAGCTTGACGATGATCGTGAAATGAGATAGTGGTAGACAGAACGAACCGTCAGCAACAGCCAAACTTACGAGACGCCTTTTTTGCTTGTTGAGACGAATACAGGAGAGCGTTGAAGAAGATGAGAGATAGAAGGCAGAGACTAAAACAAGGGATCATTAAAAGAGAGGACGCTGCGAATTGTGATCAAACGGGGGATCTAAGTTGCCGTTTGTTCAGACTTAACAGGAACTGCGACAGCAAATCGTTTCATTTATTCTGTCGTTCCACTGCGCTGTCCTCATTTCTTTATCACAGTTGTGTTTCAGAGCCAGAAAGTTAATATTGTTAGCGTTTCGCACACTGGGGCTACTATTAGAGCGCTTTTTTTGAATGGGGGTATTAATTTAACATTAGCTGCACATTTCTTTTTCCGAATGTGATGCAGAGGTGGCGTTTGAAAGAGGAAAGACAAAGATGTGCAATTTCAATGAAGGAATAAGCAATGCTAGGAATTCAACTTTTAATATTTCCCCATTTGACCGCGAGCTTTTACCTATCCATCTCCCTTGGTACACTACATCGTGTCTGTTTAATCACCCACAAAAGTCGCATTGAAGGGCTCTGCATATCTTGGCAACGAAGCAGATGTCTGGTCGATGGGTGTTCTTCTCTATGCATTGTTATGCGGTTCACTGCCTTTCGAGGACGACAATATGCAAGCACTCTATCGAAAAATTTCGGTAGGTATTTGTGAAATTTTATTGTTCGTTTATTAAACCTAGTTATTATTCGGTTATTATTAATTCATCGTTGTTTACTACACAATGGTGCATCCATATCCTTTCAGTGGGCAGTTGCCGTTATGTCAGCCGCATAAAACAGAGGAGTGTCCTCATATTGCTTACGATTTATGCTGCCCATTACCGCGATAAATTCAGCTGTGAACTAAATATAGGCGGTGATTACCCCATTTCACGTCTTTCCATTGCGCTTCCGGATAGTTTGCTAACATTGCATTAATTCATCGCCCTCAGCAGAATCTGGAATCCATCATACTTTTCGTCCAGCTACGGGAATCTCACATAATCTCGACTTGTCATAGCTGAAACAAATCTCGGGGAGGAGAGCAAGAAATGTACTTTGTATTTCTTGAATTCGCATGATCGGGTTCAACGTGGCCGCAGTAATTTCTATAAAAGGCGTTTGCGTAAGGTTTATGGTTTAACATGACTGCTTCGTATTTCTAAATCCAATCTGACAAACCTATACTCCAAGTACAATTTCGACAGTAGTTTAACTTAGGGGCCAAATGGCTTTCCTTATGTGTGAAGTAGCTTTGTGCGTAATTAATTACGTTACAGTTATGTTGCAGTACCGGAAAGGATTTTTGCTTTTCATGCCATATTGTACTCTACAGGGGTACAGTGCATTGTTAATAATGGCATGAAAATTGGGAGATATAGCGCATAGTTTAGTGGTATCGTTTTTCTCATTGTAATAAAAATTATTTATCCACCTTGTATACCCCATGTAATGGTAGAGTACCATATTTATACCAAAGTAGAGTTCGCAAATATAACCGAGGATTCGTGCCTCGAAAAATCGGTGCAGCGACATCGTTTCAGCCCAAGATTTGTGGTACCAAAGTTGAAGATTCCATTATACTTAACGAAAATTGACTTGTTGGCTTTGAGCGAGTGATTGACTTTTACATCGCTCCAGCGTGGGGCATATCACGAACCGGACTATCTGAGTGAGTCGAGTAAAGAGTTATTACGAGCACTGCTTCAAGTCAATCCGAAGAATCGCATCACCGTCCGCGAGTTGATCGTGCATCCGTGGTTGAACAAGAAATATTCCCAGCCGCTCAGGTGGAAGTCGATTTACGATGTTAGTGCATCAGATGCTGTGAAGCTGCTGAATTTTCTTTGAGTCTTACAGCGATGTTTTGCAGTTTGGCGAATTACTCAAGGCGTTTTTCTCAAACGATTTTGCTTGCCACTTTGTCAGAAGCTAAAATTTCCGCCGTTTATAATTTCTGTGCTTGTTGGAGGAGGGGATTTGCCTTCTAAGGTTGCATAGTCTAACAGTTTTGTACACATTTCATAACATTTCTTAACATTCTTTTCTGGTAATTCGAAATTTGTTAGCAAGAAACCGTGAAGCGCGGTTCGACAGATTCATGCAGTTCTTTCTAATGTTCTTTACCGCTTCACGATATTAGTTGCGAAAAATATGTTTAGACAATTGATGCTCACAAAGAGCTCATTTATTCAGGCCCTTTTTTTATGCACGAAAACGAGTTTGCTTGCTTAATTTCTCAATCACGGAGTGTCATTGAATTCCAATGTGTAGTCATTTCACTCAGTCCTTTTGCCTTTCAAGCAAAGAGAAGATGAAAAAAAAAACGGAAATTAAGCATTCGTATTCTAAACGCCAGACGTCTGGAGTTAGATTCCGCATGCAATTTATGCCTATATTTCGCTGTTCTTAAATAAGAGACGCTTTTACGTATGTTTGCCACTGTTCCGCCGCTATAGTCGTTCAGAAATGAGCCAGTCATTTCCGATTTTCTTGTTTGGACGGGAACTGTGCAGATTTTTGGTACAGCTGGCCACCTGTTTTGTTCTCTACACATTTTTCGTTTTTTCGTAACTCGTTCTGTTCCTTCCTGTCCTTTCAAAAATCTGCTTGAAACCGGTTGACGTCATAGCTGGAACCGGTGCTTGTTCGATTCCATCCATCTCTTATCCCCCATCTCCGCGCTCCTTATCCTTCCTCGACCTCAATAACAGGCAGCTAAATTCGTCCTCGCTACTTTTCCATGCATCTTTTACGCCTACCTGTCGTTTGTTTAGCGCAAAATAGTGGACGAGGATGTGGCACGTGAATTGGCTGCGCATTTTAGCAAATCAGTCGCCGACATGGAGGAACTCATCAAAGAGGTTCGTTTTAAACTCAAGAAGGTCGCTGCTGTGGCACTTCCAGTCATCATCATTGAAGAGCATTAATAGTGTCAGACAAGAAATACAGTGGCTGTCGTCAGCAGTAGTTGTCGGAAATTAAGCATTCGTATTCTAAACGCCAGACGTCTGGAGTTAGATTCCGCATGCAATTTATGCCTATATTTCGCTGTTCTTAAATAAGAGACGCTTTTACGTATGTTTGCCACTGTTCCGCCGCTATAGTCGTTCAGAAATGAGCCAGTCATTTCCCGATTTTCTTGTTTGGACGGGAACTGTGCAGATTTTTGGTACAGCTGGCCACCTGTTTTGTTCTCTACACATTTTTCGTTTTTTCGTAACTCGTTCTGTTCCTTCCTGTCCTTTCAAAAATCTGCTTGAAACCGGTTGACGTCATAGCTGGAACCGGTGCTTGTTCGATTCCATCCATCTCTTATCCCCCATCTCCGCGCTCCTTATCCTTCCTCGACCTCAATAACAGGCAGCTAAATTCGTCCTCGCTACTTTTCCATGCATCTTTTACGCCTACCTGTCGTTTGTTTAGCGCAAAATAGTGGACGAGGATGTGGCACGTGAATTGGCTGCGCATTTTAGCAAATCAGTCGCCGACATGGAGGAACTCATCAAAGAGGTTCGTTTTAAACTCAAGAAGGTCGCTGCTGTGGCACTTCCAGTCATCATCATTGAAGAGCATTAATAGTGTCAGACAAGAAATACAGTGGCTGTCGTCAGCAGTAGTTGTCAGCGTATTGTTCAACGGTTAGAACATTGCAGTAACTTTTCAGGGTACTTACTGCATACGATATCTAGAGAAAGTTAATCTATGTTTAAAATATAAATGCAGTGTCAGAGTAAGCAACATGAAGCGACTCGGCAAACGACAATTGTCTGCGGCACGAAACAATATTTTTCATGCAAGTCACAGTGATTTATAAAGTACAGGTTGTCCTCGAGTTACGATGCAGAAGTGTTACGACGACCCCATCGTAGCTTGAAAATATCATGAGTCGGAAAATTGCCTGGCCTACCGACGGGTCTCATTTAATGTTGATCGTTATGGAGTAGTACTGTTTACTGGCTTCTCACCAGGCGAGAGATACGTACATCCCGGCTTCTTTCCCAATGTATCGTACCGCATACAGCGTTACGTTTTGCCTTCCGCGCGAAACTTAAAATATTTTTGCGATTCTGCCGTATCAGTATCATCATCGTAAGTTCGAAATATCGTAACTAGTAACTAGGAGAACGTGTGTAAAATGAACTCTTACGTATCGTCGTTTTGTCTCATTTCCTCTAAATTATCATCATTAAGAGTCGTCACCCTTTTTCTGAATGAGTACTGTAGTGCGCTTTTTGTGAAAATGACGAGAATACTTTGCCTCCGGATTTCGTTTTGGAACGAACATTAAATGAATCAGGTCATACGGTCTATTGGAAACATCATCCGATCGGCAAATTAAGTGCAGACTGTTGTGTAAACCTTGCACAGAAGTGCAACAATGGAATAGCCGGCCAGCCGTGATGCGGAATTTTCTTCCTGTTAGCCAAAAAATGGTTCGCTACAATAAGAAAAGCTCGTGTAATTTTTGACATTGCGACACGACCGCTGTTAGCTTCACTGTCTTTGCCTTTCTCGTTTCGAATTCATTTGCGGCCTCATTCAATGATCGGCCACGTCCAGAAAGTACCGGAGTAGGAAAACACATCCGCGGTCGTGATATTTCTCGATTGCTTCCGAGAATGGTGCATATTCTGTGGGTGACAGGAATAGTTATGCTAGTTGAAATTAAGCCGTGAATTTTTATACCGATCCAAACTTTGTTGTCTTACATAGTATGCGTGATTGTTTTTCAGTGGCGTTTTGACTACCTTACGGCTACCTATTATATTCTTCTACAACAGAAACGGAAAGGAATGAAATTCGCATTGCCTTCAGCGAAGCCTGTTGACTGCGCGGTAAGTTCGTCTTTTTTTACTGAGCGTCATATCTAGCAAAGTACTTAATCATTTTGACTTGCTGCGGGGAGCAGTTTTTGCCTGCTCGACCGTTCAGATAAGCAACCGGAAAATTGAGAAAGGAGAGGGTTGATATTGGGCGGCAAAATCAGGGAATTGTTCCTTGTTCGGAAATGAACCTCAGGTAGGTGCCATTAGTTTCACTTTTGGAAGTCGCACTGATAAATTAACAAGCCAGAAATTGCTTGTATGATCCGCTTGTGCAGCATACAAAAGCATATTACGTTTTATGAAAAACAGTGCTTGCTGAGGCCGCCCCTCGCTTTAAAAAAAACTTTCCCCTTAGGAAGCGGGATGCGATAGTTAAAAGAAAGGGTAAAAATAACATGTTGCATAGTGGCGGTGATGAATTTGGCGAATACAATAGAGGCAAAAAATGAGGTAGCAATTTCGACTTCCGATGACGTTTGAAATTGATGCTTGATGCGCTGACTGCGATGTCCGAAGAGAATGATCGAAATCATTCGTGGTCAAATTCCGGAAAAGAGAAGTTTTTAACACTGATCGCACTCCGAGATAACAGCCGTCTCTTGCCGTTTGTTTATGGCTGTTGATCAGGTGATACTACGCGTATAAGAGTGGATTTCGAAAGTGTTAGACCCAGATGTAACCTCCAGTGAAATATTTCAGAGAGAGGTAGGGAGGTGGGGGGGGGGGGTGGTGGGGAGGG
>JPKZ01002155.1:25041-44047 GCA_000803305.1 Toxocara canis
GGGAGGGGGGGGGGGGGGGATGTTGGCGAGGCAGCTAAACGTGTCTGCCTGACATCAATTTTTTTTATCGATCATTTAAGGCAGTTTATTTACTTCTATAATTTTCTGCAATGAGTGGCATAAGGTATTTGTCGAAAGTAGTTCAGTCGCTCACTTGTTTTGGTTACACTGCATTGCAGCGCGATGCGAAAGGTGCACTTTTGTCATCACCCACAATGCACGCCTCTCTAGAAGTCGATTTAAACAAGTCGGGTGTGCGAGAGGATGAGTTTGTTACGGCCACTGAGTTGGTGCCGCGTACTGTTGAGAAGACATCTTATGAACCGATGAGGAAAACACACATCGACTCGTTCGTTAGGCCCGTATCACCGTTACCACGTTATGACAAGGTTTGTGCTCCTTATGGTACTTTTTAATGTTTTGTTCGATGGATTTTACAGGTGGACTTATCAGGTTGAATTATAACGAAAGAAGAGAACATAAATGAGAATAGATCATTTTAAACATATTTAGGAGACGGTTTTTTTAGTTAGACGGATTAGGGAGGCTGTGTGGCCGGAAGATGGGGGTCATGACTGCTTTACACGGTGTGTGCTGTTTATTTCAGCCATTTCAGTCCTTTGAAAACTTACTTGAGATACATAAGGTCAGTTTCAATTTGAGAACACATCTCATTCCTTCGTTAGGAAATAAGTATTGTTCGTAATGACATCTGAAATAGGACTGGACTGAAGAAGGATAGGTAGCGTATCTGGCTCATACGTCGTTTTTGCTATCCATCCACAAGAAATTATGTTAGCATGATAAGAGTAGAGACCGTTTTGCGCAGAGATGTATGATGGGGCCACTCTGCATTTATAGAAGTTAGAATTCGTGCGTATACACATTGAGAAGAGAGTAAGAATTTAGGCGTCTTGTATAGCGTGGTTGTAATTCGCATACCTATGATCCAATGGCTTAAATTGGTCTATAAGTGGCTGTAAGCTGTTCGTACGCTGGCTGGATCCATGTGCTGACTTGAAGCTAAGCGAAACGTAGATTGGTGTTGGGATTCGCCTACGAAGCTGGGCGTTTTCGGAAGCGAGCTGCTTGCACAGTATTTCGCTTCGAGAATCTCTGTTTCGTCAAAAGCCGCTTATCGCAGTCCCGCGCACTTTTCGCGGACTTTGCCGACTGGCGGGCTGTAGTGCCAGTTTGGAAGCCGGCTGTTGTTCTGCTCTCCAAATTTATCTTATTTTGGCCTAACACGCATATGGACAAACGGCGTTCTCTTCACCCCGTCCCCCCCCCCCTTCCTCCTCTCCCACTTCTTTGTTGACGGAAGGGTGAGATGCGGCCAAGTCCGTGGTTGTATTCATCTGATGCTGACAGAAGACGTTGGCTGAAGTTGTCACGTTTGGTGATAAGTGGCCCGTGCAAGAGTTTCCGTAGAGGCTTTGAATATTTATTCAGAATCTGTCATATGCGTGTGCAGTGCTGAACATGCCATCTGTTTGCACGGGTCGTTCTCCGCAACAGCGTCACGCGTGCAATTTGCAACATCCATGTGGAACGGCTTCTACAAATGCGAACTACCTACTCCCGGTTTTCGCTACTCCACTCAGGCAAAGGACTAAACCTCAGGTATTTTGATAAAAAATAGATCCTTATTTATCCTGCAAAGCAGTGAATCGTCGAAACGGCATAATACATGTGCTTGACGTAAATAAAGTGCGCTTGTAAATGCATAGCTTAAAACGAGCAAAAACTGGAACCATTTGTCAGAAAAAGTTTGCTATCTAAGGTAAACATCTCAGGAATGAGAACTAAGATTGGCATTTGCATAACCAACTATATTGTTTTGTCGTTTAGTGCGGAAATTAAGTTATTTGCAGATTGTACCGGGCGATAGCAAAACAAGTGAATCATGAGGGCAATAGGAAGGCTAAATTAGAAATTCTGCGATTTTTGGAATGGAACTGCCCTTGTATTGCCTTTTTCCCACGTACACAGTGGCGTTTCACATATGTAGCCACGGGGCTGGTAGAAAACCTCACGTCGAAAGCAATTGAAAATATTACTGAGGAAAAGGGGGGGGGGTGTGATTCTTCAAATCTGCTCCAACATCGTGCAAGGCATGGCGAGTTTTGCTCTCCCGTTCTTCTCTCCTCATTTTAGAGGTTAGAAGTGGTTGGGGAAAAACCACGGTCTAGAAGATATCTATCTCGCTTAACCCGCATGATCATCCAAAACACTGCTTGCCTAAATAGGGCTTCAGTGCTCACATCAATACCGTACTGAAGTGGAAAGATATAGGCGCCTCGGCAAACCTCCAAATGCATACCCTACGAACTGCTGCATTTTGGCTTTATGGATAGCCTCCGTACTTTTTGAGCAGATGCTTGTTTGAAAGGCTTATCGGAAGAGAATGAGGTTTTTTTCGGAGGAGAGTTGCTTTTAAGAAGAATTTTTACGGATTGGCACGAGGGAGTGGGCGGAATTTGAAGGGGGAGGGGAGAGGGAGGAAGATCTCATTGCCTACAGGAGGGAGCGGGGTAAAAAGAAGGGGAAAGGGGAGAGCGTGGGTAAAGTGATGACCTTTGCGAGCTTCCATCTTTTGAACGCTGAGAGTATATTATGAGAGAGTGGAGGATATTACTGAATTCGATGACTTACAATAGTAGGGGCTCGCCCCTCTCATATGTTGCTTTTAGAGCGAAGGTTTTCAAAAGAAGAATAATCCAGGTATTTATGGTTATGAGTGGTAAGCACTTATCAGGAGTAGCTGTCAGTTTGTACATGAATTTCGGAAAACTTGACGGCCTGACGTAGTGCTGATGTTCTGTATTTTTGAGTACTTGCGTTCGACTTTTTATGGCGCAATATTGGCCTCCGAGATACTGTTGCGTTCGCTGAACCTGATACTCTTTAGACGGGCGTGGGATTTGATTCGCAGTTTTACTATCGAGTGAATGATTCGAATAAAGAAAACTACAGACCCGCAACTGTACGCCTTAGAGGACCCGTAAAGGTATGCTTTTATTATTTCAGCTCAATTTTTTCTATACTTCTATTTGGGAGTGCTCGATTGGAGAGTTCGCGAAGTCCGTTTTTCCCTTAAACTTCTGCTTAAGTTCAATACAGAAAGTCTCTTTCCATATTGAACTTCAACAGATCGTTGCCATCACTTGCTTTTCAACGCAGAAATTAAGGGAAGAGATTTTCCATACAACAAATGAAAGCTGCATCCTCTTTCCGATTTTATGAAAGTGGACGAGAACTTTGTTCACTGTACTTTCTTGTTCGCACAAGATACTGGCATGCTCACCCGTCTCTGGCTGTTTTTGCCTTGTTTATGACAAGAATAATTCCTGTCTCGGAGGCCCCGAGGGGTTGCATACTTTTGAGGAGCGTATTGACCGGAGAGGAGCTTCCACTAGAAACTTGGGAATGATCCGCCGGAGCGGAGATTTCATTGGAAGGCGTCGAGAAATAGGGTGACTGAACGGAAGGGCAGTGACTGAAACATCGGCGAGTTGCTTTCCATCGTGATCGCTGCAGGGCACCTCTTGTACCTATCTCCACTGAGTCGCTCTTCGAAAAAATTCATGTTTCTTTCTACAGCCAATTTACCTGTTGACATTCATTCTGTCTCATGGGAAGTCTGGCAGTGAGGATAACGGATAGGTACATAAAGATGTCGCGTTAAGGATCCGTCTTTTTTGCGCATCCGCTTTGACGACGTATAGAACGGATATCTGAGCCAGGCCATAGCGAGAGATGCTCACTTTCATGCATCGTTGAATCCGGTTGCACGACACCTCATCTTCTTCATGCCATGATTTCAACTTGAATTTTTTTTAGGGAAAGCGTGACTAAAGGGGCTAATAAGGAGTAGATTGTAGCTTCAACCTTGTACCGTATGGTAAATAAAGATGTAAGTGTAACAGTATAGCGCGGAATAAACGAGGTTCTCTTTACATCGCATAGCACCTGTCCACCCTGTTGCGATCCTCCTTCGCAAGTGGAAGGTTAAGATTTTGAGAATGCTGAACTCGCAAGTTCTTGATGTCTCAAATTCTGCCATCATGCGGCTCCTCCAAAACTTGATAAATTCGGCAATTGGAAACTTTCGTTCACTTCTTAAGGTCTCATTCAGTGGAACGTGCTACACCGCCCTCAACGCCTTCATCAACGGCACGCGATAGAGTGCCACGATCAGCCACCAAGACACCACGATTGCGCCAACGTGTATTCGCCTCACTGGAGAGACAGGCTGATAAGATGATCAACCTACTTACCCCAAGGAAAGTTAAAAACAGTTCACCAGAGGTGCTCAAACAAACAAAGGTGTGTCCGATTTTCCTTGCTTTGTTGTCAGTGTTTTTTATTTACCGTTTCCTATCCAGTTCCTGGGCGTGATACACTTTGCATATGTGGGATTGCTTCTGATTAATTTTTGCGATAATTAGCAGTTTTGTGAGTAGTCGCATTTTGAAGATATACTGGGGTACACTTTGGCTTAGTCTTGCAACGACTGCTGCTCTGATCTTTTCGAATAATGATTTAGGGCGACGTTTCGCAACCATGGGTACTTTGATTCACGCAGGTGCAACATAAATTTGGTAACCACTCCATGTTCCCCAATTGATCGCCATCTAAACTTTCATCTGCATCCATTTTGGTGTCTTATTTTCTCCTCTCTTTTCACATGGTTTTTTTAAAATATTTAGTCAAGTAGACCTCAGGGGCTACCATTCCCTTCCATTTCCTCATCCTTTCTGTCTGACTAAGAAGGAAGGTGGAGGAAGCAGACCATAAGCCTGTTCACGTAGCATACACGCTAATTATCTCCTGAAACCAGTTTAAAATTTATTCTTAAATATGAGTCGTGCGGCATTTGTAACATAGCATTTGTCAAAAATGAAAATATAACATAATATGTGCACCTTTTTTTCTGCAGAATTAAAAATAAGAGAAGTATCTCGCTGCAACATTTAGTTCCTCCGAATTTTGTCCTCCCTTCCCCCTCCCCTTCTCCTCACCCACCTCTTCAAGTGGGAATTAGCGTGGTGTACGTATCTAGTGCTAGCTACTTTTGGATTGTTTATTTGCGAGTGTATAGAGCAAAGGATGAACAGATCGATGGATCGGTGCGGCATTAAATTCAAAGCGCCTTATTTAATATTCATGATTATTTTTAATCATTGTGTGCTTTCGTGAAACAACGGTAGGGTCTGTTTTAGACGATGGTGAACGTTTCGTTAACGTCATCGCAAAACCCGGAATTGGTCCGTTCCGAACTGATACGCGTCTTTGCCGAACAGAACATTTCTGTCGAACAACACGGGTATTCCTTCCGAGTGCTTTTATTGTCATATATGAACTCCGGATTCTTCCTGTTTATCTCGACAACAGGGTCCCTTTTATCTCTATTTTCTCGTTTTGATTTCTTAAAGAAGAATCCCTCACCATAGCCTTTTGTTTCTTATTTTAAGACTCAAGTGAAGAATGAGGACTTTGGTCGAGCATTTGGTAGGTTGGGCTTTGATGATAAATTTTCGGCCCGGGGATGGTGGAGTTATAGGTGTCAGGGTCTTGCCAAATTTTTCAAGCCACCCCTTCGTAGCTTAGCCTCCGTGCTTCCTAACGATTGAAGATAAGGGGTTATGCTTTTACTATACTAAATGCATCATTTTTGCTGCGACCAGTATTGCCTTTCTGTTTTCATATGAGGTAAGAGATGTAAATTTGAGGTGGAAAGTTTCGGGAAAGAAGCGGGACGAGTTCAATCGAGTGATGACCGTCGAGTTGGAAGTGGTTCTCATTGAGCTGGGCAACAAGGAGCGGCTAGTCGGTGTTAAGAGGAGGCGATTGAGTGGAGATGCGTTCCTCTACAAGAAGGTTTGCGAGCAGGTGCTACGACTCGCTGGACTATAGCATTAGGAATACCCTAAAGAAAAAGGATGCTTGCTCGATTTCGCAAAAAGAATAGACAGGAAGTGATCCTAATAATTATTAAGGATACGCTGTCGGTCAGCGATTATTAGTAACCAATGGAATAACTGAGGATGCTTGAAAAATTTGAAATTTAGTACAAATGAATATATCGCCTTTTGCCTTCTCCATTCTAGCGGCAAGTTGAAGATGGTTTAGTTACCTTGTTTAGCCCTCCTTGCTGCTGTCCAGTTATTTTGCGAGTTTGGTTAGCAGGCCTAACATATCTTCTGGAACTCCGGAACTCATTGCATTGATCAGTTGAGTACTAATTTGATGGATTTCTTTAATCTGAAAATGCCATACACACGCCTATTACCTTTTCGACAACGCTAATAAACTAAACAACCAAATGTTTTTGTTTTGTTTTTTAAATTTAGAGCTGCGTCAAATCGAGAACGTAAGGCATGCTCAAAACGTTTGGCGTGTATGAATGCCTCCTATCATTTTGTCCTTAATTGGGATATGGTTGTGATGATGATGCAGATGTTTTGATTCCCGTGTTTTACCATTTTTATTTCTGATATTTTCTACTCTTTGTCATATTAAAACTCATTAAGATGCACTTGTTTGCTGTTTTCTGCTATCCGAATTTTTGACCGACCACTAAATCGTTTGATGAGAAATCTGTTTTTTTGCGATCGAGGCTTTAGAGTGTTTAGCGAGGGGGGGGGGGGGGGGGGTATACGAATACAAGTGCATCAGTTGCTTTGATAAACACCGCATCTTATCTTCCATAATTATCAAGGTTGATCTTTTTTCATGCTACGTTGCTCAGAATTCAGGGAATGTTTAATGCAGTGAAGAGCTCACATAACGATTCGTTTTTAATAGCGATTTCATGCAAAGTACAACAAGTAATGCACGTTTATGGCCTTCGGTGCACGCCCTTTCATATCAGAGACTTGTGGAGATCAAATTCGATCCTGTATAAGATATTGCATTAGCGTTGATCATTTCATAGTCGCTTGGTTTATCATCATACATTGGCCGGGGAAGTCAGGAAAAGTGAGCATAATAGAAGAGTGACTTTTTTTTTAAATTTACTGGAGTGTTTAGGTGTTGCGTTTAAGTTACTTGTTAAGTCGTTACTTTTTGATTGTACAAGCTCGAAAGCTTTCACTATTCGCGTTATTGTTGTCATTTGCATTTGTAGTTGTTGTGTTGAAAGGGAGCATGTTCATATGGTATAAGGATTTGTTTTGTTTGTATTTTTAAGGTGTTAGTTCGGTTTTTTTATTAAAAATAAGAAAATACACATATAGTGGGTGGTGGTTTTGCCTTCCTTTCCCACTAACCATTAATGAAGAGAGGTGCTGGTTATATCAGCTGCGTTATTCTGTGCCTTAAAGAGAACCGAAGCGGTTAACTGATAGCTTCTAGAATAGAGCGATTTCGATGCAATGTTTGAGAATATGATGAACTAACTAATCGGATGCTTTCATAACTTCAAATTTCGGCAAATTCTTACTGGCTAAAATCTAACACGTTTACAATCGAATATTTGGGAGGGGAGCCCATTATCCATAATTTTTCTTTCGTACCTTTTTTTTGTAAAGAGGAAGGGAAACAAATGTGGCTCACGTGATGGGCCCGAAGCTGCTGTGGTAGAGATATTTATTTTCAGCGGAGGTGGTAACAGTGCTGATGCAGTTGCTTGCAGCTCCGAGTTGATTCGTTAAGTTGGCGTACAATTCCAGGCGCTCATCGTTGATATGAAACCAGAGTCTGTGCAATAAGTATTGAGACGAAATTTATGAGGATTTCTGACGCTGTTTAGATGATCGTTGAGGAATTGAACCCAGTTTGCTGTTACTTTTGTTTTTTTTTTTGCGCAAACATTTCCCATGAGGTGTTGGCTTCAGCCTTAATTTGTTCATCTCGTTATTCTTTCTAATACCAGCTCAGTTTTGCATTGTCTTATCTTCAGTTGCCTTCATTGGTGTTTTCTCTTGTGTTTATTTGCACGCTTTTGTTTCACTTTATAAAAGTGACTCGGTTGTTGTCTGCAAAAATTATGACAAAGTGTTTCAGTCCACGGATAATACCTTAAAAGTCGTGTCATGGTTGCTACATCAGAGAGGTACCGAATCAAAGACGATTGGGGTGCTCAATTACTCTAGAGTAATTGCGTTATCCTTGTCGCTGATGAAATTCACAGAGAAGCTCACCATTCTCCAGTTTCCTGCTCTAATTATGATTCCAGCTTATATGATGAGATGATAATGACTTTGTTTCTTATGCAGTGCATTTCTGTCCCCTTTTTTTAAATTTTCTTTTTTCTTTATTTTCGCTGCATATTTTTCGACCAAATTTTGATTACTACTCGGAACCGATCTGCGCAAGTAACAGTGCTTATTCGGGATTGGGTAGGACTTTTCTAAATATCCATTGTTATATTAATGAAAATGGAATGAATTGTCGGAAAGGCTTTCATCGTTTACGGCGAGAGATGCTCGCAAGGGTTATATTTTGTTTGAGGAATTTTTTTCTTTGTCGTGCTTATTCTCTTCAAAAATCAATTATTGTCGCTCATTTGTTCACCGAGGGGTTCATCGGTTGAGGTTTCAACTCTCTTGCATAAGCCGCTTTAATGTCATATTCAAAAATGTTATTGATCTGATTTCACTTGCTACTGGATGAAATTGTATAGCATCGAATGAATGAAATGCTATGAGCAACATGAGCAGTATAAGGTGGCTTTTGCACGTCTCATCTCCCTTACTGCTCAGGTAAAACATCATGGAGAGAAATGCCAATTGCATGAAGTGCTGAAAAATCTAGTTATATGAGTGAATGTTGAAATGTTCATTATATTGGTACATGAGGCAAATGGGAGGATTGCCATTCCCGCTCATCGATGATTATGAACGTGAAACATGTCATAAAGATGAAGAGAATTTAGTAAAATCATAAACGGCAACTCGTCTACTCGTCCAATTGGATGGGTTGTCCACAGCTGGTGCTAAGTCGCTATGGATTTAGTTGTAGAAAGTTGTGGTTTGCTGTGGAATCCTTTTGAGGCTTGCAAGTCACCCATCCTTTCCGAGAAGGGAGGAGGGTTGATGGCCGAATGAGGCTGTCATCCTCTTTCGCGTTGCCAAGCAGAAAAATACTTAAG
Organism: Toxocara canis; assembly: GCA_000803305.1. Taxonomy (NCBI): domain Eukaryota; kingdom Metazoa; phylum Nematoda; class Chromadorea; order Rhabditida; family Toxocaridae; genus Toxocara; species Toxocara canis. The sequence continues at coordinate 34,139 of JPKZ01002155.1, forward strand.
AATTGCGATTGCTGATGAATTATGCATAAAACTCACCATTGTCAAATTTACCTGGTTTTCGTAAGACCGCAAAGTTCCTTCCGTTGGTATTCTTTTGTGCTACCACGGTCAATAATCGTCTCATTTCGGTAGCTGTACGTGGTATGCACACCAGTTTTTGAAAGTATAGGCACTTCGGACTGAACATATTGAAGAGGAAACAAGCAGTATTATAAGATGGCCGCTGAAGAAAAAGTGGATGGTGAGGATGCTGGGCACAAAACACTTGCCACTAGCGGAAGGGCTGGTTCCCTTGACGAGTCAACTTACCTTTGGAAGGGTCCATCTGCCAACGAATTCATTGTTGCTGAGGTTAGCGAATCGCTCTATGTTTCGATCTTTTTAGTTCCTCTTGGATGTGCACGTATCCCATCTTTTGATTACTGTAGATCATCATTGAAAGGTTAGGAAATCCCGAATTCTATGATTTAGAGGATTTTTATTGCATATTTCGGCTGTGGCAAACAAAGATGAATGCGAGGTTGATGTATGCTGTCACTCCTCCTGATCGCTGCATATCTTTCGAGAAATTGTGGCTGGGTGTCAACGGCCTTATTGTAATGGTTTCTACAGTGTGTGAAGAAGGCCTAGTGGAATCGTGGAAGTAGTCAGTATTGCTTTTATGAAAGTAATTTCTTCAAAATATCGTGGAGGGCCTGAATTGTTTTGAAGTTACAAAACTCGAAACTAATTTGACTTCGAGAACTGTGAAATTTCATTTTCGACGAGATCAGTTGACCAACAGTCAGTTGATTAGAAATCATCTATTTCTTAATTTATTTTGTGCTGGCGTAAGTATTAATTTAACATTTATCGTTGGTGCTGCGGTAAATTCGGACGCGAACTTGCGTTGGGTAACATTTGAGCTTAAGTAATTGCGTTATCCTTGTCGCTGATGAAATTCACAGAGAAGCTCACCATTCTCCAGTTTCCTGCTCTAATTATGATTCCAGCTTATATGATGAGATGATAATGACTTTGATTCTTATGCAGTGCATTTCTGTCCCCTTTTTTAAATTTTCTTTTTCCTTTATTTTCGCTGCATTTTTTTCGACCTAATTTTGATTACTACTCGGAACCGATCTGCGCAAGTAACAGTGCTTATTCGGGATTGGGTAGGACTTTTCTAAATATCCACTGCTAACGGTGCTTCATTATTGTCTAAGATGAGACTGAGAAAGGAAACGTTATGAAGTATTCCTCTTCGTTTATTTCGTATCTCAGTTCATCTACAGTTTGTTTTTCATTTATACATGATCGCGACGACGTATGGGAAGAAACTGTCATTCCCTTCCCTCACCTCCCTCTCTCCACTCACCGCTTCATGAGGAATATTTAACTGCGTTGTCGAGAATTTTTCATTAGAACTTCAAAAATTCTTGCTCAAATGAAGAGATATGCCCCAAAATGCCAGTAAAGCCAACTGGAGGACTGTATATGCAAAGTCGTAACTTATAAGTTATTATCAGGTATCGGTTTAACGTTGAAGTATCAGTGCAGGATTCAACGCCTTACTCATATTCCGCTCGAAAAAAAGCAGTATGAAGCGATAAAGGTAGTTTAAAAAACGAATCATGAACCATTCGCAGAAAAGACAGCCAGGAAGCTTGTTGGCTGTACGGATCACACTACCGTAGTCTAATTAATTATCCGCGAGTTGGGGACCTTATTCGTGAAGGAGTACTTTTGTGATTGTTTAAACGTTATTGGTTATTAAAATGTTTTGTATTTAGGCTCATACAGACGGGCCTGCGTTTTATCCGTTAGTTTCGACCATCTCACTCGGCAGTGACCTTTTCCTCGATTACTACCGTCCAGTTGATCCGGAGGTACCATCTTCCTTTTTCTTTTAAAAATTTTGCTCCCTTACATTCATCTTTGCGGTTCAGGATGAGTTTTTTGAAGACTGAATTTTTCATGCTTGCTTCTCATTTGCACATCTACAAAACTGCATAAATTTGAAGCTGCTACGCAAGATTTTCAAAAGTCTCATCTCCAAACCGTTTTTTCTCCATCGTTCTATAAGACGGTTTCAGAGTAGCGGCATTCCAAAGGAGCAGCGTTATGCGGGTTCAATGCTACTCGAACGTCGCAGTCTTATATTGGTAACCGACGAGGCGTATTCGTTTTATTTGCACGAAATCGACGAAAGGCTTTGCGACGAAATCACTGACAATGTTTTCAATCGACAAATCGCGCAAAGGGAAATCGGTCAGCGAATTGATCGTCAGCTGAGGTTAGTGATATGATTTGGTTGGCATTAGCGAATGATAACTGCAGCTGAACTAATGGTAGGTAATGACATGTACGATGGTTAGTTACATCGAACAAGAGTTTGAGCCTGCTCAACAGCTTGGTGATGAATAAGAGCTTGAAGGTATGGGCGATCGCACCTTCACCTATAGTGTCGCTCGCAGCCTGTATGAGGAGTGCTAATTACAGGAAGCTTTTGATTTTGAGATTTGGAGACACAGTTGATCGCATATTGAATTTCTGGTATGCTGCAGGACAGGGCCTTAAGTCGAGGAACTCTTTTTTTTTCAAGTCTTGTTGGCCTTTTTAGAAGAAGATATCCGGTCGTTGTTTGCTGCAATAAATGGAGCGAGTGCTTTCAGCAGATTTAGAATGAATTACTTTAGTGTGTCTGTGGGTTCTTCGAAATGAATTGTTTCATTTTCAGAGTATCCCTAACAATTCGGAATGTACCAAAGGTAAGCAAACAGAATCTATTCGGTTTGCTTATGAGACGATGAATCATTTGTTTGGTCAAATAAATATTATGTTGTACAGAGAAATGTTTTCTATGATGTGCACTGTTGAAATGGGATGTTATTGTTGTTGTAATTTGTCGATTTCCTTTTATGTTTTGAGTGGTTATATGTTGTTATCTCCGATCCCCTCTTGCTATCTATCACATTAATGTTTTTTTCCTATATCCTGGAGTTTAGTGCAACAAGTGAAATTATTTGCTATACATACAATTGCCAAACTAATCACTGGTTCTTTTATCCACCATTCGTCACAGCGAAAACGCATGAGCGACTTATGCACGTGCTTTTCACATATTTATATGTGTGTTTGGCTTTCCGATAGTTTCCATTCAAGAGCCAGAAAAAACTTTCACTATAAAATTTTTCTTGCTATGCCATTAAACAAAATTTACAAGCGATCCATGGATGTACGGATGAGTTATTGCGCGGTAAAGGTAAGTAAGGCGGTAATAAGTCCTTTCAAGCTGAATTGGTGCAATCGAAATTTTTTTAGTTCATTTTGACCAGAATTATAAAAAGCGCGCGTCATTCAGGCCTTTTAGCATCTGATGATGTTAAATTTCTAAATTGCTTTCATGACGTCGACTATTCGGTTGTTGTCGCTGGAAGAATGGAAAACGCTAATACGTAACCAAACTACCTTCTTTTCATTCTTAGCAATACGTTGTTTTTTTTTTTTTTTTTCAAGAATGGGATTGTTTTTGGCACCAATAAGATTTTATCCGATGGTTGTGCCTTTGGTTTTTGGTATCGTTTCTGATAAACTGAAATTTAAAATAAAATTGGTTATGCTTATTGGCTGGGAACATGGATAAAATTTTTGTTGAGATAGCAATTGTGCTTCTACAAGCAGCTGTTTTCTCTGTTTGCGTCTATCCATTCGAGCATCCTAGACCGTGTACTGTTCGCAGTAGTCTCATACTAAGTTTTTCATACTCAAATACATGTAAAATTGCTGCTGCTTTCACCATTCGTTGTGCGCTTTTTCACCTCACCTTCAACTGAAATGTCCAAAGGTTTCCACCTTTTAAGCTCACCAGTGAAGCGCCCATCAAACAACCGCTATGCATATTCCAATACGACACTATACACCTGTTCATTTCAGATATGTTGCATTTTTGTATTCGATGAGGCAAAACACATAATAATGAAGCGATTTTAACAAAAAAGATACTACTTTTTAGGAAATGCTTTACGGCTAGTCTTTCACTGTGTCGCGAAACGTGCATGTGTTTTTAACGGCGATCTTATTTCGTTAATGATCATTTGGCGTTGTGTACTTATAGGGCATATTTAGGTGAAGGCCTTATCGTGAATTTTTTTTTCCGTTCTAGAAAATTATGTTGTTTGCAACAATAGTAATAGACCAAGCAGTCTTGTCTGTTTTTGCGGTTTTGTTAGGTGCCTTTTGAAACGCTTCGTTGAATATAATGTGCACAGCGCGGCAGTCATCATTTGAGCGTTATATGATTGCGCAACGTGAACCGTCAAATTGACACGTCACAAATGGCCCATATGCCAGAAGCGGCACTTTCTCTGTAAAAGCCAACAAAACACCCTCCCGAACACTATCTTACTCGCGCATCATTTTCCTCTTAGCAATATCGCATCTATTTGCCAATTTTTATGCCTCGAACTGGCGCATGTTTTCTTGAGCGTGATCCTGTAATTTTTCATAACCCTTTTGAACTTTACTATCCTTGCACTATGCGATTCTGTAATGTGCAAGAGAATAGAATTGTTTAAGAAGTTAAGCAAGAAGCAGTGAAACTATGGTAAATGAGCGGCGCCATAGAAATATCCCTGATCAGGTCTGTCGCTGTAAAGCAGTTACGAAAACGGCTAAGATATGCTGCGCGTAAACGTGAGTTGAAAATTTTTAAAGTGGAAGCAAGGCTACAAAGCAATGATACAAAACTGCAGGTCATAAAAACTAAGTTTTAGGCGCAAGATTTTGTGTCATAGTTTTCCGCTACGAAATTCGCCTCGTGGCGGCCTGATTTTTCTCACTCTCTGCGTTTTAAGTACTTTTACGTGAAAGTGTCCATTCGTAATATGTCCTTGTTATCCAAAAACGTGTTCGCAAGCTTCACAGAGACGCAGAATTTGCGCTCTCGGAAAGAATTTGGACGAATGTCAAAGCTGGCGCACATCAGATGTGAACTCTAACAAAGAAATGTGTTATTTAGTTATAATAAAATATGGAAAGTTGTAATTTGTTAAGCTCCAAGTATCCGATTCGAAACTTTCAAGGTGGTTAGGATATGTGAAAAGAATTAGCAGCTTGAGTAAAGAGGAAGGTTCACAGTTCTGCATCTAAAACTACAATCTATACGCCTGATAGGAGCTCATATCAGAAAAAAAAATAGCATTTGTGCCACCGACTGTCATTTATGTTTTCAAATGCGTTAAATAGCTCTGTCATACCGTAGTTGTTGTTGTGCCGACGATCATGCATCTTTTTCAGATATCTTTGTCTTATTCGATAAATTTCGTTCGTTTTTACCTATCAGTTTTTTAAATCCTTGAACTCATAGTGAAAAAAAAATAGGTTCAAAAATTATTTGGAAGGAGGTAGAGGGAACTGGGACTAAATCGATAAACTCATTTCCATTAAGACATTGGGAAAAAAAAAAGTGTGATTCTTTGCCCATTCATCACGATCTCATTTCATTCGTTTTTCCCCCGAGGAAAATGAAGAAATGGTTGCTTACGGTTGATTTTGTAATAGAAAGTATTGAGAGCGAATCGCAGAGGGGTTAGCTTCATCATTATGTGCAAACAAGCATAGAAGTAAGTCTTTGAAAGAAAAAAAAAACAATTGGTCAGTCGCTTCTAAATTAATACATTAACAGCCGGCTCAAAAGCAAATTTTTGAGGACTAGTCAATCATAAGCAGCTTATCTTTAAAGCTAAATGGAATCAGTATCAAGGCTAAAAGAAACGAGAGAAGAAGAAAATTATATCCAAAATTGATCTTCTAGTTGGAATAGCACTCAAGAGCAGTGCATTGCACGCTATTTATAAACAAAGCCATCGTCCGTCTGGTGACCACTGTGACACTGTAAACTCAACACGCACGATACTCTATGGGACAGTAGAGCAAAAGGTCAACCGTTAGCAGTTTCTTTAGAAGCTGTTCCAAATAAATCCATCCATTCATATTAATATTTTCCCTGCAAGGAACAACCGAATAACTTCTTCCCCCCACTTGATATACTATTTGCTCCAAACGACTGCGATCAGTAAAGTGAACATAAAAAGGACTGCAGCGAAATTGGAGAAATGAGTGGTCAGTTTTGGTCCATTTCTTCCCAGCGAAATCAAGACTGCTACCCTTATTGTCAGCAGTAATATATTCGTGTCATGGCGCTTAGAAAACAAATTTTTTCGACAACCATATTCGCGCATGTCATCTGTGACAGGCGTAGAGAAAGTGCCTCATGGAAGGTCTGGAAATGTTAAAACGGTCTCCAGTTAAAGCGGTGGTGGTATCGACATATTACTTTCCTGAAAGACTAAGAGGTGACCTGGATGCATTAAAGATTCAAAATGATGAGGTAATCATGATGAGGTAAAACCAAAATCTATACGCCTGATAGGAGCTCGTATCAGAAAAAAAACGTTCGTTTGATTCGATCATATTTCTTCGATAGGAGATTATTATTGTAGAATTGATCATTTCTGAGATACTCCTAAAAACATCTTAATTCTTATTAGATCACTGAGAGATGTCGCTGTCGTCTACGATCAAATCTGGAATTATTTTATAGAACCAAAAAGATGTTCGGTACGAAATGTGTTCAGAATCAAACCATTGAGATCGACAACTGATGTGCTCATTTCAAGTAAATGCGATTTGTACATGGCCGAATGAATTCGATGCGAGACGCGACTTCGTAATGGTTATTTTAGAAGATCGTCTCGCGACTTATTTCGCTCTTAATGCCTTTAAGACGAGGGGATTTACTTGCGCGTTCATAAACAAGCATTTCGAATCGCATCTTTTCCCTACTTGGTGGGCGTGTCATCAACGCTACCGTATGCCAAACGTCACTGCCAGTTGCGTTTCTGCGATTGGCTCAACGAGAGGTCGTCGCGCTGGTGGTAAGCGAGCTGCCAAGCTTATGGAACAGTTGCTATAGAAGAGGCAGCACGGCGTTGCATGCGGTGAAAGCCTTGTGGATCAAGTTGTAGCTGTATTCCGTAATCTGGTTGCATCAAGAACGCCTGCCTGTGTGTCGTGTAATCCGACGGGCTTGTTGAAGGCTTGAAGGCTCAGTGCGCAGTACGGCCCTTTGTTAGTAAAGCACCACGAGTGTTAAGCCGAATATTTAACGTAATCCACGTGAGCTCAACAGGCTTCGCGCAATGGATTTAGATGCGCACCAACAGCACAATCTAGCCGCCTTTCCTCATCACCTTATGAGCGCTGCAGTCTCAGCACTCGATGTTGCCGCAGGCGGTGCCGCTAGTGCAGGTGGTCTACTGTTTGACAGCTCGCCCTCATCTGGTGGTTTACCGTCGAGTACTGCCCTTACACCATCAAGCACTTTGTGTCCACCACTCAGCAGTCCTTCATCCAGTGTTTTTTCGACTGCCCAGCATGATATTTATCGGCTCCCGAATGTTGGCAACGCGCAAAACAGCGATAATCCTGGTAATATTGCCGGAAAACTGCCGAAAAGTGAGTAAAGTTATTCGACAGGCTTGAAGAAGATTATTAAGTGCATATCATCCCCTCTGAGACTCGTGTCCTCGCTTTGAGTTGTAGGAATCAAAGGTGGCAGTGAGTAATTTGCAAGAGTATAGGTCTTAATTGCGCATGTGCTTGTTGGGTTCTGTAGAATTCGTTTTAAAAAGCTTCAAATGGCAGAAATTTGGGCAGCTGAATTCGCAAGCGTGCCCTCGTGTTTTGAGTATTGTTTAACCGGCTGTTAGTTAAAGTTGTTAAACAAATTGAAGAGAAAACCATAAACTATGATTACAGTTGAAAATCCAAAAGACGATTACGACGTGAATCCACCGAACGCCGACAATGAGCAGAATTCGACCGGTTCGCCCGAGGCATGCCTTATCAGTAATCAGAAACCTCGAAGGCAGAGGACTCACTTCACCAGCCATCAGGTAACGTCTCAAGGATAACGCTTTCGATATCGTGCTATTTTATAAGCGTCAAGTATTATTCCACACATATGCGTCATGGAATTATGTTCTGAGCTTCAACACTGAAGTGTTTCTTTTAAGCAGATCAAACAAACTCTGTCAGTTCTTACCGCGCCTCGTGTAAATGGCAGAAAAGGTCAAACAGACTAAGACTCATATAGTCAGCGTAGTCAGTAGGAGAGAACGAAGGAACAAATGGGTTATAGAAACTGTGATTCAAACTGTGGTAGTGTGCTGCGAGGAAACGTTTTTCCCTGGGTGGAGAATTGTTCGTGGACCGTGTGGCAGAGCTGGCTGGGCAAAGGTAGGAAAATCTTTTAGAAGAAATTCCTTGAAATGCTCCACAACAGGATCGTTTGCGATCCAGTGGTCCACCGTTTGGTTTTTTGATTGACATTCATTTTCTGTTCCATTTACGATCTCGGAAAATGACTTTTTTCTACCAATTGTTTGTTTCTGTGGCTGAGAAATGGCGGGACGATATGAGTCATAAATGCGCACTAAAATACTGAATTAGTTGGAGTTAGAAAAATGCTTTCCCTAACATCTAGTCGAAAGGAGTTTTGGTAAGCATACTCTTCGAAAATCGACCTCTGTGGTAGCTTACCTCAAACCATTATCACATGTATGTGAGTCAAAACTAATTACTTCTTCATCTTCTAACCAACGCGTAAAGTGAGATCGAGGGGAGAGATATACTGAAAAAGCGCAATGCTTTTTAATAAAATCGTAACTAAGCTGGTTGTTTAGCTTCATAAGCCTTAGGCGAGTAACTGTTCCAAAGAACGGAGAGAGAATAGTGCTCATAAAGTGAGAAGGAAAAAAAACCGAACAACAAATGGTTACGTTAAATAGAAATGGTGAAAAGACAATTAGCACTGACGGATGATTTACTCTCAGTACGAATGGGAAGAATGCAATGCATAAAATAGGATCAGGAAAGAATGAGTTCAGAAGAAATGTTTCTCGACCTTTCTACGCTTCATCAAGTGCCACATAGACTGGAAATGTGGACGGTGGTGTGCTAGTGTAAATAATAAACACATCAAATTCCAAATTTTAGTCCCTAATAAATTCGATCAAAGGCAATTAATGTTTTATTTCTAGTTGACCGAACTGGAGAATTGGTTTTCGCGTAATCGATATCCGGATATGGCGACGCGTGAAGAGATCGCTCTTTGGATAAGTCTAACGGAACCACGAGTTCGGGTTTGTTATGTCTTTCTTTTAATTCTGTCACGCTTTTAGCCGCCAAATTAACGATTTTCTTTCTCGGATGTCATATATTGCTTATTCATTACACCGCTTTTGCCTGTACTATTTGAATTTAGAGAATCGTAATGTATTATAATCAGTGAGCTCATGCGCCACCGATAATTTCTTTCTTTCTTTGAGCGATACAGGGAGTGCTATCCGGAAAAAATTCACTTTCTTCAAGCGGATTATAAAGGTAACTAAGGGAGGATGGAAGCGCTTTATGCAATTTTCATTTGGATATTAAAATTTCATGATGATCAAAACAGCCGAGACAAGATCTTTTCCAGGGGGAGGGGGAGAGGGAGGGGAGTGAGGGAAATGACCGGTTTACAGAGTAGGGGAAATGACGGACTTGCAAAGTTCATTGATCTTTCTTCCAACATTTTTCTGCTGCAGCTGATGGGATATGAGAAACTCTTCTTGAAGGTTCACTTCAATTTGGTTCGATCTCTAGACTGCAGCCGCATGTTGGATGGGAGGAGGGAGGGGAAGGAGAGGAGAAGAGAGGGGAGGAGATGGATGGGGGGGGGGGATGGGATATGATCTTCTTGAAGGTTCACTTCAATTTGGTTCGATCTCTAGACTGCAGCCGCATGTTGGATGGGAGGAGGGAGGGGAAGGAGAGGAGAAGAGAGGGGAGGAGATGGATGGGGGGGGGGGGGTGAGCGAGAAAGGG
>JPKZ01002155.1:52115-103066 GCA_000803305.1 Toxocara canis
TACCCCCACCCTCCCCCCTCCATTTCCTCCTTAGACGATATCCGGATTTGATTGGGTCCTAAACTTTTAGTTGCACTGGTTTACGACCTCATTTTCTTTTCCATACGATTTTTGCCCGCATTCTTTCCCACCTGTCACGCTATTTTCCATTCTTTTCAAACGTTCTACAGCTTCAGCTAAAATTCGGGTTCTTGCTTGCAACTAACACCTCCTAATAGTGAGATGGGTTGGTGGGGATGGGGAGAAGGGAGGGGAGTGGTTATTCATCTGTTGTTCTGGCCAAATAGTATTTAAGATTTAAAATTAAGCAATCGAATAAGTTAGCCGGATTTGATGGCTTAGTCCTGCGTAACGCTCCTTAGATTTTGCTGACCGTATAAGTAAACACGAATTATTTACTTTCAGAGTGCCCTGATCTGTTTTAGCAAAAGTCGTAATGGTTTTTCCACTATTTATACGATTTGCGTCTTGTATGGTGAATCTGTTTTCAGCATTACTAATAGAATATATCGTTTAGCCGTTTTCGATGTGCTAACAAATTCAGGCACCACTTCAACATTCATTTCCTCAACTCATGACACCAGCCTCCTCAAACAATGCCGCAATTTCTCGCTTCACGTCGGCGCCGGCAGCTTTCTATGGCAGTACACCTAGTACAGTGATGCCAAAGGAGGAAAAATTCAAGTTGGATGCGCACCCATACGGTACGTCTTCACAGATGCCGAATATCGGTCAACCTCAACCCGGTTTCTCGTTGCAGTCCTACCAGTACAATGGACCTCTGTGATCTGCGTCTGCTGCGTTTAAATTGGATGAGCGAAACCTACTAATTATTGTATTGGCTGTAATTGTTTCTTCGTAGAGACATGAATGAATGAAAACGTACTGAATGGTTGTAGACCGTAGGCAGACTAGAGAACTTTTTGGATCAATTTTAAAAGCAACATATTCGAAAAAGTTACGATTACATACTGAAAGGTTTATCTGGACACATGATGGCGTACAGGGATTCTTTTGTAACGTTGCTGATTCCTACAGTTTCTCTCAGATTCGCTTGAAAAGAATCACTAAAAATTTTCGAGATATTGCTCTCTTTTTGCATCCTCTTTCGTCGAATCAAACCTATTCGTCTCAGAAGTTAAACTGCCCCTTCGATAGATCAGTAGCGGAGCAACTACGTCGCTGTGCTCATAGCAATTTGTAATTCCTAAGCCGGGAATGCGTAACGTCGAGTTAGGGTATCGTTCTCGTAAGGATCTGGAAGCGTTAAACGTAAGGCTAAGCGATTTTAAGCGGCAAACAAAGCGGCCTTTGGTAAGAGTAATAGAGTAATACTAGCGCAGCTGATTGCATTCATATATGCATATTTCATGAAAATTTCTGAACTTCGAAAAATTCGTCTAACTTTTTCAATAATGTCTTTGTTTGCTTATGACAATCGAAATCATTAAGTCATCAGTATCTCTGTGTCATTCCAGATTATGATATGGCGTAATGAGACTTACAAAAGTTCATGAACGTAGTTATAAATCGCCGGAATGCTAGCGTTTGCAATATTGCTCTCTTCGTGTAGTTGATAAGCTTGTGCAATGACCTATGCGACAATCACTCGATGGTTTTTCGCAATCGGAACTGGATGTTATCATATACTAGTGAAATTAATGACCACTACTGCTATGCATTCACGAACGCTTACTAAATTAACGAGTTTTTAGTCGTCTTTCAAGTATCAGCTATTTTCTCGCAAAGTAGACACTAATCAAACACAAATTTTCATTACTTTGTTTTGTTGTTGAGATGTTAACTGTTTCAAATTAACACAGCGTCGGCCCACTCAGCGATTGTTTATTAAAAATTAAAATCCACCAATAAACAATGTAATATGGACGCGCTTTCATAAATAAACGGTTCATTATGGAATATTGTGCAAGCACGAACTCAATTTTTGCTTTCCGTTAGTTTATTCGATCAATTAAAACGCAGAGTGTTACTCATTTTGCTTCATCAATTCGATCCTTCTTGCATATATGCTCGTTAGCAATTAATTATTAGAGTCCATTTTTCAAAAATGCAATTTACGTGAGCTCTTACTTCGTGTGCACAAATTGCATATTAAGCATTCTTTTGGTATGTAATTTATTAATAATCGCATTTACATCGCTTTACGCTTGGTCCTTTCAATTCACTTCTCGTTCTTTTCTCATTGTTTGTGCCTAAACTATTCCTTGGTTGGATTCAAAGTTGAATCTTTATTGTATGCTTTCGACTCGTTACTCTCTATCATGCGCATGCATTACTACTTTGCTTTCTAGATTGCTTGATTATGGATAACGCAAGAAAAAAGCGAAGAAAAGTGATAGAAGCACCCAGCGTTGAGGGATACCAATTTCAACAAAGCCAAAGTTGAGAAGGAAGCGATTGGCGAATATGGCGAATATTGTAGATGAAATTTTTAAATAGCTGTTTTAGCGCAGGGTCGGGGTTGAATTAGCTGCCAGGCTTTTGTAAACGCAAATTCGAATCAAAGCTATCGTAGGCATTGGTGACATATCGTACCAGGCAAGCAATTTTCTTGTTTTCCAAAGTATTGAAAACGAACTCGCTTATCACGACATGAGCTTTGATCACGGAATAGTAAACAAGAAAGCCATGTTGAAAGTCAGATAGCTTCTCATTGATAACAACGTACAGCCGGGCATAAATGCATGGTGTTTTTTGCTTTTTGTTTTCATCATATATTTTTTTAAACATTTCCATCATATATTTTTCATCATAAAAAACTTCTTGAAGAAATTTCGAAAAGAAGGCGATAGTGTTATCGGCCCGTAATTCGATGAATCTTTTCGGTCTCATCCGATCACCAGTGAATCTCTCCTTCCTCTCTAACTCTATGATCCATTACCGTCCTCGCCATCGAAGTGGTGTACGAGCGATTAATGACATGGTTTTGAAAAGACGGAACTTTCCATCTGGTCTCTCGTTGCTGTTTTCTTTTTTCGGGCAGCTTATGCTAGAGTTTTCATTTTCATTTTTTTCAGGCTTTGTTGTTTCTCTCTTTTTCGCTATTTTCAAATATTGAATATAAGCAGATTAGTGAAACACGCGATGCGGAGGATATTTAAAAAGAAATAACTGACGTAATGGAAATACATGCTCATACATTTAACGTAACATTTCGAAAATAGAATAGTTATGCTTGCCACCCACAAAAGTTGAGAAACAGAATAGTGAACGTGCATTGTTGAATTAAATTGTGCGCAAAATGGTCAATGTCAATAGTCCCTTAGTGTGCACTATTTACTATTAAATGGTGTCTAATTAACGGATTGAAATTAGATATGACGTCATCTTACATATAACAAGCAATAGGCAACAAACTGGAAATGTATTTTTCGCTGAAAATTTCTCATTATCCGTCAAGATGCATTTCCTTTCATATCGCCATCGAAACATTCATCACTTCTAATTGCCGTTTTTTCCATTCCGTAAACTTCTTAGCCGTTTAACGAGAAGATACAATTCGTCTCTCAGAATTCCATATTTGTTCGTTTTCTTTTCTCAATTATCAATGGAAGATGCATTCCAAACGATCTCTAACAATTCTGGGAAAATCTCTCAACATTCCCTTTTTTCTGGCATAAGTTGTTTTTGAGGTAAACTTTATACGAGTTTCATAACACTATGAGTGTGGTTTCAATTTGGTAGCATAAATTTTCAGTCTTCATATTTGTGGTGCACCTTCTAATTTCTAACCAGAAAAAAAGCCAAAATCGTAGACATTTGGGCTGGAAGATGATGATGCTGTAGAAAAAAGTCTGGGCAGTTACGAATTCGCAATGTTAAGGCATGTTTTGCAAACCTGTGTGGTTAAGGAGAATTCGCAATTGGAAAGATTTGCATTTTGCGCAAATTTGGGAGTGCTTTTTCATGAAAGTCATCTGGTATACATGTATGCAACGTTTCTCGTTACTTAACACGGACAGCTCATGAAGGCCATTTCAATTTACTGTAATATGATAGCACCAAAGCGAACTCGAGGTGCCTCAAATCGGTAGAATTCATTCGAATGCAATATATATCAATTTGCTTGCCAAACTGGCTTGTTAGAGACGTCGAGAAGTTGTTCTTCGGCTTCCCCTCTTCATATTGCTAGTTAGTTATAGCGGCGCGTCGATGTGCAGCAATGATGAACAATGTCTCAATATAAGAGGTAGCAAAAGAAGACTATTGCCATATTGATAGTAGCGACCCTTTCAATCTCTGGGTGAAACGTGAAGAAATAACACTCTTTTCATTGGCAAGCACTACTTCCTGAGCTATCGGTTCGACGCTCATAAATTTTAGTGCTCTAGATATTTAGCTGCAGCAATCAATACCGCACTTTTCGTTGCGGAAGGCTAAGTTCCTTTTGGTCGTCAGATCATTGTTTCCTAGTAGCCGTTCGTCTAATCTTGATCGCGGGAAGCGATGAAATATAGTCACCACACACTGTACTTTGAAGAAAGTGAAAAGGTGCTTTAGAATTTGTCAAGCGAGCAGCAGTTCAACTTTTGGGGGGATGGCGATCGTTCATACTCATTCACCCTGACTGCTGTAATTTGCTTGGTCCAGTGGAGGAAATTTTTTTCTTCTTCAAATTTTCTCTTATGCCGTCGGCGATTCGTTGCTGAACTTTGCGGACATTTGTTCACACGATTAGCTATTAAGCGCAAATAGCTCGCATGCAAGTTGAGTTATTGAAAAAGTTCGGAGTACCTGAGAAATGATTAGCCATTGTAAACGCGAAGCGAATATCGGCGCTCCTGAGCACGAAAAACGATTCGCTTTCAATTAAGCATACACGAGATACACTATTATTTCAGGGCGTACTACTTTACCGATATCCGGTTCAATGTTTAGCTGTCATCGCTGGATGACTGCAACTCTTTTTTCTTCCCTTAACGAGCCGCACTATATAGCAAATGCTAGAGCTATGAATTAAACTCATCTCTTTCGTGAAATTTCTTGTTTTCTCTCAGACGCAGTGTAACGTTTCTTTCTGAATAAATATGTTGTCGATGCATCTCCGAAACTTGCAGTTTCTTTGAGCTAGATTTATAACAACAGGAACCAAAAGATGGCATTGCAGTTTTGAAAATCTTGAGGTAGTGTATCCCCTCCAAGGTTCAAAGTAGCCTTTCAGTTGATACCTCACCTTGCATTTTCAGTCATTCGACACACTTTCAATAACTTGATGTTTGCTTTGGCTTGTCGTTTTGCTTCAATCTCACAATTAAGAACAATGAATGAAATGCAAAATATTTTTCACTTTATATTTTAACTAATAGCTTTGTAACTGCTTTGCGATGCTGCTGATATCCAGCATCACTAGTAGTTTTACCGGTTTATTTCGTCATTAATGCTAATTTCGAAATTCCGAAACTCTGTTAATCGTTACTCTGATGAATGTCGCGTCTTTCTACTTGTATAGGTAATTAGAAAAGTAAATGGTTTCTTTCAACCAAAATTCATCAATCTGTTTGATGATTTCTCTCAGTATTTACTTTGTTATCCAATGCAGTTGTAACAGTTTTATTTTCAACTCCTTATAGCCAGAGTCGATGAATTGTTTGTTAAAAATTGCATAAACAGACAAGTGTAATTCGACAAATAACGCGCTCCTCATGTAAGTCATGCAAGACACCTGCCCTCATGCGATGTAGATCAAAAAATGTTAAAAGCGATCTAGTGCTTCCTTCTTCCCCTCTTGTTTCTTTTATCCTGTGAGTGAACCCTCGCACCTTTTTCTTTCTCGCCCTTCACTCGTTCGTCCTCCTTTTATCTCAAGCAACTTTTTATTGTCTCTGCTATCTAAACGAAATATCTTCGTTATTTATGCGCATGTTCAGAATTGCAAATACATGTTCAGAATCACATGTTCAAAAAACATATTTATGCGCAAGAATTGGTGGTGTTCTGCAAATATCGTTTATCCAATTGCATGGATGATTTTGAGTCTCTAGCATTTTTAAGACTAGTTTCACTTTTCAGAGTCAGTGGGAAAAAAATCGATTATAAGCGGCTGTAGGTTCATTTTTAATTAAGCATAGCATGCTTTGATAGCTTCCTCTGAATCCGTCAAGTACAATGCTTCTTTCAAAAGGTAAAATGGTTTCGCACACCTGCATAACTCAACCTTTGTCAGTTTGCAAAACATTAACGTGCTATTTATACACTTGTTGTACTTAACAGCTCACTGTTGGATTTTTTACAACCAAGTGTGTGTGTGTGTTGTGCGTGTGTGTGTTTGTACGTGCGTATGTGTTATGCATGTGTGTGTATGTGTTTATGTGTGTGTATGTGTGCGTGTAAGTTGTGCATGTGTGTGCATGTTGTGTGTATGTGTGAGTGTGTGTGCCTACGTTGTGCATGTGTGTATGTGAATGTGTGTGTGTTTGCGCGTGTGTGTGTGCGTTCGTGCATATGTGCGTGTGTGGGTGTATTTGTACTTAATATTTATGGTTAGCGGCTTTCATTCGTGTCGCGCCCATTTTTATCGAAACAGTTGGAGACACTCGGCTTTGATGTGTATGGTAGACCTTTACGTTAGCATCCAGTAAACAATGCCTTAGGCTTGAAAAGTATGTCCTCGTTCGAAGTGATTCGAAATGGTTAGACGGGAAGATTGGAAGCAAAGAACGACGAAGAAAAGAGCGAAAACAAACGAATAACAAAGGATGTGTTGATTAATGCCTTAGCGCAGCGGGCTAATAATTGCGGCGAGCTATTGGCGAACAGGCATTGGTTACTTCTGCAATATTTCATAGGAGTATGATACAAGACTTAGGAATGTGCGCTTAGCACTCATAATTAAGGATTATAATTGAAGCTGAGGACTTTTATTTGAATGTTTGCTCAAACACGATTGTAACCTTGCCATAATTGTTAATTTTGACATCTGGCAAAGATATACTAAATACCCATCGTGGGATGCCTGATCGCTAGATGACTGTGCATAGCAGCGTTATGCTGCTTTATTCGTTTTTTATTTCATTCTTCATTTTGCCCAGGAATTAAGCAGAGGAACCACCTACGCTTTAATCAACTTTTCTCGTCAGCAACAAACCAATCGCATAGCGCCAGCCATTTCAACTAGTCGCACCAATCTTCTGGTCCGTAAAGCGACTACAAGACAATAAACAAGCCAAAATCATGCAGAACAGTGGTCTTACCAATGGACTTTTAATATGCCATCGGCACTTGTCCCACCTTTGTTCACAATTTTATGCATGCTTTCTGCATGATTTGTAGATAGTTCTATCTTGCGCGGGTCAGCGAATTGAAAAAAAAAAACCTTTATTGCTTTATTGTAAATATCACTGAACTGATTAATATGAGTATCACTGTTTGCTATGTATATAATGCACCAATTAAGCTGCCCTTCATTATTAATTTATGAAAAAAAGTTACCATATGAGTTTCGTTGTCAATTACAATCGTGGCATTATTTCGTTGGAATGCTTTTTCGTTTTATGTCCAGCTGGTTCGACAATAGAAGTGATATTTTATGTGGCCCAAAACGTTGTTATGGAGTGAGTGTTTAAAACGAACTTTTAAATTCCTTGAAAACCCTAGCAATTTGTGCTGATGATAGCCATCGGGTTGGACAACAACGATATATACAGGTTGGGGGGAGGGAAGAAGGAGGGGGAAAGGGGTCCAGGTACGAGGGGGAATGTATTGCTTGCCGATAAAATACTATTACCATAGCGACAGGCAGCCGCTGGCAGCTATGTGCCACTTAAGACAAGAATTTCGATTATACAAAGCAAAGTATGCGCCCCCTATTTGACTGATTCTCTTTGACCGATTGCAATTCAGTCGTTCATACAATAGTTCGCCATCATCGATTACGGTTATTCTGTTTCCCACAGCATTACTTTTGACTCAAGTACAGATGGTCACCGACCTTCCCTCAAGGTTTTGACGCTGAAACGCTTTGCGGTTTTTTTCTTCCTCTTTGCATTGTTTGAAATTTCTTGAATATTTGCTTGCCGATGTTTTCTAGCTTTTTTTTGTTTTGCATGTGCCCTCTGAAAGTTCGCGAACTTTTATTTCACGACACTCATTCAGAATGAATTGCTCACATAGATTTATTTGACTTTCGAGCTGTGAGAGATTTTGAATGATCTCTTTGAAACATTGCTCTCGACTTTTCTGAGTCATTCCATATTGGTACCATCGGAGCGGACCGATCGCTGAGGGTTAAGCGCCAAACAACCGTTTTCCTAAAACTGTGGTAAATGCGTACCAGCTTTGCAGAATTTTGCTCTAAATGATTTGTTTTGAAGGCTTTCCATCTGACTGTAGTTCGAAAAGTAATTGCCTCAACTGCTCTTTAAAAAAGCCTTCTTGCAGTTCACGAGGGACCCATTGGTTGTCAAACAAATAGATGTCACAGCTCGCACAGCTTGCCTCAATGCTGTTTAAGTGAACTAAGCGTTATAGGGTGCTTGACGTAAAAGCGAATAATTCAATTCACTACAATTCAGTCCAATAAAAGGCAATCGCCATACCACATGACTAGCTGCCGCGTAAAATATTTTTTTATACGAAGATACGGCGGTTAATTGCGCATTCGGTCCTCATGGCGTGTGGCATGGCGCCTGAATATACGTAAAGTACTGCTTTTCTTAATGCAAATTTTGTGCAGAGGTTTCGCAGATGGATAATTTACCTTTACTTCTTTTCGCAGGGGTGGAGACGTTTTAATGAATAGCCACAGGGTGCTATTTTTATCTAGACATGGCGCCTGAATATACGTAAAGTACTTCTTTTCTTAATGCAAATTTTGTGCAGAGGTTTCGCAGATGGATAATTTACCTTTACTTCTTTTAATATGCTGTTGGGTCATTTTGAAACCCCGAATAATCGTTTTGAGTGATAGAGACTATTGTACGCAAATTAGTAAACGGCTAAATGAATAAATGAGTCATCTACATTTTTCGAATGCGCATTATATGCTACTCAGAAAGAGTTACGAAGCAATAACAATACATTTACTTCCTATAATGATTCACTGAGTTCGGTGCTGATTCCCAAACGCATCATCTCTGAAAGCGCCTGAATATACGTAAAGTACTGCTTTTCTTAATGCAAATTTTGTGCAGAGGTTTCGCAGATGGATAATTTACCTTTACTTCTTTTCGCAGGGGTGGAGAGGGGTGCTTGCCAGATCATGACCACTGAAAAAATCTGCAAGCGACCCTTCAAGGTGGTCTTCAACGGATTCGTTCCAGTCAGTGAGTTTGTTCTAGGTGCCTATATATACCAGCTTCAACAGAATCGCAAGCGTAAGGCGCCACAACCGTTTTAACTCATCTCAAGAAGGAACCCGTACAAGCAGTAAACTGACTTGTCAGTGCACATATATTTTATTTGTTGTTTGAAGATAATACAAAAATTCATTCATCTTCTCCTCAACGAATACTTTCCTCATTTCGCCTTTTTTAACTGTTTTGGCTATGCCTTTTTCCAACGTCGGGATATCGCAGGAAGCAAAATAGGAGCAAAAATACTTCGGCGACTTTGTCGCTTATCCAGAAAGGTTTTCTTAAGATAGCATCAATTTGTAAACGGAAGACTCGTGTGGTAGGTTTATGTTTATGCCGTGCTTACGTCGTACTCGGTTTTACATTACTATTTATTTTAGAAAATGCTTTTCTTTCACAAATGAAACGAATCGTCTGACAAACTTATCGATTTCTGCCTGTGAATGAAATTCGTGGCAACGCTTTGGAGTTTGGTTTTTCTTCATCGGCTTAAGCTGCAATTTTTAAATTTGTTACTAACGTTTTTTTTTCGAATGTCAGCCTTGCACGCACACAGAATGAACTAACAGACCGATGATTACAGCGAGCACAAAACAATACATTTACTTCCTATAATGATTCACTGAGTTCGGTGCTGATTCCCAAACGCATCATCTGGTTTAGCAGATAATTTCTTCAAACGTCTTTATCCTGAAAAAGACACGCAGCTGCGCACGAGACACTACCCTTATTACCTCAATATGTCCAAATTTTTCATTTTCTTTATCGTTATAGCAATTAACGAAATCGTTTCGAATGATCTTGCACGTTCAACAAACCAATAAAACATTTTCCTTTAATCACTTTAGATGCCCTTATCGTCCGCACACTTATTACCGCTCATGCACTGAAAAGCATAAAATATCGGATGACATGTTGGACGGATTGTTTTGTTTATATTTCCTTGTTTTTTTCATAACTGCAGAAAATAATATTTTAAACGTTGCCTTCTCTTCATTAGGATTATAAATTATTGCCGAATTTCATAGCAGCACAATTCGACAATCTGTTTCACTCGCCTCATTCCTCGTTTTTTCGAATTTGTTTTGAATATATAAAGTTTAATTGGGAAGCACTTGTGAAGTAAAACTGTTCTCAAGAAGAGGCATATGAACGATTTTTTTGGCTTTTTCTATATAATTCACCACTAACTTTTATATGTGATTATATGTGAGGTTCTTCAAATTTCACTGAACCCTTAAGCCTAAGTTTGTGAACAACCTAATTTCTTCGTGCAGGGAATTAAGCGAATTGCTGATGGGCCATAAAAGCATTAGCGCCGTGCTACGTCATAAAAGCGTTTCACCAACTTCTTCAATGATATTTTGGGGAAAAGCTGCACAAACATCAGCCAAGCCAGCAAGTGCAAGCAAACTGTCATTGAATTCGTCGTATTTCATATTGTTGGGATTCGTGGATGGTAAAAGAACACATAAACTGATACGATACTGATTGCGTTGCGCGTAGTACTAATTACAGATTAAGAAGTAATCCTAAATGTGAAAGAAATGGGCACATAAAGGCGCATTTGAATGAAACCTGCCTGGAGAACAAAAATTTTTGGAAGGTTAAAACTCCACTTGTTGAACTCGTCAAGCGTTCTGAAAACCTATAAATGCTGTGAACCTCATAGGTATGCATGACGGAGTTCGTAAATAAGTAAAACAAAACCACAGCATCAACTATCTGAATCCAGAATGAGGAAACATCGAAAACAACCTAACTTTTTCTTCAGTCAGTTATTTCCTCATTTTGTGCTATAGCTCACGTTCTTACCCCGCTTTCAAACTTCATGACTTGATAATTTGAACAAATAAAGTTTACGTTTTTGTCGTAAAACAAATCAGCCTTTGATAACACTTAATGAGCTGATCACTTCAGAATTGTGTTGAGAAACGTGGAAGCCAAGTCGTCGTCGGTTTTTACCATGCTCTCTATTACGAAAATGATTTCAGTTGCATTTTGCGCCGCCATAATTGATCCAGTAGCAATTTTTAGTCTGATTCAACGCCAAAAAGAGGTAAACGGACAACTTTCTCATTATCGCTTTTGTTGCGATTGCTTCCGAAATCGTACCACTTTGAAAGCGCGTTCAGGGGAGCTTCATTGATTACAGCGAAAAGTAGAGCTGTCTTTAATTACTAGTTTTTTTATAAAGAGTAATGTTCTTCCCCGAAAATCCAATTTTTCCCATCAGCTCCATTCACGTTCACAAATCTTATCGCTTTATTTTAGGTACACCGTTTCTGAACGTTACCCAGCTTCGCACCATCCGCCAGCTGTTCCCAACGAGTGCCACAAAGATTTTATTCCCTCTTAGCGAGCTCTTTTACTTTTTTTGTTATGATTCACAAAGTGCAGACGTTTCGAACCGCGAGAGTTCCTAAGGTTCCGAGAAAAAAAATCCTCATGCTTAAATATGCGCGAAAGTCCAGCCAACATTACGATACCACATGGTGATCGGTCACCGTTGATTTTTTTTAAATGTCTTTCAGGCGAACGGATTGAACAGGACAGTAGGCAAAATTCACCCATTATCGTTTCGATAAGGCGCTCAAGAATCATGACGATGCAAATTTTATTATTCGTGCTTTTGAAATGCGTCTCAAAAAAACTTGTATAATCTCATCGTCTCGCGATTTTTAATTACGTTCCCTTCACTCACTAATTAGACCGTATGGAACAAACAACTACCAGAATCGGTGCGGAGTCACTCCAATCAAACGTTCACCTGAGTATTGCAAAATGACAATATTGCAGTGTGAAAAAAAAAGAAAAAAAATATCGAAATGAACGGATTTGTTGAAACTTTTCAAATAACTTTTATTTTCTTTGTCAGACCACAAAGTATTTTGTGAACGTAAAGTGAGCAAGAACAGAACGAATTTATGTTTTATCGGTTTTATCGAAATTAACAACAGCAAGACAGAGATACACATATCGAACAGGACAGACACTAGGTTACAAGTCGAGATGAATTAGAACGCAACGGATACTGGCTACTGCACAAATAAATATAGCAGAGTACAGCCCACTCGAACTAAATAATTTAATATTTATGATTTTCTGATTCTCTTTGCTTTTATTTTGATGTATCTTTTGTGTCTTGTTTTTGCTTGGCTACTTTGAAGTGAATTCATTTCAAAATACTATTACTCGTCGAATTCGATAAGTCGAAAAAGAATGGGCATGATAAGTTGCGTCAATCAGCGTCAAATACCTCTCCATCGACCCAAGCTTGGCATGCTTTTACGTAAAAATTCGGTGATTGAACCCGAAGTTATTTTTGTTTGCGCTGGCACATTAACAACTCGCAACTTGAACTCTATCAAGATTTAAACACCGCAGCCTTTGAACTACATATATTTAGGAAAAAAAAAACAACTACATGCTTACAGCAATCGCTACAGTCCTAATGAGCTATGAAAAAACGAAGAGCTTAGAGAAAGGTCTCACGCACTTCGACTCCCCGGAACGATGAGTTCATAACCGTTCATCGCACATGAGAAGATGTGCCCTTCGTCCACTACGATTGCAATTCAGTCGTTCATACAATAGTTCGCCATCATCGATTACGGTTATTCTGTTTCCCACAGCATTACTTTTGACTCAAGTACAGATGGTCACCGACCTTCCCTCAAGGTTTTGACGCTGAAACGCTTTGCGGTTTTTTTCTTCCTCTTTGCATTGTTTGAAATTTCTTGAATATTTGCTTGCCGATGTTTTCTAGCTTTTTTTTGTTTTGCATGTGCCCTCTGAAAGTTCGCGAACTTTTATTTCACGACACTCATTCAGAATGAATTGCTCACATAGATTTATTTGACTTTCGAGCTGTGAGAGATTTTGAATGATCTCTTTGAAACATTGCTCTCGACTTTTCTGAGTCATTCCATATTGGTACCATCGGAGCGGACCAATCGCTGAGGGTTAAGCGCCAAACAACCGTTTTCCTAAAACTGTGGTAAATGCGTACCAGCTTTGCAGAATTTTGCTCTAAATGATTTGTTTTGAAGGCTTTCCATCTGACTGTAGTTCGAAAAGTAATTGCCTCAACTGCTCTTTAAAAAAGCCTTCTTGCAGTTCACGAGGGACCCATTGGTTGTCAAACAAATAGATGTCACAGCTCGCACAGCTTGCCTCAATGCTGTTTAAGTGAACTAAGCGTTATAGGGTGCTTGACGTAAAAGCGAATAATTCAATTCACTACAATTCAGTCCAATAAAAGGCAATCGCCATACCACATGACTAGCTGCCGCGTAAAATATTTTTTTATACGAAGATACGGCGGTTAATTGCGCATTCGGTCCTCATGGCGTGTGGCATGGCGCCTGAATATACGTAAAGTACTGCTTTTCTTAATGCAAATTTTGTGCAGAGGTTTCGCAGATGGATAATTTACCTTTACTTCTTTTCGCAGGGGTGGAGAGGGGTAGTTATTTTTGTTTGCGCTGGCACATTAACAACTCGCAACTTGAACTCTATCAAGATTTAAATACCGCAGCCTTTGAACTACATATATTTAGGAAAAAAAACAACTACATGCTTACAGCAATCGCTAGAGTCCCAATGAGCTATGAAAAAACGAAGAGCTTAGAGAAAGGTCGCACGCATTTCGACTCCGCGGAACGATGAGTTCGTAACCGTTCATCGCACATGAGAAGATGTGCCCTTCGTCCACTACGATTGCAATTCAGTCGTTCATACAATAGTTCGCCATCATCGATTACGGTTATTCTGTTTCCCACAGCATTACTTTTGACTCAAGTACAGATGGTCACCGACCTTCCCTCAAGGTTTTGACGCTGAAACGCTTTGCGGTTTTTTTCTTCCTCTTTGCATTGTTTGAAATTTCTTGAATATTTGCTTGCCGATGTTTTCTAGCTTTTTTTTGTTTTGCATGTGCCCTCTGAAAGTTCGCGAACTTTTATTTCACGACACTCATTCAGAATGAATTGCTCACATAGATTTATTTGACTTTCGAGCTGTGAGAGATTTTGAATGATCTCTTTGAAACATTGCTCTCGACTTTTCTGAGTCATTCCATATTGGTACCATCGGAGCGGACCGATCGCTGAGGGTTAAGCGCCAAACAACCGTTTTCCTAAAACTGTGGTAAATGCGTACCAGCTTTGCAGAATTTTGCTCTAAATGATTTGTTTTGAAGGCTTTCCATCTGACTGTAGTTCGAAAAGTAATTGCCTCAACTGCTCTTTAAAAAAGCCTTCTTGCAGTTCACGAGGGACCCATTGGTTGTCAAACAAATAGATGTCACAGCTCGCACAGCTTGCCTCAATGCTGTTTAAGTGAACTAAGCGTTATAGGGTGCTTGACGTAAAAGCGAATAATTCAATTCACTACAATTCAGTCCAATAAAAGGCAATCGCCATACCACATGACTAGCTGCCGCGTAAAATATTTTTTTATACGAAGATACGGCGGTTAATTGCGCATTCGGTCCTCATGGCGTGTGGCATGGCGCCTGAATATACGTAAAGTACTGCTTTTCTTAATGCAAATTTTGTGCAGAGGTTTCGCAGATGGATAATTTACCTTTACTTCTTTTCGCAGGGGTGGAGAGGGGTGCTTGCCAGATCATGACCACTGAAAAAATCTGCAAGCGACCCTTCAAGGTGGTCTTCAACGGATTCGTTCCAGTCAGTGAGTTTGTTCTAGGTGCCTATATATACCAGCTTCAACAGAATCGCAAGCGTAAGGCGCCACAACCGTTTTAACTCATCTCAAGAAGGAACCCGTACAAGCAGTAAACTGACTTGTCAGTGCACATATATTTTATTAGTTGTTTGAAGATAATACAAAAATTCATTCATCTTCTCCTCAACGAATACTTTCCTCATTTCGCCTTTTTAACTGTTTTGGCTATGCCTTTTTCCAACGTCGGGATATCGCAGGAAGCAAAATAGGAGCAAAAATACTTCGGCGACTTTGTCGCTTATCCAGAAAGGTTTTCTTAAGATAGCATCAATTTGTAAACGGAAGACTCGTGTGGTAGGTTTATGTTTATGCCGTGCTTACGTCGTACTCGGTTTTACATTACTATTTATTTTAGAAAATGCTTTTCTTTCACAAATGAAACGAATCGTCTGACAAACTTATCGATTTCTGCCTGTGAATGAAATTCGTGGCAACGCTTTGGAGTTTGGTTTTTCTTCATCGGCTTAAGCTGCAATTTTTAAATTTGTTACTAACGTTTTTTTTTCGAATGTCAGCCTTGCACGCACACAGAATGAACTAACAGACCGATGATTACAGCGAGCACAAACAACGCAGATGGTTAGCTTGCTATTTGCTTGAGAAAGTCCATTCACTAGACCAGCTGCTTTTCACGAATTGCATGAAAATAACGAAAATTCTATCCGGACCAACTGGACCGCTCGTAGAAATCTTTCACTAAAAATCCATTGTGCTGCGACTCGACTGAGGTCAAATGCTAGTAAATTTTTTCCTCTTCTACGAGCTATAATGTTCGCTACAGACGAAGAAATGGCATGAATGTAAGCGCAAGAGGCAATCTTGGTTGCGGGTTGTATCTACCAAGTGTCATTACTATAGCTTCAGCGGCACTTGCGTTGAATTTACTAGACATGCAGGCAGATATACGCACATATATCTGTGTACAGGCAAACACCATCGCAGAATTACTTCGGCGAATGCAAGAGAGCTTTGAAAGAATTATGAAACAGCTATAACTATTAGCACCACAAATTCACATTTGTAAAGCGCCCAGTCGATAAGCATGTGTGCCAATGTTTGCCTTTCTTTGTGGCAATTTCATTTCAGGAAATAGTGAATCACAAAATTTGGTAAGTACGATCGTACGCTCAATTTCAAAGAGATCGATCGAATCGGTGAAGTTGTAGGCAAACAGAAATGCTGAAAAGCATTCCATTTTCTAAGCTGCCACGTTCTATCTTTCAGCGACCAGCACGCAAGGAAACGAATCTTTAGTTGAGCAATTTAATCATTTCATACGTGAGCGTTTCAATGAGTGATTTGTGACAAGCGAACAATTTTTAAAGAGCCTGTCGTGACAACGTTCCCAATTACATCAGTGGCAGTAATCGCTGAAAAGGAATGAATTACGAACAAACCACATATAGGTAGCCGTCTCCTCGCCATCTAATTTTTTCAAATGAAAATAGCAAAACATCATCCAATCAATTAGCCCAAAGATCTTTAAAGAGTTTAATGAGTTATAACTGACCGATGAAATCACTCTATGGCATAAGCCGATTCCTTATGAAGTAACGCTCACTAATTGATAGTGAGAAATGTTATTTGGGGAACAACTTCTATAAAGTTTCATTCTTATAAGTTAATGTTTTCATTGAGTTTCGCTCATCGAGCCTTTCTCAGTGTTTATTCGTGCAAATTTTCGTTATAATACAATGAGAAATCAGTAAACAAAATTTGTCTATAAAAATGGAACAAATTATTCGATTGTCTGTAAATCATTTTTAATAACATTTCTATGTGTCATATTCCAACTGAGGCAATATGGATAGGCGAGGAGTTTAGAGAAGTCACAAATGCTTTGCCTACATAACTTCTTAACTAACCGATCAAGTAGTTTGTGTAGTGTTTGTTATCTTGTGAATTTTGCTTTGGACTTTCTCAACCAACTCAATACTTTCAGCTACTAGTGGGATAAGACGTTATGTATATTTTGTTATTCATTTATATCCAACAAAATGACAGTTATCCTTACTCAGCGATGAAAATTCGTAGGAGAAAACAACGTAATATAAATGAAAGTGAATTAGATTTGCTCTATGATCTTTAAAAGAAATAGAGAATTTAATGGATGGCATATATAGTCTGCGTATTACTGCCACATATTTTAGTGATTGCCCTTTGAACTATGCTTTTCAAAGAGCTATGCACAAGATGCGATAGCCTTTGCGAACATTTTAAAAATTGTTTTACTTTCTCTCGCCGTTGATCGCATTCACTTTTTCTCCAAATTTTGCGACTTCGTTTCTTCTGCCGAACGGTTATCCACGACACATTTACGACGAGCAAAAAATTTTTGTAGCACTATCGAGTTACCATTTTCATTGTTTCTCTAAGCAAATGTTTCTAGAAATATCCATGATGCTGCACAAATACTTCGCCAATGTAACGTGCTGAAACTTTCTTCAAAGTTTTCCTGGATCTATATTTGCCCATCTTATACCGATGCGATTATTAAAGAACTTTTTACGAAGCGTAGAGAAGAGCCTAATGCGCTGTATGTAGTGCGGAAGGACCAGGTTGTTAAGCGCGGTTCAGTTATCCCCCGAAACCTAACAGGCGATGCTCTCGAAAGCCAGTTGGGGGACCCGGCACAGGGACAGGGTTCTAAATACCTCACCATTGTCTCCATTCTCTCTTACCTCTGCTGAAGCCACCATTCCCAATGGCACCAAGGGTTCCGAACTAAAAGGCATTTACTTCAACGCTCAAAGCATAGTGAACACGCTGCCGGAGTTAAAATCGCTAGCTGGTAGCGCAGCTCCTCATGTAATACTCATTTCGGGAACTTGGCTAACTGATTCGTTCCCAGAAGGCCTACTTTCCTTTCAATCCACCTACAACGTTTTCAGATGTGGTCGCATCCTAACGAAAAAGGAGGGAGGTGGTGTAGAGATTCTTGTGCGTCTTGATCTTAATATCACGTTTTCTGAAGGCATGCCCTTTTCCTCTGAGTGCCAAGTGCTTTATGTTGATTTTGCTTGCGAGAAAATGTTCCGTTTAATTGTCGTTTATCGTCCTTCATATTGTACATCCAGTGAAACGAGAGAATTTTTCGAGTTCTTAGCTCATTTGTGTGCAACGAATACGCCAAGTATTATTGTTAGTGATTTTAATGCGTGTTTGAATCAGAACAGCGTTATACTCCTTTCGGGTTCGCTTGAGGCATTCATTCGCGAGTGCAGTGTGTACGGCAATTGGTTAACGGCGCAACTCGTCGAGGCAATATGCTTGACCTTGTTTTCACGAATGATTTGACCCTTGTAAACATAGCGTTTGTAAGAGAAAACTTCCCCACAAGCGACCATGCAAGCATACATTTCGAGGTAATGGTTAAACTGCCAGTTTCCGCCTCATAGTTACCGAGATTTTAGAAGGGGTGACTGGATTAAGGCTAATGCTATGCTCTCAAGTACCGATTGGAATATATATTTCTTTGGATATTTGGATATTGATGCAATGCATGCACTTTTCATCGATTTGTTGAACGTTATTGTTGATGTTTACATCCCATTAGCAAAGTTCAAAACGACGACCCCATCCCGGCCCAAATCCTTACAGCGAATGGCGGCCAAAAAACATTTTGTGACTGGATTGCCGTAAGCCAGGTTGGCAAACGGTATTTGCAAAGTGCGCTAGAGATTTCCATCAGGCTTACTAGCAAGTTGCAAAAAATCAGGAAAAGCTTTTAAAATGTTCCAGGAATCCTAGGTCGTTTTATAAGTACGTGAGCAGAGAATTAAAGATCCGGCAAGATATAAGCGTTTTAAAATATAAGAATTCTTGCCCTGTCGTAGACGATTGCGCCAAGTGTGATATGTTAGCAGACTTTTCTGTTAAGTCTTTAAGAAAGACGACAACTTTCTGCCAGAATTCATATTTAGAACGAAACAACTACTGTCCACAAAACCTCACTCCCGATGGAACACCTTATTTCATAACGCGCTCCGCTAACATTATAGCTGTTCCACTGAGCTTAATTTTTGAAAGAAGTATATCCAGATGCTCACTTCCCTCCTCTTGGAAGGCCGTTGTAATCACCCCTTTGCTAAAGCACACCCCTCCTTCCTGTACTGAGAACTACTGCCCGATTAGTCTGACGTCCTCACTGTGCAAGGTAATGAACATTATTGTCAAGGATAATTTACTTCAGCGCCTCCTGAAAAACAATCTAGTATGGCTTCTTACAAGGTCGACTAACTATTTCCCAAATAATAACCTCAATGTGTGACTGGAATACTGCACTTGGTGAGAAAATCCAAACCGATGTAGTATAAATATTGACTACTGCTAAGGTTTTCGACGTCGTCTGCCACAGTAAGCTTATGCACAAGCTAGAAGCTTACGGTATTCGTGGTTCACTGTTAAAGTGGTTACGAATCTTTCTGATGAACCCTCGCTTCACTGTAAAGGGAGGGATTCCTTCTCCGGCTATCGCAATCAAGTCAGCGGTGTTCCTCAGGGAATCGTGCCTTGTCCATTGTTGTCTTATTATACATGAACGATGTGTCCGATAATTCATCTAGCGCTTGCAAGTTGTTCGCAGATGATCTAAAGATATGTCCCCTTTGCAAAACCCCGCTATTGATCTTCACATTCTGCAAAACGATCTGAATGCTTTCGGCGTTTGGTCTAAATCATGGCAGCTTGACATTTCGTACAAGAAATGCTGGGTTCTCCATATTAATTTCCATCATGAGTGCTCCCTTATGTTATTCATTTCGTAACCTGTCTAATCATGGCATAGTGCAACTGAGTAGCTTGGTTTTTCACTTCCAGGAACACCGGTACGCGGATCGCTGAGTACTTGCTTGCTGTTTTGAAAGTTTTTTTTTTTCAGTAGAGCTATTACTGAAAGCTATCGGGCTCGGCAGAGAGGTATTTTAATTGGCTAGCAAATCGATGCATAAATGAATGCGATTTACTTTTTCGCATTTCTCTCTTATGCTTCTCTTCGAAAGTTGTTTTGTGCGCAAAAATTTTTTGCAGCTTTTCAAAGTAAACAGCGCAAAACAGCTCTCATCCGCGATCGTTGTGCACGTCTATTTAGGAACCGTTCACAGATGTCATACAATCATATGAATACAAGACATAGAACAGCAGTCAGAAAGCTTCCCCAGATGGTGTCGATAAACGAAGTTATTGATTCTGGAACGAGCCGTTCACAATAGAAGAGATTGTGAATGTTTTGTTGGTGCGACAAACTGAGTACCCTGTACACTGAATAGCTCACAAAAAGTGCATAATAATAGGTAATGAATAACAAGGAAATTATGAAGTTCATAAAGCAATATTTTTCATACAAGTATGACTCACTTGTAAAGCTCGTCCTTTGGTCACTTCCATTTCAGCCGTTTGTTTTGTTTTAACACTTGCGTTTTCGTTTCTAACTTATCAAGATTGCTTTTCCGCCTCCTGATGTTTCTAGAAACTCAGCCAATGAACAACGAGTAAAGAAAACTGCTTCGAAGAGTGCATATGTCTAAGAATCTTTCAGCAGCTGTCACATAAGCTTCTTGCAATGGGATCTTACCTCTCGGTTCATAAAATATATTTTTCGTGGTTGTCAGATAAAAGTGCGACACTGGTTTTTGAGCGTTTTTTCGCTGCAGCGCATCACAGTCAGCTGTCTCTGTGTGCGTGTAGACATATCTTCATGTTATGTGTCTGTTGAATACCACCTCTGACACGTGAACCAAAAAAGCCACCCCCTCTTTCCCATTAAGTTTGGTAGTAAATCATCCGCCGTACTGAAGGGCTTACATTAAGATTTCGGGCACGATTCATTAATTTCTAGACAAGTTACGGTGCACGAAGAATAATAACGCGCGAAAGAGGAGACAAGGGAACAGATGCCCGCAGGTTCAATTCCTAACACGGAACGATGGGCTTATAAGGAGGGAGAACATTGCAAACTATATCCTGCATAAAAGACAGATCAAAATAAGAATTTCTGAATGCAAAAATGGTAATTCTGAGGAAAAGCGCTCAAAAATCCCGTGAGAATTGGCGTCAACAATTCTGACTTTATGAGTTAGTCATCTTACAATATCTTTTGACAGTTTGTCCAATCTTTGTCCAAAAACAACTGTTTGATTGCCCGTTTAGCGCAAATGCATGTGCGTTTCATTTCGTTTCTGTGTGTTCACTACAGCGTCTTAACAGTATTATGGAAAGCGCATATCGTGCCAGACCGTTTGCGCTTTCGAAACTTTCTTACACTCCTCAAAGTGCAGTGCTTTGAAATGACGTGATGTGCGCGTTTTCTGTGAGCAAACATGCTTTAGCCTAAACATATTAGCTTGTTGAAGTTTCGAAAGAGCGAGAGCGATTAACGAGATGTACAACGACTTAAACAATAGTGCGAACAAGGAGGTGGACGCATGTCAGCAGGTGCTATCTCCGTCACCTGTGCAACCACCGTCCCACCGTCACCCTAATCCGGTTCACAGCTGTTCACCACATGCGACCATGGAGTGCGAACGCTGGCTGCATGCCAGGCTAGATGACCTGCGAATGAAGACCGTTCTCGATCAGGTATACAGTATTCTCAGTCAGTAACCCTCTTCTATTCACTTCCTCCTTTCCCCACACGACCCCACTTCCCCTTTTCCAACTACCTCATTGTTTTCGGATACCGCTTCCACTTTGGCGCATGATCGTTTTATTCACTGCTGTTATAAAAGCATCACGAATGAGTGGAGAGGAAGAAAAGTATGTGCCTCTTCGTTTTCAGTTTGCCTTGAACGATTTCGTGCGCGCAGTTGAAGTCACCATCATAGGAACTTCATTTTAAATAGTGAAACTCTTGAAACTTTTTAAGAACATCAGCATTCGGATTTGATACTTCTCTGCGGGCCTTTGAGATTTCTGTGAATCCCATATATTCTTTTCTGTCTGTTCGTCTTCCTTTCTCACAGTCAGTATCGTTGGGCATGTTTTTGCAACGGTACGAAACGGAACAATTGTTTGCATCGTCAAATTTGCTTTGTTCATGTTATAAATTCATTTACACTTATTTTTAAAGCACCAAGAAGTAGGAAAGGGCCGTTCATATCCATTTCAACACTCACTTTTTTCAATAAAAATTTTCAGTTCAGTATGGGAAATTTCTCCTCAGTACGCATCAATGAGCTGAATCGAACAGATTGGTACATCAAGTTTCGATCGAGCCATTAATCCGATATGATTATGACCTTGACGCATTAAGGAGGAAATATTGGAAAAACAGCGCACAGAAACAAATTAATTTTTTAAACTAATTTACCGTAGTGCGCATTGAATCAAAAGAACTAGAGTAAGCAGAATATCTAAAATGAATTACATCCAAGAAAATAAGAAGTTAATGACTTGTCAGATCTTACAGTAATTTTGCTTAGTCTGTTTCCTTCAATCAAAGTCCTAATGTTAAACATCGAACTCTGAACAGTGCATGAACATTTCAACTCAACGGTTAGAGAGTTTTGCACTTGTGAAGTGATGACGTCAATTAAGATATTCATACGATCACTAATTCTACGGGCTATCGGCGCACATTTTCCTTAAATTTTTGCATTAGTGCTTTCGAAGTTTTCCTTCTCTCATACTGAAGTTCATATTTCGAGCCGCTTTATTGTACGAGTCGTAGAGTGCACTTGACAACTCGCACGATACATACATCCATACACAGATACTGACGTACGGACATTAAGGCCCCATAATGCGCTTTCGCTGCAACGCTAAGTGCATTAAAAATGAAAAGAAATTGGTGCGAGGCTGCAAAAGTATGCTTTCAACCTCATATTTATTTCTAATACGCATTTTGGCTATTAATTCTTTCTAAAATTTCCGTCAGGATCTTTCGTTTCGCAGCCGTATATATTGAAATGGATAGATACCCTTACTTCATTCTAAAGGATTCTACTCATCTTTATAGTAAAATGGCACTATGTAAGCAATAGAGAACTCGGACATTACTGTTCGCTTACGCGTTTCTGGCGCTTTGCTGGACGTCCTTTTTGAAGTTGCTGAAGCGTCAGAGTTTCGTAGTGAATTTGGAAATAAATCATTCGAGCAGCCAAACTCTGTGCTAGTCTAGCACTCTTTAGTAACTAACTATTCAGGTTATTTTGAGCATGCAACCATCTCAGTTCGTTGCTACGTTCGCTATCGATATGAAGAAGCGTATTAAACTAAAGTTACTGCCTTTTTGGATTATCTTCTATGATGAACAAAGCACATCACTGAATACCTATCATCGTTGTACTACACTGGTCATTTCAACCATGAGTTTGTCGCTTTATCTCTTTTCTCCTCTTGGTGCCTCCTCAGTTGAAAGACATATTTCATTGAACTATGCATATTAGGTGAAGTTCGCTCGGCTCATTACAAAGCCAAATGTAATTTGCGAAATATTTTTTGATTTTCATAACTATACGATTTCTGATTCAAAATTAATTCATTTCTTACAATGTTCGACTTCTGCCACGTTTCAAAATCTGTGTTAACTCAAGCTGCTCGTTGCTTCAAATATAGGCGCTAGAAACACTTCCATAGATTCTTTGCGTCATCTCTGTAATTCTGTGTTCGGCTTTATTCTGATACTTCTGTGTTCGGCTTTATTCTACCGAATTTGTCTTGAGGCAAAGAAGTGCCTTTTCATATAGCGATTCAAAGACTATGGTGGAGGAAAAAAAAGAATTCAGGCGAACGTGGCGAAATGAGAAAGAATGAATGGCTTCATATAATTTGGCGGAGGTGGCTGCTCCAAGATTTTGAAGTTTTTGTTGAATGAAATGGAAGGTGTTTAAAACATGGAAATCATACTGAGGTTGTCATCCTAGCGATGTTATTTCGAGCACTGGGAAGGGTAAGATTCTCCTTTCTGATAATCCCTTTACAAAATCTGGAAGCATATTTTTGGAGGCCGGCAAAATTGGTCGAGAGATAGCGCGGGAATCTTGAAGAAGGAGCAGGAAACACATTATCGTAAACGAATAAGGCGTGTGCTTATACAGTTTTTTTTAAATTCAGAAGTTCTCGAAGTTGCGACCTTCACTTAATACTTTGTTTTATCATTATTGTGTCCAGACGTTCACTATCTCCCGCTCCATATCGTGCCTTCCATAAACTACCAGCCTACTTTTCTTACCTTTCGAACCATCATGGTACTGTAAGCTCCGTATCCTTAGCGCAAGTCCCAGTAGATGGCAGACCTTGTTCATGTGATCCGGCATGGGTTCTATATCTTCATGAAGGATCGTTCATTATTATTTTTTCATTGTCGAACTTATTCCTCAACGGAGCTTTTATAGGAGTCAGCTTTAAATTCAACGAATGCAAACTCTGTAGGGGGCCAATTTGGACAAGGTTAATTCGAACAAAGCCAGTCTGCTCCCTTCTCGATCATTTCTGACAGATATCCCCACTGTATTCTTTGTTAGCAAAAAAGTGAGGTAGTGATTAATGCAACGGGCGCAGTTTTTTATCATTTCAGAAGACGGATGCACATCTACCTTTAAAATTAGAGAAGAATTATGTCGAATTTTACTGTAACGAAAGGAACATTCGTGGCGAGACGCTAATCATCTCGGTGATTCGCTATGAGCCCGATAAGGCAAACCAGGTTTGCTGGCAAGTCCGCTTATTTGCATTCATCACCATATGCCATGTTCATGTTTGTCAAAAAGTGTCTGAAATTTCTTAACTTGTGCGTTCTTAAGTAACCCGTTTTTGCTTTTGAAGAACTCTTTTGCTTTTTTAGCAAAAGCTTCATGTGCTCTGTGGGAGTGTCGTCAGCTCAGCTAACTATTTTTTTACTACTTAAAGACTATGATTTTCAAATGAATGCTTGATAAGTGTGTTCTTTATTTTGTTGTTTCCAATCCGCAATGTCTAATATTTCCAATATTCTGAGCTTCTACCGATTCAACGCTCAGCGCATGATCTCGAAACGTTGCTAGCTATTGAAAGGGTCGTTAACTAGCTCGGAACTCGAGACTAAATTTAGAAATTTTGAATTCAAAAAAATTTTGTCAATCGCATTTGCAACTACAATGAGGCAACATTTGAATTGGTAACAATATTCAGGAAATCCACTTATTGGATGAGCAGGTGAAACATTCGTTACAGGTGATTTTACGGTTCTGAATTTTCACAGGACAGTTGTTGTTCTTCGTTAAAAAGGTCGCTAACACTTTACGATTCGTAATCCAACAAATACATGGCGCAATTTTCACTGAGAGCAATTTTAACGATATAAAAAGATGCTGTGATTAAAGCTAACGTCTCCCAAGCAAGCAGTTTATTAGTATTCTAGTGAAAATCTCAGAGAATAAAAGTTTTCTTTTGAATGGGAAGGGGGAGGGGAGTGAGAATGAGGAGAGCAAAAATCGATTCGAACATGCGGAAAAGTTCGAAGAAGAAAACACTTTTCTTGTGGGTTTAACGTTCAAAAAGATCCGTTTTAGATTCGTTACATCAATATGCTCGCGAGATCAGGTTGCGACTTATCATTGCCAGACTCGAGACAGTTGCGAACGCCTCTCATGGTGGCCTGTTTGATGCGTAATGACGCTATTGCTCACCATCTTATAACGGTAAATGTGTGAATTCTTTTTTTTTAAACATGAGTAGGCAACTTGAATGTTCGGT
The DNA here is from genome assembly GCA_000803305.1 of Toxocara canis. Taxonomy (NCBI): domain Eukaryota; kingdom Metazoa; phylum Nematoda; class Chromadorea; order Rhabditida; family Toxocaridae; genus Toxocara; species Toxocara canis. The sequence continues at coordinate 77,849 of JPKZ01002155.1, forward strand.
TGTGATCGCCATAATGTGAACTGTTGGTAGAGTTTTTGTTTTAGCGATCAAATCAACATCTTTATTGTATTAGATGAATAGAAACGGCAAAAATCGGCTGCAAACTACACTGCGATCAACCGACCGGGCACCCGAACCTTTACGTACTCGTATGTTTTCTTGAGGCAAAGCAATGGATGCAAAGGCAGCTGTAATTTCATCGATTCCCGTATCGATGCAGCTGACAACCATGCCCATGCATGATTGTTTCGACCAGTTTCAGAACGCCTTGTGGTCAGCCTGCTGGCGATCCGTCGGGTAAGCAGCCGGGAATCGAACCCAGGTCTTCCCGCATACGTAGCGGGAGCTCTACCACTGATCTACTGCCCGCCTATTCTCTTGAGGCATCATGCACAAATCCAATTTGCACTTATGGAAATCAACTGAAAGTTTGTAAACGATGTGAATGAAATAATTCATTCATACATTTTTTGAGCTCATTTGTAAAGGATTCGTTGGGGAAAATTTTGCTTTTGCGTAGTACAAACGAGCGAAAATGGAGTATCAAAAAAAACGATAAGTTCGAACAATGTTGAAACTGAGATTGCAATTAATTTGGCTTTTCAACGTGTATTGATGGCACGAGTGAGACATTTCATTTTACAGCTCGTATCCGTTACGTACAAGAAAAGATTTACTGTTCTGAGACATTATGGGTAATATAGCATAATCAGGTCTCTATTAGATTAGAAGGTGGCTTGAATATCTTGAGCGGTAAAAAGGTAAAATAAAATATTTTGATACTCGGGTGCTATAACGAAATAAATGCACGGGTACGATGGACCCGTCGTTTCCTTTTCTCCTACTGGATTCGTAGCCTATTCATTTGATAACTGCGCTTCATTTCAGCATAATGCCAATTTAACGGCGGCAGATAAAATGGGCAATACCGCACTGATGTACGCGGCGATGTACTCACAGTCTTCCCTCGTCAGCTATCTGGCCGAAGAGTTGGGCAAGCGCTGGGCACTAGAAGCGTTTCGTGCTAAGAATCGCATGGGATATACTGCCGAGAGTTTAGCAAGGAAGCATGAGCGCTATATGTTCTCCATGTCAGTGCCTCAGTTTCTTTTGCTTGCCTTTCCAATTTCCTTTCGTTCCTTCGTTCTTTTCCTCATTCGCCTTCTTCTTCCTTCTCACTGGGCCCAGAAGAACGGTAGGCGCCGTTTAGTCATTTCAAACACGCATTAGCATAAACTCATGCTGCAATAGTTGCAGCACTTCTCGGTAACTATACGAGTGAAGCTACCACTTTATGATATGTAGCAGTTTTTAGCTTTTTTAGCTGGATTTGTGAGCTTTTATGTCCATCTGAGAGTTCATTTTGCTGACAGGCTTTCTGCATAACGTAAGGCGTAATAGATGCACACAATATATGTTGACAGTTTCAGGCTGAACATTGAAGAAGATAGCTTAACAGCGTAGCATAGTTTCCATAAAGAGTGACATAAAGAATTTAGGTTGCTGAAGAAGCAGCGACTGAAGATTGTAAAACGATTACGTGAGTTTGTCGCATCCAATTTGAAATATTCACCTGAATTCGTTTCGTGGAAACGATTCATCTGCATCTATAAGGTTTGCATCAAATCCTGTTTCAGTTTTTCATTTTTTTTGCTCCAGAATCGACTAATGTGTCTCCACTCACTCTCTTTTATTCTTTATGTTATATGTAATTACTGCGTCTTCTTAACTAAAAGAATGCCATCCCGATACTTGAGAGCATACATGGTTGCTTCTGAATGAATGGCGACCCTTTCAAAAGTTCAGGAAAATGCATCATAATCATCTAGGTAAGAAAAACTGCCTGTTAAATTTATATATCATGCTTACTCTTTGACCTCGTCGAAAAAAAAGGAAATTCGTGAAGAAAAATCAGTTCAAAAAACTTGATCAATTCATTTTCCCCTTTTGGAATTGTACAACTCTTATGCTTACTCTTTGACCTCGTCAAAAAAAAAACGAAATTCGTGAAGAAAAATCAGTTCAAAAAACTTGATCAATTCATTTTCCCCTTTTGGAATTGTACAACTCTTTGAACAGTTATTGCATAAAAGTGTTGAAATTTTCGAAATTTCGAACGAGTTCTAGTTTCTATTCCGTTTACTCGTGAAACATTTGATAAACTTTTCATTCATAACCTGATTTATTGTCTGTTAATAATGAAATTCAACCAAATTTTAATGTTATTTCAAAAAAAACAAACCTTTTGAAAAAACAGGAAAAAAATCGGAATGTGGTTAAATTGTTGGAAATAAATTTTTCACTCGTTTTTGAGTGAAATCACGGCCGATTTGAACAACAACTTTTTATGATTGCTCAATTTTCCACTCGATACTTCTGACTATTTTCATTTTTTGGGAAAATCCTGCAATCCTTTTTGTTGCGAAAAAAAAGAATGTTAATTTAGGAGTGCAAAAAAGAAGAATGTCAGGAGAGTATTTCATGAAAGTAATTAATAGCTTGTATCTATCTATGAGACGCGGCATGCAGCCAGCCAGACTGCAACTACCACAATTTCTTTTGAAATAGAATTGAGGAAGAACCATAGCTTATTGGGGCCCCATTTCTCTCCTTTAAATTTGCTAATCAACTGAGCTACTATAGCCATCAATTTAAAGCTACATTAGCCTTTTATTTTTTGGAGCTCTTGAGACGATGGAACTACAAATAAATTTCTAAACATACTTGCAAGGTGCTTTTGTCTCCAATCTTGTCTGTAGCGTTTTTCGGAAAATTAAGTCTTCAAATAGTGTATCAGAAAATGAAGTTCAAACTGTGGGCGCCGTTGCGACTTGAAAACATCGGACTCATGTAGTATATGTGCGGCGCTGAGATGTGAAGAAGTGTGATAAATGTAGAGGAGTCGTCTTATGGACCCAACCACTTTATGTACGTAGGTGTGCCACATGCTTTTGATTTGCTACGACCTCATTTGCTCCGCTGGTCATTTTAAAAAGTGAATTTCGTGTTATTTGTGCTCTACGCTCAGAATGTTTTGATTACAGGCAAAAAGGAAATTCTTATCTTTTGTTCAACAAAAATGGACGACTTCGACACGAGCTGTTGAGGCGATCACATCAACATTCACTGGAAACGATTTACTTCACTCGAAAAGTTCACTGCCACACCTCGAGGTTTATTTCACTTTAATTTCTAGCAATAGCCTGCAGCAAGCGTCGTAGCTTTTTGAAGGGGTAGGTTGTGGAATAGATTTCTTCATGGCTACATGGTTAGTTAAGAAAAGAGGGACTTTAATCGAATGTACTATGAACGGATCACAACTGACCAATACATCCTCCACCGCATCTTTCAGGAGAAGAAAGTTTACACATAACATCTAATTTTCCAGCAAGTCGGCTTTCGACCGTTTGCTCACTGTCCTTCGCAAAGCGACCAAATGAAATTTCTTGACTAACTAATATTATTAGCAAGTAAGCAAGTTCGCGTTTTCAGAAATAGTGATCAGAATCGGTAATTCGATAACATGTGGCGCTAAAAGGATAAGTAGTACAAATAGTGAAAGCAAAATCTCGCCATTTCGACTTGCATATTACTTATTCGGTTAAGTTTGAACCTCTATGTGATTAGTAATCACGGGCGCTAGTTCTTGATACCTGGTAGCTATTTGAAGATTTAAGTAATAGACAGCAGCTGACGAACTACAGCAAGAATTCAGCCGTGAGCAACGTTTCTTTTGCTAACACACCGTTGAATTAAAATGACAGTAATTCAGTTAACTCTGTCAGGTCCGAATAAAATAACTATCCCTTAACCGGTTTCTTTTTTGGAAATCTTTTAACCGCAGAGTAGTTTTTTTTTTATTATTTTAAAAATTGATCGTTAAATGGCATAAAGTTGCTTGATGTGCTCCCTGCTTAGCAATTTTTTTAGAGATTCGCCGAATGTTCTTAACAACTGACACATAACGATAGCAATGGCTCGATTTTCCGAGTCTCTGTGTGCGAATCTTTGAAAGAATTAGTATTAGTAATCACGGATCTGCAAAGCGCCTCCCAAATCGTATCCCCCCCCCCCCCCCCCATTGATATGATTGATTTGAGATTGATTTGAGGTTAAACATATATATGATATATATATATATGTTTAACCTCAAATCCATGAGATTACCTTATGGATTTGAGGTTAACCAAACTGTTGATTTCTAGAACATACAAGCACACAGCTCGATGGCTGTAATCGAAGGGAATGGTCTTCAAAAATCACGCTCCGTTAGTGAATTCGATTTACGATCAACGAACCTACCGAAACTGCCAAACAAGATTGGAATGACGCGTCGACTGACTAAAAGGAATATCACATCGAAAATAGCTCATGGACTCTCCTCTGTATGCCCTCACATTTCGATTAGCTCATGTTGATAAATATAGCAATGAATCTGTCTAGCCTTCAAGAATGTGAAGATTTAAAAAGTGCTCGAGGAGGATAAGGAAAAGAAGGCGCTCATGCGCTCATTCAGTTAGTTGAAAATTGGCGATCTTGTGAATTTATTGGTTGCCGTATCAGGCACGTTAAATAAAATGACACTTCTTGACAGGAGCAATTTTACTGTGGCGACAATTAGCAACACAGTATCATTCAGTTCACCACACCTATCACAGCTGTTTTTCTGTTCAAAATTAAATCTCGATCATACTTTTATACTTGAGTAATATCTTAAAAACACTGCCTACCCTTTCGTTGACGACCTAATTCTGTATTTTGAAGTTGAATCACCATATGACAATATAATTGTGGGTGTAAAAATTAGACTGAAATGAATGCAGGTGTTAATTACGAGTATGATGAAAATTGAATTTCTGAGAAAATAATGAGGAAAAAAAGTTGAAAAATTGATGATTACATATTGTTAGTCAACTGCAGCTTGAGCGATCATATACGTTTGAAAGCACACACTGCAATAACTTTCCGTTAAATTTTGAACGGCCGAAAACGCTATGTATGATTTGTAAGAAGCTAACGTTGTTAGTAGTTATGTTTTTTTTTCGTCTGCGTTTATGCAAAGAGATGGTTTTTTTTAAAAATAATTTGTGTTATGCAATAACTTTTATCTTTTCGCGTGATTATTATGGCATTTTTGAAGCGAATTTCGCAATAAATTAGAAATTGACGTTCCGATATGGTAATGCTTATATCGACTTCTTGAAAGCATATTTCTGTGACAGCTAATGGCTTTATTGCAATAATGGGTACTGATTTTGGCAGTATTCATCCTAAAGTTTATGCTCAAAACCTGTTATTGATGCTGAGTGGTGCGTGAAAGAAATGCTAGAAAAATTCCCATCCGAAGTGTACCAAAACTTCTGTAACATCATTCACTGCCGTATGTAAAATACTATTCCGATAACCATTGCATGGGCATATTTATAGGGCAGATCCTTAAATAATAGACGCGGCTCATCTGCTTTTCCATTTTATGAGAATTGAACCTAAATTCAATGCGACTACCTCTTCAATTAAAAGGATCTCGTCTTTCTGAAGTACCGAGAGGACTCTGAAAACGTCTTTTACACTAGAATGGTCTTCTACCTAGGAAATGCTGTTGTACTACCTGTGCAGATGTTGGTTTTGGCGAAAACGTTGTTAACGCAGTCGATTCTAAGAGATTTGGTCATAATGTCGGTCAAATAGACATTTCACTAATGCGCTGTTTCACAGCTTCATCACTCATTGCATATAGTGCAATTGGTCACTTATGTTTTGGTGCACTATTATATGTGCTATTAAGTGGAGCAAATCTAAGGTTGAAAAAGAAATTGCCCGCTAAAGAATTGTTTTAAAAACCGTAATGAACAAAGATTTTAAATTATATCTTTACTACAGAATTTAAATTGTATCTTTTCTTTGAAGGAATTCAACCACACTTTCCGTTAAATTTTGAACGGCCGAAAACGCTATGTATGATTTGTAAGAAGCTAACGTTGTTAGTAGTTATGTTTTTTTTCGTCTGCGTTTATGCAAAGAGATGGTTTTTTTTTAAAATAATTTGTGTTATGCAACAACTTTTATCTTTTCGCGTGATTATTATGGCATTTTTGAAGCGAATTTCGCAATAAATTAGAAATTGACGTTCCGATATGGTAATGCTTATATCGACTTCTTGAAAGCATATTTCTGTGACAGCTAATGGCTTTATTGCAATAATGGGTACTGATTTTGGCAGTATTCATCCTAAAGTTTATGCTCAAAACCTGTTATTGATGCTGAGTGGTGCGTGAAAGAAATGCTAGAAAAATTCCCATCCGAAGTGTACCAAAACTTCTGTAACATCATTCACTGCCGTATGTAAAATACTATTCCGATAACCATTGCATGGGCATATTTATAGGGCAGATCCTTAAATAATAGACGCGGCTCATCTGCTTTTCCATTTTATGAGAATTGAACCTAAATTCAATGCGACTACCTCTTCAATTAAAAGGATCTCGTCTTTCTGAAGTACCGAGAGGACTCTGAAAACGTCTTTTACACTAGAATGGTCTTCTACCTAGGAAATGCTGTTGTACTACCTGTGCAGATGTTGGTTTTGGCGAAAACGTTGTTAACGCAGTCGATTCTAAGAGATTTGGTCATAATGTCGGTCAAATAGACATTTCACTAATGCGCTGTTTCACAGCTTCATCACTCATTGCATATAGTGCAATTGGTCACTTATGTTTTGGTGCACTATTATATGTGCTATTAAGTGGAGCAAATCTAAGGTTGAAAAAGAAATTGCCCGCTAAAGAATTGTTTTAAAAACCGTAATGAACAAAGATTTTAAATTATATCTTTACTACAGAATTTAAATTGTATCTTTTCTTTGAAGGAATTCAACCACATATAATTCGTCACGTTATTCGGCGATTGAAAACTTGAGTGAAGTTTTTCACGAGATAAATCGGGACAAAATCGCTACGAAATGGAGAACGCGATCAACTTATCACTACGAAATGGCGAATGCACAATTCACTGAGTTCACACTGTCATGCTGATTGTCTAAGAAATCATCAGCAACGTAGGGAAGAGGCGATCAGTTTGTCTTTTCAATGACGATTTGCTTCTAGTGGCATGAACGACTCTATGCGCAGAGAGTCGAAAAGAAAACTTAGTTGTTTTGGCGTATAAAATCATAATTTTTTGGTATTTTGAAACCAGGACCGGTTATTAGCCCCTCCCATCCCCCATCTCTTCTCCGTCTTACTTTTAGGGATAGGTCTCTGGTAATTTTTTCTGAGCAAAACTTTTTCTCTTACTCCCATTCTTTCTCTATCCTGAAATTATTTAGCCTTTCGAAGACTATAAATAACACTCGTTTGAACGGCCGCTTTGAGGCCAGGCATGATTCGGAAATACCTGCGCACAAGCTTCTAAACCGCTTCAATTTTTATGGCTTGAAATCTAGCTGTTCACCACTTCAATTTCTTCTTAGTCGAGACTATATGCGAAACATATGGCCTCGCCAACTAAGATTATAAGACCCGTAACTGAAAGGACGACAAACGTAAAAAAGATGAGAAGAATGCGATCCAGCACGCTAGCCAAAAATTCCCATTCGAGAGCGTAACGGCGTCGTAACATCATTCGAAAGGTCACGAATTCAGCTGCTCGATTCGCCGTGGTACTCCGTGAAATTGTTGTCAGTCTTGTTCGTGGATTATTTACTGAGTATGTATCGCTCTCATCACCTCCTAAATATTGTCATTTGTCCGATTGTCCGATTTGATTGTCCGATGCCTAAAGTGTTTTAGGCCAATGCATCGAACTGATCTCAGACATAAAATTTTGCCAATTTGCTGTTAATGAGATGATTCTATGATCAACATGACAAGCAACACAAAAAAATGTTGACGTAGTACCATCGACAAACGGTTGCCATCTACTAAGTGTGAACAGGAACCAACGATGCGCAAAAAGAAACCACCTAGGCGGACTTTTTTGGCTAGGGCTTTCCAACTCCTCCTGGTTACTTCGTTTCTCGCGGGTAACTGAGACGGAATCTCTTCAAGAATAGAATCCATTTCCCCACCGGTGTTGCCATCTCGTCCAAGTTCGATCACTGATCTCAAGCTTTGGTGCCAAGGAATAGAACTGCTTCTATTAACCTGTAAAAATTCAATCAACTTTTCCGCTCAAAACAACACGAGAATTGCTCTTCGATTTTTGGTGAAGCAAAACATCGCAAGCGCACGTAGTTTCAGCTGGTTTTCAATTTTGAGAAACGAATTGAAGCCATAATAAATAGATTTGTTTCATACTTCGGAAAGTTTCATTGAAAGAGAGCAATACCCGGTCCTCTTGGAAAATTTTTGGGTCATAACCGTAATTATTAGTCCGGACGGGTTTCTAAGATTTTAAAAAAATGCGGGGGACAAATGAATTGCAGTCTTTCGACATTATAAGAGGCGATTATCACATTTTATTGGAAATTGCAGAAAAGCTTTTCTTCGGCTGCAAATAAGCGAGAAGATGAGAAGGCATAATTTATTCTCTAATAACCATCAGGTTCGTGCTTAGTTGCCCGACAGCTAGAAATGAATGCTAGTGAGCCTGACCTCTCGTAGAGCAGGCTTCGCGATCGCTTTCACGCTGCAATTGCAATTCACAATGTTCCGACGACTTGTTTTGTTGAACTTCATACCAGCTTCACTCCACAAGTCGAGAAGACTTTTCGGAGGATCGAGTGAAAGGAGTGGCGCAGCTTTATGGAACAATAGCTTAGCAAGCAGTTGTGGTACGGGTCGTGACTGACTCTTCTGCATATCAACGCTCAGAACGAATACCGTAAACATCGTGCCAATAAATATGATGGATATTATCGTCAAATAGAAAACACCTGAAACTATCGCAACGATTATTACAAAAGAAGCCAACAGCGATCATTTTTCTCAAAGTTATAAATGTATCGTGTACAAGTTCAATTCAAACCAATAGCTTCATATATTCATGACGATTTTCATTCAGCTACTTTTGCTCTTTATTGTGACCTCTTGTCTTCGACAACAATAAAGGAACGATTGGAAAGATGATGGTTTCACAGAAATCGACTGAAATCAACGTTCACTGAGTTTTGACGATGTTATCGAAACAACTTGCACTGGTGATCAACAGAGAATGTTGGTAGCTAACTAAGGAGGTTGAAGTTATGCGTCTCCTTTTCCAGTTTCCGATGTTGCCCAGGTTATAGGCGAATGCAGCCGGTCATAACAAGCAGCAAAAAATAGCAGAATGAAAATAAGCAGCTACTTTGAAAGAAACAACTTGTCAGATGCTTTGAACAACAGAATTCTTGAAGGGAGTTAAGAATAGCAGATGGTGGTCGTAAAAATAGCCGAAAATTTCACTGCATACATCGTCGAAAAGTCAGAAGACTTTTTCATAGAGAAGTGCACATGAACGGCAGGATTCTGAGTTCTGTGCAGTTTGCTACAAGAATAGGAATTTCAGGTTATTGGGGAGATTACATGGTTCTCTCCCATTCAATGATAAGATTTTTTGTGTGCTGGATTGTCAGACACAGAACGATAAGTTGCAATTTTATTTGTACGTTCAATATTATTTAAGTCAATTTAAAATTTTTGTTCGAATAATCAGTAAAGATGCTAATATCATGAGACATACAATACAGAAAATCTCTAAATTTTGGACTCGCGCTAACGAGCCCAATATAGCAGTACCAGGCAAGATGCATGCTCGCGTTCTTTGAGCGCTGGTCAACCGCTTGCCGTAACTTTTTGATCAACAGAGTATTGATATATATATATATATATGTATCAATACTCTGTTGATCAAAAAGTTGATAAATAAAGGTGCGCAATAGCGAATATGTAGATGCATGCTCGCGTTCTTTGAGCGCTGGTCAACCGCTTGCCGTAACTTTTTGATCAACAGAGTATTGATATATATATATATATGTATCAATACTCTGTTGATCAAAAAGTTGATAAATAAAGGTGCGCAATAGCGAATATGTTTAAAGGTCAGATTAGGAAAACGGGCAGAGGACAAAAACAATTTCAACTTTAGCATTTTTTTTCTCTCACTGCCCTCTTCTTTGCTATGCCAACGTTGTTGTATCTGAATGCGCTGTTGGGTGAACGGGTTTATAACAACCGATAGCTTAGGATCCTAACACGTACATAGCAGTGTGAGCCATACTGCCCTCTCTAATGATAAATATTAGCCACGCGTCAAGCAATTCCGCTTAATCAAAAAGAAACAGTAGAATAAATACCGAATAGTGGCACATATTCACTGGTGACAGGCATTTGCTCACCGACCATCGTCATGAGAATCGACATCGCCAGCAGCGTATCGATACCAAGACTCAGCCTCTGACGTCGTTCATTGCTTGTAGAGGCAGGTGTAAAGAAACCCGTCACGGCAACCAGTGTTATCAGTGAAGTTGGAATCACCAAATTCACAATATAATAGAGCGGTTTACGGCGCACAACCAATGACGCTTCCAGAATTGCCCATGGATCAGGACAACATGCGAACTTCTTCTGCATGTTGCGCATATATTTTATTTTATCGAATATTGCTCAATCTTTGAATATTTATTGGGTCTATAAAACCAATGACTATTCGCTGACATGCTCTATAGCGCGGCAGATATACGTTGGAGCGGTACGAGGTTTTTTGCTCAACTTATTACTAGATATAAAGGGACGACGCAATGGAAAGAATCTGGTAGAACTAGGCTGCTTATGGGTTGAAAGTACAGCTACAGTACGTCGTACAGGTATCATAATAAAATTGCAACGTATCATAGTCGATTTACTATCGCGAAACTTTTCAAAACCGCCGCTGGGTTATACAGTAAGCTTCGAATAGACAAGGGCCATTGAAAGCGCTATTTAGAGGATCACAAAGTGATTTCATGTCATGAAAAGTGTAAAAATAAAAGTGGCTTGTGGAAAAAATTTTCGAAATCTGAACAGCGAGAATGGATTAATTGTTTTCAAATTTTCAAAGGACAGTGAACCTCATCAATTCCTATTGCAAAATACCTCAGTTCGGTGTAGATTAAACGAAACGAGCGTCCACTCTTCGTTGGCGATGAAGTTATCCAAATTGACCGATTCGAATTCGGCTTCATAATCGATGTGACGTTTGCTACTCGTCCATGATGAAATCACCAACGTGCATTTTTGCTGATCATATGGAAAGAAACGAATATCCATTCGACATGTGCTTCTTAAATCATCTCATAAATCGTTCGACATTTATGATCGATGAAAACCTTTGAAAGTCACTTTGCTCAACTTTCTATTTCGTTGAACATATAGTTGCGAGTTTTCTGGTTCTCCATAAGCTTTAAGTGAAAATCTTCTATCCAAGAAGATTGCATTCAAGAGGGACTCCTTTGTTCTCTCCAGCTCTCCGGCAAGTACAATTTCTATTCAAAATTTCTCATTTACACAATGAGATTTGGTGTCTTTCTCGTTGCTCACAGATGAAGATTTCATTTCAGTGCTGTTACTGAAAAATGTTAAAGTCACGTTGTGAAATATATGACACCTGAAAAGGTGATAAAAGATTCAAAGGATCTCTTATTTTCAAAACAAATCTCATCAACGCAATCTTGATCGAACGAGAACCGGAACAGTAGAAAGCCTTATTGTGACGTAGTTCTGCGTCACATGGCAGATCGTGTCACTCATCAACGCAATCAGAAAACCGTTGTAATGGCAGATCGTGATTCCTCAGAATGTTGCGCTATTACATATGATATGTTCATAATTTTTATGTTTACTATTGCAGTGGCTTCTAGCTAAGCGATTTCACACTGAATAAACAAACAAATAAATGAATGAACAAATGAAGACGCTTTATTTATGACTTTAAAAACTGGTAACGAAACCTGTAAAGCGCAGGATACATAAACATTATTTGCGCTCCGCGTTTGCCTTCCCAGTATTTTGTCGTTACAACTGCATTGATGGGCTTCTGAGTCTCTTCTCGACTAATCACTAAACTGAAAATCTCAACGGTAATTTATACTGTTCATTTCATTCTTCTATAATCGTCTAATACATCCGAATAACACATCGCTCATGTCATCTTCGTTTTTTCTTATCGTTCTTGGACGTTACTGTCGTTTAATTGCTATTTTTCTGCTTTCACCTATATGTTTCTTAAATATTGCTGATTTCTGTACCCATTATTTTCATCACTTATCACACAATTCGTTTGTCATTCTTGTCATAGCTCTCACTAAACAATAGCTACAGTGACGACTGGTGATTTATTGAGCGCAAATCTAAGTTCATTTCGCCTTTCCCCCTCCCTCATCCCATCCTCCTCGACGTGATCCCTTCCTCGAGTCTCCTTTCTAAAGATGACAAATTGCCCCAAGCTTTCCTTTCTCTATTCTTCAAACCTGGTTCTCCTCCCCCCTCCCCCAAAATTTGCCCCACTTCCCACCCGCAAGCCAGCTGAAATTCTGGAGTACGAATCCGAATGCTGGTGAAAGAATTTACATCACCACCTCTTCCAAGGAATACCCTTCTCCCGCTTGATCAGCAGATATAATCCTATAAGCAGTAACGAATCGGCAGCGCTAAAGCAAAGGCTCATGAGCATATATGAGTAATGCAGAGCGAGCTATACATGCCGTTGGTTCTCTTATCATTTCACTACTACCTTTTGGCACTGAAATGCAACAGAGAGTGGCTAAATGAAAACTTCATAGGAAGAGAGATGTAGTTGCAAAAAAAGTATCACATAATTTGAATAAAGGTGAATCTCATTTTTCTTCAACTCACCTAATTCTTTCGCAATATTTCACTTATTGATATTTCACTTATAGCACTATCATATGTGCAGCAATGCGCAATAAGTAACCCACTAATGGCTATTTTTCATATTTTCATCACGAACGATACTTGTGATGAAAATACGAAAAATTCACACAGCTTCCCTATGTTATTTATCATTACGATGAACCCTTTCCATACCTCATAACAGCCTTTAAAATTTTGCATAAACTGACAAGAAATGAGGCGATCTCGTCTGTCACGTGAATTTTCTCATTGCTTTCTTTCATTCACTAAAATTCCTCGAAAAATCGTTCGAAACTGGAGCATTCGTTTGGTTTTACCTTAGCGATTATGCTGGTTATATTTAAGCAGTTTCCGTTTCCTTCCCTCGTCGAAATCGCTCATAAAGTCAAATGAAGTCCAGACCTTTTGTAGCTACCATCGCAAGATGCTCTATTAGGTGTTTGTGATTTCCTCACTTTTATGTCAGAAGTGCCCAACTATTATTGCTGGAGAATACTTAAGAAGGCGACAGAAAATGAAAGTATTATAGTGAATATACTCATTGCAGTGAGCACTTTACAGTGAACCTATTCGTACGCGCGCAAACGAACACAGGTATTCTTCCCTTCCTCAAAGGTGACCTCATAAGATTCTAAGGTTCTACCTTCTCCTGCGTTTTTGCTAGTAAAACTCTTCGCTCCATCTCATTGTAACATCCTTGTAACATCCCTCAAATAGGTGACCTACGATGTGCTGCTTAAGAAATCAAAAGTTTCGTACGAAGTTCACGCAAGAAAAATGCACCTATTTGCTAGACCCATTTCGCGGATCACCACCCGTTCATCGAAGATAAAAACGCTTAGCAAATCATCCTGCAGTCAAAATTGTTCGTTTCTGCTCGTTTGGCGCTGTAATTACTAGCGGTAGTATTGGCAATTTGTGCCGTCAAAGCGTCGTTTAGGCATTCCAAAAAAGGCTTAATAAAGCCCTGAATGAGCCAGGATTAGCTCAGCTCCTCTTATTTATATTTTGGTCGATGAATGAGGAGAGAGTATGACGCGCTGAATCCTTTTGAAACTCACGTAAGATGTACACACCTCAGAAAGCGAACAAACAGATAATACGGTACTCAAGTACCTGTTGTAAATGTATGTGTCGGGTAGCCAGATCGCTTCATATGGTAGGACCGTCGAGTTGATGAGGCCATATTCATATGGATCCCAACCGAGAAATTCGTCGTCCCATTTCTAAAAAGAAAACTATAAAAGTCTCATGAACTATTTATTAGAAGAGTTTCCTTCATTTTTATATATATTTTCAGCAAAGACTTATATGATACTGACCGTGATTGATAGTGACTATGCTTAAAATTGATTGTACCTGATAAATTATGGTACAGCATCAAAGCGCTGAACATGATACTGATTACGAGAACACTGAATCGAGACATGGTTGACCAAGAATAATGACACGTATCTAATGATTTCCTCTACAGTGCGAATATCGAAAAAACAAATGCATTATATTTCGCCGAATGCACTTTATATGGTACTCGCAACAAAATTTCATAAGCGGCTTACTTCGATCACCCAAACGTTGAGATCGATACTCTGCTGCCTTTCATCCTGAAAAAAAAAGTAGGGCCAGAAAAGTGAGTGCTTTATGTCCATTGGATCCCTTTCACAAACTTATTTCTTATGAGCGAGAAATCAGTTTAAAAAAAAAACTCTACGGCTAAATTCCAAAAACATTCCCGTTCTAGTTTTTTCATGTTAAGAAATCCCTGTTCGAAAACATGAGAAATCGATTTGTAAATCACCCCCAGACAGTATAATTCTTCAATACTAATTACTTCCACAAAAATGGAATCGAAATGCCAGAATTGTTAATCTATTTAACATTTATATGGCTACTGAGCCCGACGGCGAAACTAAATTGACTGTCGAAGAACGAAGCATGAATCACTTTTAAATTATTATGGTCAATTTACTTCCTATATAACAAGCAGGAATGCGTGCCAAGGGCTTCCACGGATGCGCTTTGGCGACTCATCCACAACACAAGCCGCTTTCATAAACGTCTCACAAGTGATGAAAATTTATGTTTTAGTATGAAGTTACGAAGTTACCAAACCGTATATGAAGTTACCAAACCGCTGGTATGAAGTTCTTTTTTCTGCACTGCAATCGTTCTCGAGTTGAAGCGGCCGAAGAGGCAGATAGAGCACATGTAAACATATATATCAGCAGACACGAAGCTGCTATACGGTGTTTTGGAAGTATTAATTTGCAAAACACAAAACAATCGATAAGAATAAAAATATCAAGAACCTTTCAGGTGTTCTAAGATTGCACACTTGAGTGTTTCATTGTTAAATATTCAAATCCAGAAATTGATCGTTCAGCTCATTCATCTCAAGAAATGAAACTCATTCAGCCGAAATCAAAAATAATGCTTGAACTCTTTCATTAGATGCATCAATTTGTCAACTGCTCTTCTAATCGAATTTCTGCGCCTATTGGCAATCATGCTCAACATTACCTCTGGCTTGGAAGTTAGGGACATCGAAGTTAAGCAAGCTTACAATAGCCAATATCTGATAAAGGCTCATGCTGTACTTGACGACGGTCGCTTGTGATTGATTAAAAACAGGTCGCACTCGATTGTCGTACCGTGCTGAATTCAAAAGGTCTTTTGCCAAACGCACATGTGGTAATAATTTTTCCGTTGGCGATAATACTATGTCATCTGAAATTATATTTAAAGAAACATGGATTATCGGATATGCTTTTCTCATTATTTATCAACAAAACTAACCGGGGAAGATTGAAGAAATGAATAATCAAAGAAGCACTAAACTACGAGCAATAAACCTCTAAGTTCACTAGTAAATCGAAATGTATGTCACTCGTAGAAAACTCTTTAAAAAATCCTTGCTAAGCAAAAACATCTTAAACAATTTGTCAGTGCATTCTATAACTATCCGCTATGTAGAATTCTAGTAAAGGTATGAAGAAATGAGTTGAGAACTTAACAAATAGTACAAACACGCTTGTTTTTGTGGAATAAATGCGGGTCTATGAATTGTACGGAAAGCGCACCCTCAGCAAAGGAATTCTCCTCACAGAATAATCTGTGTCCTCATTTTGGAATTTAAAAAAGAGTTCAATTCGTTAATTCGGAAGAGAATAAATACTCAGAAATAACGCGACCTTTCAATGAGTGGAGGCTAGTTTTACAAAGCAATATGTAATCGAATTTTTCGAACTTCAAGAAGCGAGTCAATTCTAAAAAGAAAATAGTTATTGAGATATTCGCTTTATAAACGCATTGCGTTGCAATATTTTATACATTAAAATCGCCGAACAAAATGCCAAAATTCTGTTACGCAGAATGTTTTTTTAAATTTTTCCAGACAAACTAATTCAAAATCTTAAGTGCAATACGAAGTACTCTCACAAAAATCTCATTCGATAATCACAAACCAACTAGAATTAGCATGAACCAATCACTAAGAAGATTCATAGTCACTTTTGCCCATTTCGAAACGATATTCAAATGAAAGCGATATTCATTTAATATCGAAAGAATATGCTATTAGTCGATAGCGATTGCTCTAGGGACAGCAAAAACGACTTACCGGAATTTGATGCGATTACTGACTGTATCAAAATTGTCAATATGCGAAATGCGTCGTTCATCAAAACGGCTCGAATACTCGGCGACGAAGACGAGCGCTGAATTGGATTAGCGATTAACAATGTAAAATTAGTCTGAGTAGTTGGCTAACTGGTTGAAAATGTTTCATGCAGAAGAACCAAATAATTTATTACTTTACTTTATATATGTGCATAATTTGCTCTCATGAAAGCTTTAAAGCGTTCGCACAACCGAATCAATGAAGATGTGGTCTTCTAAATAAGCACACAAAAATTTTGATCTCTTCCAGTAATGGATCATGGAAAACAGCTGAAAATGAAGAAGCAGCTAAAAGAAAGCGATGTGTTATATATTCGCATGAACGATGAGGGAAAAAGAAGAGGAACTGATGAATGCTGAATTGTTTTGTATGGATGAAAGCTTACAAGAAAATAACTGTTCCTTGACATGTCGAGTATTTGACGTAAAGACAATGCTTGCTTAATGAACTGCTGCTGTACTATCGCAAAACGACGACAGCATTCACAAGCGCAGTTTCAAAAAAAAACAACATCGATGAGATTTCTTATTTATTTTCGAAGTGTTTCAAAGATATGAGAAGCGCTTTGGAAATTACCAGCGCCGTAGGTGTCAGTAGTTAGGTCGCAGACTTTTAGCCATCATGGCTGACTTGAGCCAATATTTTACTTTCAAAATAGACAACTGCTTGTTAAGTTCAAGTTTGCCCATATCTCCAACTACCTATGAAATGAAACAAACAACGAAAACGAATAATGAAGAGAGAAAAGGTGATTTACTAATTTAACAACTGAGCATACTTTGTAAGCTGGTGAACGACTAAATTTTCAGCAATTAAAAGTCCAACTCAAGATTGAGTCAAGCTGTCATTGTTTGAAGAATGAATGGAAACAGGTGGGGAAGCATGCCCGACGACACCATGTGCGCCTTGGGCACTCGCCTATCAAACCGACCAAGGCCACTTCCAAATGATGAGAACTAATCAAATATGATCAATCCTACTGCTCGTGCGAGTGCCCAACTTAAGATTCGTTTTTCTACAATCAGGCCAATGCAGTATGCAACCCTATCGGCTGCAAAAAGCGCCCAAATTTTTCACCCTTCACCTCCCTCGGATCGATAAACTGAGAGGAAACTTGGTGTAAGAGGTGAACTACCAAATTTCGTAAGTACAAATTCGGTAGGTTCCGAGTTGAAGCTATTGGACGGATAGATAGAAACATAAACACATGCGCAAGTATGGAATATTGTCACAATGCGCATAACAAATTGTAAACTATTCATGGAGCGCAAGAAACGCGAAGAAAATAAAAAAGTGCATCCAGCATTCTATTGGGCCACTAGAAAGCATAGGTTTCAGGGTTGACGCCATGGAGAGATCAATATGAAACCCAACTGCCACACGTTATTCTCTGAATTTTGCTTGCCATGCCATAAACGAAGCATTCATTGAGCGTGCTGATGGCCCATATTGTTCACATCACACCACTCAATGATCAAAGATTAACTAATCGCTTAGAAGTTTATTTATTTTTAAATGCAGATGACAAAAAAGTTTCTGGAAGGTATTCGGAAACTGATGAAGGACACAGCAATAAGCACAGCATACGAGTTTGTAGATTTACTTACTATTTCCATCGTTTCTTCTGTTAGACGGCATTCGAAGAAATGTTAAGAATTATAATATGTTGGATTTAACTTGTACAAAACCGATTTAAACGTTTCCTTTACAAATCGAGCTGTTCTTGCAGTTTTCTGTATCAAAAACGGCCTTCATTATTACCGGTCAAGCGGTCCACGTCTTGCACACATCTCCTTGCATATTTTTCTCCCACAAACAAAACCAAAAATATATGTCCAATAGCATAGCTATATAATGATAATATAAGATAAGATAACAGCGATGAAGAGGGAACGATCAATGGAATGGAATGACAATGGACAGCTGAGGCAACGGATAGATGAGCTATGAAAATGTGTCTCCTATCATATCTCTATGCGCAAATGAAGCACATAACGATGATGACATTCTTTTCGCATGCCAGTTGATTTGCAACGGAAAACATTTTGCCCGCAAAACAGTTCATTTGCAACTGGAAAACATTTTGTCCGCATGCTGGTTGATTTCCAACGGGAAGTTTTGTCTGCATGCTGGTTGATTTGCAACGGGAAACATTTTGTCCGCATACCAGCTGATTTGCAACTGGAAAACATTTTTTCCGCATGCTGGTTGATTTGCAACTGGAAAATATTTTTTCCGCATGCTGGTTGATTTGCAACGGGAAAACATTTTGTCCGCATGCTGGTTGATTTGCAACGGGAAAAAGTTTTGCCCGCATATCAGCTGATTTGCAACGGAAAACATTTTTTCCGCATGCCAACTGATTTGCAACGGGAAAAATTTTGCCCGTACGCCAGTTGACTTGCAACGGAAAACATTTTGTCCGCAAACCAATTGATTTGCAACGGGAAACATTTTGCCCGCATGCCAGTTGATTCGCAACTGGAAAACATTTTGTCCGCATGCCAGTTGATTCGCAACTGCAAAACATGTTGTTCGCATGCTGGTTGATTTGCAACTGGAAAACATTTTGTCCGCAAACCAGTTGATTTGCAACTGGAAAACATTTTTCCGCATGCCAGCTGATTTGTAACGGGAAAAAGTTTTGTCCACATGCTGGTTGATTTGCAACGGGGAAACGTTCTGTCCGCATGCCGGCTGTTTTGCGACGGGAAAACGTTTTGTCCGTATTCCAGTTGAGTTGCAACGTGAAAATTCATGAGCTAGAGCTGACTCGGTTATGTGCCATTTTCTTTTTAGTATTTGAACCATGGTATTTTTGCAGAGAAGACGTTGTAAGAAAAGTCGAAATGAAAAATACTTCGATCTGAATTTTAGCTGCAAAAAACACCCCTCTATCCCTCCCGGCAACCATTTGACATTCTCAAAAAACTGGGATTTACAATTAATCTTCTCATTCACAAGTTATATTTTAGAAGTAGGTCTCCAATGTCTAAGAAAGAGACGTAGAAGAGAGATCATTTTCTCCTCCTTTTCTCATCGGATTTTTTCGCCTCTGCTTTCCCCTGCTTCTTCAAAAAAAGCCCCCCTCCCGCTTATCCCCCTCCCCATCCCTCCTATTCCTAGCAAAATAAGTTTATTTCTTTACCAAATATGAAATTCATTTGCGACAAACCTACCATAAACGCGATGATATCGTTGCTTCAGTAATGCAATACGAACGAATTTTACCAACGTTGAGTCTTTCGAATCTTCTTCAAACAAATCCGAAGTAATATTCGGAAAGCGCTGGACCACGATAAGGCGATCCACCTCCGCCAGCAGATATAAAAGACGTTATAATTAAATTTCTCACTCCCGGTGCTCATGCGATTTCATAGAAGCGGCACGTTAGAACATTTGTCACATCGTTTTTGCAGCTCAGTGCAAATGGCAAAATCTGAGTTGTTGTCACTCGCAGCACTTACTTTCACAACCCGCACCCTACACCTGCCTCACACTTCCCCATTACCCCTTCCCCCTCCACCCTCACCATCCCTTTCCCTTTTCTTGGAATGCGATATGACGTAAGTTCATTTTGAATGGTAACTTCCAGTGGAAGAAATCGAACGATGAAAAAGAGCTATGGTTTTGATTTTTTATGCATTATTCACGTCCATGCAATGTGCATTATCTGATCATGACGTTGAACGTAGTAAAACAGAAGATTATTTAAACTTCGCTTTATAAGCAGGAATGCTCAAATTTGAAAAAGAAAAATTAGTTGTTTAAGGTGATCATTCGATCGGTGAACGGGATATGGCAGGTAATTGCCAACAAAAATATAGTTATTTGGTGAACAAGCGGGGTGGAGGGCTGTAGCGGGATCGAGAAGAACACCAAAAGCGAGATCACACAACGCCGCGCATAACGAAAGCGACATAATAGCACTGGCTTTGGCTTGGTTTTGACTTCAAAAACGATCAGTGATTTTCGATTTTTAAAAGAAAAGACTTTTGAATGACAAAAGTGACGAAAAGAGGCGAGGGGGGGGGGGAGGGGTTGCGGTATATTACATATTCACCTCAATTCACTCCATTTAGGACACGCAGAGTTGTCTAGCACCCTCTCATGGTTTCGTCTTTTTCGATTTTTTTAAGACAACGTCAATCTGTTTCCTACAAACTTTATATCTTATTGTGTTCCCTAGTGAAGAGAAGTTGCACAGCGACACAGTGGCGATTCGTCTGATCCATGTTCTATTGCTTTTGCTATAACAAAAAAATGACATCAACGAAACTTCGAAATGGTCAAACAAACAATTCGTCCATTCGAACAGCCAATAGCAGAGACGCATCAGGGCGTAACGCTCAAATTTTTAAACGGCAAAGCGCAGTAGCTCTACTCTGAATTTAGAAAAAAGTGACTTACACTTTAAGTGCAAGCAATGTGGAAGAATGGCACGACGTACTTGCATTTTTTTCCAAAAACTTGATACGGTACAGTACTTGCACCGCCGTTCGAAAGCCGGGCTGTACTGTAGTTATACGATATTTGCGGATTCAAATTTGACACGATATTGTACTTTGCCTGGTATAAGAACGAGTATAGTATAAAAAGTATAACATTTTTTGATAGAATGAGATAACTGCTATGGACGATTTAATCGACTCTTTCTGCTTTCATCTTTCTGTCCCATCCAGACAGAAATCCCCCACGTTTGAGAATCACCGATATTAATAAATTGAACAATAAACAAAGCCCGAAATTCTAAAAACTGTTAGGTGAGACGAAAAACAACCGATTCTTTTTCCGTTCTGGAAATAAGCTTTTTCGAGCTATTGCTGCAAGAAGAGGATCGACGATGTTCGGGTGCCTCAAATGAAGACTCCTTCCCTTCGCCTTCTTTGCGTTTTGACTTTCAAGACTTTCCGTACTGATCTGCTTTCCCTGAATCCCTCCCACTTGAAAAATAGTTCCATTCCCACCGCACCAAAAACACAGGCAAAGTGACCCATTGTTGAGACGTAGTTGATTTCAGAAATAAGGAGCAGTGTTGTAGTGTCGAACTGCAAACAGCAATAAATAATCGTAAAGGCACAAGGAACGAAAATAGCGCAATAAAGATGATTGGTTTTACGGGGAAGCAACGCTCCCAAATTGTTAGGTGACACGCCTCAACGCACGCAACTTTACGGCGAGACAACCGAATCTGATGCACACATATTATGCCGAAGCTGGGCCTAAAAGAAAGCATCCAGAATTGGGTGCTGTGCCTACATTTTCCGCATGCCAGCTGATTTGTAACGGGAAAAAGTTTTGTCCACATGCTGGTTGATTTGCAACGGGGAAACGTTCTGTCCGCATGCCGGCTGTTTTGCGACGGGAAAACGTTTTGTCCGTATTCCAGTTGAGTTGCAACGTGAAAATTCATGAGCTAGAGCTGACTCGGTTATGTGCCATTTTCTTTTTAGTATTTGAACCATGGTATTTTTGCAGAGAAGACGTTGTAAGAAAAGTCGAAATGAAAAATACTTCGATCTGAATTTTAGCTGCAAAAAACACCCCTCTATCCCTCCCGGCAACCATTTGACATTCTCAAAAAACTGGGATTTACAATTAATCTTCTCATTCACAAGTTATATTTTAGAAGTAGGTCTCCAATGTCTAAGAAAGAGACGTAGAAGAGAGATCATTTTCTCCTCCTTTTCTCATCGGATTTTTTCGCCTCTGCTTTCCCCTGCTTCTTCAAAAAAAGCCCCCCTCCCGCTTATCCCCCTCCCCATCCCTCCTATTCCTAGCAAAATAAGTTTATTTCTTTACCAAATATGAAATTCATTTGCGACAAACCTACCATAAACGCGATGATATCGTTGCTTCAGTAATGCAATACGAACGAATTTTACCAACGTTGAGTCTTTCGAATCTTCTTCAAACAAATCCGAAGTAATATTCGGAAAGCGCTGGACCACGATAAGGCGATCCACCTCCGCCAGCAGATATAAAAGACGTTATAATTAAATTTCTCACTCCCGGTGCTCATGCGATTTCATAGAAGCGGCACGTTAGAACATTTGTCACATCGTTTTTGCAGCTCAGTGCAAATGGCAAAATCTGAGTTGTTGTCACTCGCAGCACTTACTTTCACAACCCGCACCCTACACCTGCCTCACACTTCCCCATTACCCCTTCCCCCTCCACCCTCACCATCCCTTTCCCTTTTCTTGGAATGCGATATGACGTAAGTTCATTTTGAATGGTAACTTCCAGTGGAAGAAATCGAACGATGAAAAAGAGCTATGGTTTTGATTTTTTATGCATTATTCACGTCCATGCAATGTGCATTATCTGATCATGACGTTGAACGTAGTAAAACAGAAGATTATTTAAACTTCGCTTTATAAGCAGGAATGCTCAAATTTGAAAAAGAAAAATTAGTTGTTTAAGGTGATCATTCGATCGGTGAACGGGATATGGCAGGTAATTGCCAACAAAAATATAGTTATTTGGTGAACAAGAGGGTGGAGGGCTGTAGCGGGATCGAGAAGAACACCAAAAGCGAGATCACACAACGCCGCGCATAACGAAAGCGACATAATAGCACTGGCTTTGGCTTGGTTTTGACTTCAAAAACGATCAGTGATTTTCGATTTTTAAAAGAAAAGACTTTTGAATGACAAAAGTGACGAAAAGAGGCGAGGGGGGGGGGGGGGGGGGGCGGTATATTACATATTCACCTCAATTCACTCCATTTAGGACACGCAGAGTTGTCTAGCACCCTCTCATGGTTTCGTCTTTTTCGATTTTTTTAAGACAACGTCAATCTGTTTCCTACAAACTTTATATCTTATTGTGTTCCCTAGTGAAGAGAAGTTGCACAGCGACACAGTGGCGATTCGTCTGATCCATGTTCTATTGCTTTTGCTATAACAAAAAAATGACATCAACGAAACTTCGAAATGGTCAAACAAACAATTCGTCCATTCGAACAGCCAATAGCAGAGACGCATCAGGGCGTAACGCTCAAATTTTTAAACGGCAAAGCGCAGTAGCTCTACTCTGAATTTAGAAAAAAGTGACTTACACTTTAAGTGCAAGCAATGTGGAAGAATGGCACGACGTACTTGCATTTTTTTCCAAAAACTTGATACGGTACAGTACTTGCACCGCCGTTCGAAAGCCGGGCTGTACTGTAGTTATACGATATTTGCGGATTCAAATTTGACACGATATTGTACTTTGCCTGGTATAAGAACGAGTATAGTATAAAAAGTATAACATTTTTTGATAGAATGAGATAACTGCTATGGACGATTTAATCGACTCTTTCTGCTTTCATCTTTCTGTCCCATCCAGACAGAAATCCCCCACGTTTGAGAATCACCGATATTAATAAATTGAACAATAAACAAAGCCCGAAATTCTAAAAACTGTTAGGTGAGACGAAAAACAACCGATTCTTTTTCCGTTCTGGAAATAAGCTTTTTCGAGCTATTGCTGCAAGAAGAGGATCGACGATGTTCGGGTGCCTCAAATGAAGACTCCTTCCCTTCGCCTTCTTTGCGTTTTGACTTTCAAGACTTTCCGTACTGATCTGCTTTCCCTGAATCCCTCCCACTTGAAAAATAGTTCCATTCCCACCGCACCAAAAACACAGGCAAAGTGACCCATTGTTGAGACGTAGTTGATTTCAGAAATAAGGAGCAGTGTTGTAGTGTCGAACTGCAAACAGCAATAAATAATCGTAAAGGCACAAGGAACGAAAATAGCGCAATAAAGATGATTGGTTTTACGGGGAAGCAACGCTCCCAAATTGTTAGGTGACACGCCTCAACGCACGCAACTTTACGGCGAGACAACCGAATCTGATGCACACATATTATGCCGAAGCTGGGCCTAAAAGAAAGCATCCAGAATTGGGTGCTGTGCCTACAAACGTTTTGTTAGATACGCGAAGAAATTTTTTGCTCTCTTCGGAGAGATCACACGAAAGAGAAAGTGCAAAAAAATGGGGTGGGTGCAAAATTTTAGAGAGAGAGAGACGAGGAGAGGAAGGGGTGGGCGCCGCTAAGATAAAGCATCCTTAAAAATTAGGTTTTACAGGTTACGCATCTTTCTGTTCATTCTCCAACGGCAACCAATCGATTTCACACGTTTGACTTGTGATTTTGGTATTTCTCGTACGGTCGAATGTATGACTTTTCCATTACTTCGAGTAAACTGAAGTTTCTGAGAGGTGAGGAGACATCTATTACACAATTTTACACAGTCTCTATACAAAAAAAAAATCGTGGGCAACCAGTTAAATGAGTGGGAAAAATCATACCCTTAGTCATAACGAAGAATACCTGAAATTGTGCTCAAACTTTCACAGCAACTTTCGATAACACTTCTTTAGTAATGATGAAGACTGACAACCCAATCAGTGTCTCCAAATCACCAGCTTCAATAGTCACACAGCTCGTTCATTTTTGCGTTTGTGAATAGTACTATTTGACCTGTATGACGAAAAATTATCTTCGACATCAAGCTCTTCCAAAGAATTTATGCGCGAATTTCAGGAATTTTCTTACCAAAAACGAATTTCAGGAATTTTCTTAGCAAAAATTCTTTTCGGCAGTTGGTCCGTTTCACACATTTAGATAATATTTCAAAAGCCCTTAAATTGAGTCACCCTGCTTCCCCCTTCCTCGCGCTCCTCAACACCGTCTCTCCCCCCCCCCCCCTTCTAAAAAA